>OU896708.1:16497321-16575879 GCA_918026855.4 Phaedon cochleariae | reverse complement strand
CAGACCCATATTATAATATATCATTGAACTCGTCATTCTGAGCTTCATCCAAAGATGTAATGAAATAGGGTGGTGTTCAATTCGAAAATTTGTAAAAAATTATCGTTTTTCAAAATACATCATCACTTTTGGCCAATGCGAAATTCATAAACTTTTACCATGGATCAAGAAAACATACAAGATTTGTTAATTTATAGCGGAAACTGCGAATCGAAAACTTCATTTACAACGTTTCTATAGGGCTTTGAAATTGGGCAATTTATTGAAGAAGATCGTGTATAAGTCCGAAACGGGTGATATCAGACACATGTTATGATACATCATTGAACTCGTCTTCCTGAGCTCTATGCAAATTTGGAATGGAATATAGGGTGTTCCATTTGAAAATCTCGAGATATTTATTGGTTTTCAAAATACGTCATCACTTTTGGCAAATTGAAAATTCCTAAATTTTCACCATAGAACAGAATGATATACAGACTTTGTTGATTTATAGCAAAAGTTGCGAATCGAAAACTTCATTCACAACGTTTCTATAGGGCTTTGAAATTGGACAATTTATTGAAGAAGATCGTGTATAAATCCGAAACGGGTGATCTCAGACCCATGTTATTATATATCATCGAACTCGTCTTCTGAAGTACTATCTAAAAATATGATAAAATATAGGGTGTTCCATTTGAAAAAACGTATTTGTGATATGTCACAGACATATGGATCATCCTGTATAAATGACAGTATCTAAAAATTAAATGTCATAAAAAGTTATACAATTTTTATTCTGAACTTTTTTCTGTATATATAATAGTTTACAAGATAAGGGGGTGGCCCAAGTTATGTGGGATACCCTGTACAAAAGACAATTCTCTAAGGCAACCGGTATCCTGTATTATTTATGCTGCAGCATCGAGGAACGAGGAACGAGGAACATAAGCAAATGAGGGGAGTATAGAATATATACTGAATTATTCCACTAGGTATACTAATATACGATACGATGCTAATCGATGCAAATACATTTCGAGAGGATATAATTTCTGCGTGGCATTAGCCAGGAAAGTAGTGGTTTTCCTCCCGCCATCTATATACCGTTGTTGTTCATTTTATGAACATAATTTGCTCAAAGAATTTCGAGTTCTGGTATCTATTCATTAATTAAATGTTGAAGTTATGTCCAAGCCCATAGAAAATTTCTCTCCATCCGCCACTGATTGATGGCAATCTCGTGCTACTGATGAAGACTTCTCTTGCATTGTATTGTAAGCTGGTTTTCTTGATTCTCACAAATTTCTCGGAGAATATCACAATGGCGGCAATGTTTTGATGTTTAAACTCAATGGACCAGACTTCAATGGAGATAATCAAACTTTTTTATTATTCCCCATAAACAGTGAGTGTCACAACACAATCTCGTCTGTAACTAATCGCCATTGGGGCATTTTCAATCGACCGAAATTGGATCGAGCGGTGGCTTGGTGAATCCTTTGAGGCATTGTTGGAAGCAACACGGAGTATTGTCCATCAATTGACCTCATGACGGCTCATTTCCCATGAATATTGAGATTAGTAGCGCCTTGAATCGTTAATGCAGTGTACGTGGAGACCATTCAATCGAAAGAGGTGGCAGATTTGGTTGCCTGTCTCTCGTGCAGAGCTGTGAAACTTATATGCAAGTGTAGTAAGTCAATGGTTTCTCAAAATGTAAGAAGTATTATAGTAGAAAAACTCACGCTGACCAAACATGGTTAACTAAATCGCTTAGTTGGTATTTATCTAGTTTCGAACAACAACAAAATATCCCTATTTTCTACAAAAAAGCGTTGCTATTTTCACCTCACTATTTGTCATTACTTATAATACTATTGAGGAATAAATTATTATTGTCCTTGAAAAGGAATATTCTCAGATAAATTATGAACATACAAAAATGGATATATATTTATATAAAGCAATACATTGAGAATTCGCATTCTCTATGTGATGAGAAGTAGTTGTTTTCTATTGAATCAACTGAAAAAGAGTAAATATTCTCATCACATAGAGAATGCGAATTCTCAATGTATTGCTTTATACAGGGTCGCTGATATGTATGGAAACAGGTGAATATCTCGGTAACCTGTTGTTGGATTTTTTTGAATTTATGTACTGTGTGATTTCAAAACGTGGCAGATTTGAAAATGTTATAGCCAATGTTGCCACTTTTTCAGTTATACCGGATTTTTTATTAACTTCCTTATTTTGAATAGAACACCCTGTAATTTATTGGATTTTCAGATTCTCCCTAAAGAGCTAATTCCATCGATCTATCACACTAGCAGGAATGAATTCATAGGTATAGGGTGTTTAAAATCTAGATTTTTCAACTTTAGTATTTTTTTGTGTCGAAACTATTCATTATCGATCAAAACCGCTCCAATGTTTCCATCTTTACTTCTGATTTACTACCTACTGACATTTAATTGAAACAAATACAGTGCGGTGAAACGGGGTTCTCAGGGGGTTTGGAGAAAAAAGACCGGTTCTGTTTGAGGCACCCACACCAGGTTTAATTCACGATCCCTATACGTCCCAGGAGAATACAGAGCAAGGGGAAGTTTATAGTGGCACTATGCAATTCTGCAAACTAATAAATACTAGTTTCAGGACCAAGTCCGGCATAGCACAAACACGTGCTTCATATCAAAAAAAAGTAAGATTAATAACTCACCTAATAAATACAGGCACGATTGACAAATATACCGGGAATCCCGATAGTCGAATCTGGAACCACTCGCATTCACTAATTATACAGAGAATTTGCAGTGATGATTAATTATTCGGTTTCTAATTCATGACGCGCACTGATGGACAACCATTTGTTGAAAAAGACCAACACTCGAACAGATTCTTCCAGAACAAGTCAAAGGTTTTTGCGAGGTTTTTTACCAACCTGGTAGGTGCGAGAGAAACAGCAAAATTCAAAAATAGTACCTGTCAACTTATTCGAGTTAGGCAACCATCCACGCATTTGGTTGTGCCGAGGGTTGCCTATGCCTGGCAGATGATAAATAATATTTATGATATCAAACAGAAAAGGAAAAGAGATCGACGACCGAGATGCCCTAACAGCTGATTGACTCGACAGGTGCGACGACCTTCTGCAATAAAAAGTGCGAATCGGTAAAAAACAATGAATTAGGGAAATCGCAAAATATACCCGGTGGACACGTAAACCATAATTATACGGTGGCTGAGGTAAGAGAGAGTTAACAATGTTGTTTTGCTACATCGCGCCCCCCCTCGTACGTGAATTCCGGACCAAACGGAAATTCAGGTAGGTAAGTGATATTTTTTTATATGGGTGGCATGAAACATCCCTCGTTCCACGTCACTGTCGATATGGCACAAGACGTACACGTCCCTACTTAATAATTTTTTTACGCGATAGGGTCCCTCGAACAACAATAACATTTTTTTTGTTTCAGCGCGAAGGGCAGACGAAAGATTATTGGCTTTTAAAAGGACCAGATCGCCGGGCTGAAAATGCTGGTACACCCGACCTGGGTGTGATATCGCTCGACGTTCTGCTCGCGATTTGAAAGTGGCTTCTGCCAAGATGAGTTTATCAGCATGACTAATTTCGTAGTCCGCAGGAGAGGCACAATGTTCCGGTAATAACTTCGTTCTACTCGTCCCAAATTGCAGTTCATTTGCGGAAAATCCGGTAGATTCGTGGATTACCGAATTCATGATTTCGGCAAAGTGTTGGATATCACCTGCCCATTTGGAATGTTTATCATAGCAGTAGGTTCGCAGAATCCTACCAATTTCCCTCATGCAACGTTCGGAAGGGTTCGCGGCGGCATGTCTGACGGAAATATATACTAAACGGACGCCTAAGCTCTGGAAGGTGTCTCTCCAAAGTCGGGAGGTAAACTGGGTCGCATTATCGTGCAAGATTCGCTTAGGCACGCCATGAGTGGGGAAATATTGTTGGGTGATCCTGTTTACCATTGCTCGCGAGGTAATTTTCTTCAACGGATACAGGGTGATGTGTTTCGTAAAGACATTCAGTACGACGAAAATGTAGGACACACCCCCTCGGCCTTTTATCAATGGGCCGAGAACGTCAACGGCTAATAAATCGTCCTTTCCGGAAGGGATGATCTGTAATTGAGCAGGATGAGGTAATTGCGATATTTTCGCCTTCTGGCAAATGTCACAGCAGCGAATATATTTCTTGATGGTACGCTGCATGTTTGGGAAATAAACTTCATCCCTTAAGGCCACCCAAGTTTTATATATACCATAGTGCCCCAAAGTTACATGATAGTTTAAAATGAAGTCCTGAACCAAGTTTTGGGGAACACATAACAGGAGTTTATTTTCATTTTCACCTCTTTTGAAAAGAAGTTCATTGTGAAGTAAAAATGTTTGACTAATTTTCTCATCTGAACGCAGTTTATTTTTTATTTCACACAATTTTTCGTCGCTGGCTTGATACTCTCTTATTTTTTTCAAGTCCTTAAGAAATGGTTGAGGCAAACGGAGCAAAGCTATTTGAAAACACTTGTCTGCTGGCGTGGGAAGCCTTACGCAAGCATACCGAGAAAGGGCGTCGGCTATGAGGTTCTCGCGGCCCTTACGATGCACGAATTTGATCTGATATTCCTGTAAGGCTAATGCCCAACGTGTTATTCGCGGGGATAACAAACGACAGGAATTCAAATATGTCAGAGTCTTGCTGTCGGTGACCACAGTAAATTCCTTTCCCAAAAGGTAAGTTCGCCAACGTTGGATTGCCCAAAGGGCGGCTAGGACCTCCTTCTCATTAGAGTGGTACCTGCGCTCACGTTCTAGCAACAATCGACTACACCAGGCAACGACGCGTTTCTCGTCCCCGATTATCTGGTATAACTGTGCGGCAATACCAAAATCGCTAGCATCCGTCGCTATAAAAAATGGTGACGATAAATCAGGGTGGTATAGAAGAGTAACATTTTGTAATTCTTTCTTGAGAAGCTGGAAAGCGTCCTCATGAACGGATTCCCACTTCCAGCGCTGATTTTTGCGCAAAAGGGCGGTGAGTGGTTCTGAAAAGGTAGCGAATTTTGGTGAAAAAGATCTGTCGTAATTACAGAGTCCCAAAAATCGTTGTAGTTCCTTCACATTTTTCGGGCGGGTATAATCGGCAATAGCCTGAACTCTTTGTGGGTCCGAACGCACTCCGGTCGCGCTAACAATAAAGCCTAAAAATTCTATTTCGGTCTGGAAAAATTGACATCTTGAAATTTTTATTGTAAACCCGGCTTTTTCAAGACGGCAAAACACCCTTTCCAGGTGATCTAAATGCTGTGCAAAAGAGTCGGACATAACAAGGACATCATCAACATACGTTAATAAAAAATCTGCAAATTCATCGCCGAACACCTTATCCATGGCGCGAGTAAATGAACTGACGGCCGTACATATTCCGAAAGGGAGGGAGGTGAATTGGTAAGTCTTGGAGTCTACCATGAAGCCGGTATACTTTTTATCCGACCTCCTTAAGGGGATCTGCCAGTACGAATGCGATAAATCAATCTTTGATAAATATTTTTTCCCGCCAATTCTCGAAATTATATCATCAATTCTTAATGGCAACTCCCTATCCGGAATGATAAGGGTATTTAAATGACGCGCGTCAAGACAAACGCGGACTGAACCATCGCGCTTTACCGCGGTCATAAGTGGGGAAATATAAGGAGTAGTCGCCCGCTCTATGACCCCCCACTTCTCCATTTCGTCAATCATTTTTCGAACGGCGTCTCTATGAGCAATTGGTATCGGATAAGGACGGATGAAAAATTCTTCATGTTTTTTCAAACTTATACTGTGTTCATAAATTTTTGTTCTCCCAGGTATATTCGAGAAAGTATTTTTGAATTTTTCAAGTAAATTTGCAAAGAGCATTTTTTCCTTTTCAGGTAACTGACACGAGGACAAGACAATTTTAAAACGTTCATCACTGGCATCATCAGTGGAAATTGAATTATTTGGGACGATCCCCTTATTAACCAAAGCAGAGATCGTTGGAGGTGAGTGCTCACTAAAATCGTGGTCATATATTTTTTCAGAAACGATAACAATTTTATTCTCTATTCTTAATGAAATATTTCTTTTTTTCAGGTCGATATTACATTCATATCGCCTTAGAAAATCTACTCCGATAATTACTGGAAAAGATAGGCCGGGAATAACCAAGAATTCATGTGAAAATACTTGATTTTCTAAAAAGAATGTCGGCATGGTTTGCAAGGATACTTTTTTATACTTGGCCTTGAAGGCACCTACGACTCTAACTCCGGAGTTGCATGGAAAAGATGGAATTTCCTGTTGAAAATCAGCGAGTTGGGACCAGGTATCAGCTGAAAGGACTGATACTGTGCTTCCACTATCGATTAGTGCGGGAAATTGTATTCCATAAAAATCTGCGATAACGACTGGGGACCGGTCTTCAGCCGGAATATGCTGAAAATCGCATTCCTCCAACAGGTCTTGCGTTGGGTTATTATATGAGGCTCTATTTAACAAAGCCCTCACATTTGAGCCGAAAAGTGAGGGGTTTGGTCGTTTTCCGAATTATCGTTCCCATCCAAGTCGAGTGTGGCAATACTTTTTTGTTTTGAATCAAAATTTGAATTATTATTTCCCCTATGAAAATTTCTTGGATTTGAATTTCTGTTAGAATGATTTGTATCATTTTGATATCCACGATTTTTACGATCCGAATCAAAATAGTAGTCGGCCTGTCTGAGTCTTTCTACTGCAGATATTAGGGTATTCGTCCCAACTAGTATCGAGGAAATATTCGGAGGAAAGTGTCTAGCTATAGTGGAAATTAGCATTTTCTGACTATATGGTGGTGATAAATGTCTAGCTCTGGCAACATAGGAATTGAAATAATCTACGAAAGATCCACTTCCCTCTCTATATCTCCCTGATTCGAGTTGCAATTTTAATTGTAATTGTTTTTCTGGACCCCAAAATTGGTCCAAAAATGCGTTTCTGAACTCTGTATACGTGCTAAAAGTGTTAATAAACGCGTCAAACCAAGTTTTGGCGGATTTCTCAAACAAGTGATTTACCATCAGTGAAAATTCAACCATAGAAATTCTGTTAACATCAATATAACATTCAAGGTATTCCAAAAATTCGAGCGGATGCAGGTGGTTTACATTATCAAAACTAGGCAGCGCTTTACAACATTTCAAGGTATTTATGTCACCTAGCTCTCTAGTACCCTGGTTTACAATATTATTCGACCCTATTGGAAAAAGATTTGTATTTGTAGTGGGAAACGTACAATTGGTATTCACATGAGGGTAATTGTTGCTATTACCGTTTGCTGAAAAAACATTATTTGCACTTGAAAAGTTGGTGTTGCTAGGGTTACTATTTGAATTTGTTTGAAAAATATTGTTACATGTGCTAGTAGGCAAATGATATTGATTTCTACTTGTCGGAATACTTGTATAAGGTGGAAAAACCCCTAGGGGCGGGACATTGTTCCCCCCTATATGATTGTTACCACTATTTTCAAAGAAGTTAGGCCTAGGCTGAATATGGTGATTGAAAATTGTATTATTTTCCCCAAAAGGGTGATTTAAGTTGGCAGTCTGAGGGACTGTACCCTCGGTAGCACTTGATAAGGGTCTGTTGAATAAGCTAGTGCCTATATGCTTCTGGCCAAAATTCATTCCAGGAGCTTGCTGCCTTGGACCTAAATCAATTTCATTGATACCTGAGTTAAGTTCATTCACATTTGTTGGTATTGGTGGTACATTATTAGAGTTCTGCACCTGATCACTAAAGTTTATAGGGTTGTCGTTTGAATTATTCAACGACTTTGATCTGCCAGCTGCACCTTCTACATCCGCTGATGAAAATGCCGGAAATGCTGCAGGAGCATCCGTTGACAAAGGAGTATTTGGAAAATTGTTACCTGATGTCACATGATGATTTTGTTGGCGAGGAATTGCGCCATTTTTTGACCCACTTAGCTGCCGATTTCTCAGGTTGTAGGAGGGACCAGATGGACCAGTTGGTGTCTTTTCTAAAACCATGATGACCTCAAACAAGCCTCGGGTTGGTCGCCAAGATGCGGTGAAACGGGGTTCTCAGGGGGTTTGGAGAAAAAAGACCGGTTCTGTTTGAGGCACCCACACCAGGTTTAATTCACGATCCCTATACGTCCCAGGAGAATACAGAGCAAGGGGAAGTTTATAGTGGCACTATGCAATTCTGCAAACTAATAAATACTAGTTTCAGGACCAAGTCCGGCATAGCACAAACACGTGCTTCATATCAAAAAAAAGTAAGATTAATAACTCACCTAATAAATACAGGCACGATTGACAAATATACCGGGAATCCCGATAGTCGAATCTGGAACCACTCGCATTCACTAATTATACAGAGAATTTGCAGTGATGATTAATTATTCGGTTTCTAATTCATGACGCGCACTGATGGACAACCATTTGTTGAAAAAGACCAACACTCGAACAGATTCTTCCAGAACAAGTCAAAGGTTTTTGCGAGGTTTTTTACCAACCTGGTAGGTGCGAGAGAAACAGCAAAATTCAAAAATAGTACCTGTCAACTTATTCGAGTTAGGCAACCATCCACGCATTTGGTTGTGCCGAGGGTTGCCTATGCCTGGCAGATGATAAATAATATTTATGATATCAAACAGAAAAGGAAAAGAGATCGACGACCGAGATGCCCTAACAGCTGATTGACTCGACAGGTGCGACGACCTTCTGCAATAAAAAGTGCGAATCGGTAAAAAACAATGAATTAGGGAAATCGCAAAATATACCCGGTGGACACGTAAACCATAATTATACGGTGGCTGAGGTAAGAGAGAGTTAACAATGTTGTTTTGCTACAACAGGGTGGTTCAAGATTCAGAATTCTGATCACCCTCTGTATCTGTTCCAATTAAATAGTCAGTAGATGGTAAATCAAAAGTGAAGATAGGAACATTGAAGCGGTTTTGATCGATAATGGATATAGTTTCTACACAAAAAAATCTTGAAGTTGAAAAACCTAGATTTTAAACACCCTATACCTATGTAATCATTCCCGCTCGACCCCAAGTGTGATAGATCGATGGAATCAGCTCTTCAAGGAGAATCTGGAAATCCAATAAAGTACAGGGTGATCCATTCAAAATAAGGAAATTACTAAAAATCCGGAATAACTGAAAAAGTGGCAACAGAGGCTATAACATTTTCAAATCCGCCACGTTTTGAAATCACACTGTACATAAATTCAAAAAAATCTAACAACAGATTGCCGAGATATTCACCTGTTTCCATACATATCAGCGACCCTGTATAAATATATATCCATTTTTGTATGTTCATAATTTATCTGAGAATATTCCTTTTCAACACTTCCATACCCAATCAGGGGGTTCAATCTTGAACGATGGAAACTTGTGATTTTTATAGACCTCTAATCGCAGATTCGTTAGAGTCTCAATTCAGAATTCATTTCCACGCCCTGTATGATGAATGTCAATTTATCATACACCCAAAAGTATTATTGTCCTGTTCATTCGATTAATGAAAGTTTCTTGTTGATGTAATGAACTCTTATTCTAGGGTTTCTATGAACAGCTATCTATTTGCCACAACTAATATCACATTCATCAGAAATTGTCTATTATTATTCACAGCAAAAATGTATTAGCAATAACTAGATGTTATAGTTAAGCTGCGAAATTCGGGCTGACTCGGAATAATAAATAACAGTAATTACCACAACCATACAACTAGACAAGCAGATCATTTTTCTGTCAAGAAAATTAAATCAGATATTGGTAAAAAAAACATCTATCACAATGGAATTCACTACCAAATAACTTGAAGCTGATTAATGGGATTGCAAAATTCAAAAAAGAATTCAAGAAACATCTACTCCTGTAATATTGACAACTTATCTCATTTTTATAGTTTTATTGTACAACTACTATAGTTTTCTATCGGGTACCTAACATCTGAGTCGATTGAGAATCATTTTCCATTGAACTTGAAAAAAAAAGATTCTCATTTTACTGTCTTCTTTATTTTGTCAAATATATTTATGAACTTATTCACCATGTTTCCTGCTATAAACAAATGATGTTTCTTGGGAATAAATGGAATAATGAAGTTGATTGATTGATTGATTGATTTCGAGACCGGTCAAAGCAAATATCGCGATTTATATCGTTTCTACCGTAACTTTATTTCGATCTGTTGGAGTTGTAAGGTCATCGTTCCTGAGGGTTCTGAGTGGGATTTCGATTTTTGTGTCGTGCTTTCACCTACCTATAAAAACTTCAGAGCATTAGAAACTTAATTGTTTATCCACGTATTTATCATCCATTATTTTGTCTACATCTCTATTTTGTGCATGTTTTGAAAGACAATCAGTCAATCAGTGCTATGTTAAAATGAATGGTACCGACCCAAGAATTAGAAGATAATTCCTGAGACTGGCCACTAACTATCATTTATCGTGGAAGTGTGACACGTACGAAAAAATGATAATCTATTTTGTATGAATAATATTAACGTTGGATCATAGATTGAAAAAAAAAATATAGATATTTTCTCAATTTCATTTATCCTAATCATATTCCGAGTCATATTCTTATACTCGAGCGCATTTCCACAAAAATATATTCAAGAACAGAGTAGTTAGACTTCACATATTTGTCATGCATTATTTTTTTTATTAACTAACAAGGTGATTGATTATATTTCTACTCCCAACTAGACTATTTTTATTATTAGAGTTCGAAGAAAAAAAATCAGATGAAATATGCATGGATGGTTCAACTTAGTGTCATCTTTTGAAATCACATATTATAAACAAGGTGTTTCTGTGTAAAAATCGAAGTTATAATTGAAGGGGCAAGTGGAAGAAGGATTTATGTTGCACTGTAGAAAATTCCTTTGAGTGAATGCATATGTTTGTCGAGAGTGAATTTACTGATTGCAATTTTTTAGTGAATTCTCAACTCAAACTAGATATTTCATCAAGTTTTCTTATCAATGAGAATGTTTATAACAAATTTGATTGAATCGGCTCATGAATTACCATTTTACACAGTCAAGTAGGGTGGAATTTCAACTCAATCAGGCGTGGACCGAAATTGACACATTTTTGCGTGGAACTTGAGTGAAATTTCACTCAATTTTTTTTCAGTGTACAAATATGAGTCGGTGAGAAAAATAGGTTTTAGTACAGTTAGCTGGCATTTTTCAATGAAAGCTAGTTTAATAATTTGGTTTATGCAATTGTGAGGAATAGTTTCACACAGGGAGAAAAGGCGATTGCATATCTATGCACAACATTGTGTAAAATATGTTTGTGAAGTATTATTTAACATTTGTTCAAATAATCACTACAGTCATTTCGTGAAATGAAACAAATGTTTGTGTATATCAATTCTTGAAATATTTGTACATATCCATGTAGCGGAAAACTACACAAAAATATGCACATCATCCAATGCACACAATTGTATTGACTAAATACACCGCTTTTGAAATAATAACACTATTTGTGCACGCGGTCCTCAATTACATATTATCCAAATAGCGGAAAATTACACAAAAATGTGCACATCATCCAATGTACAAAATTGCATTGACTAACTACACCTCCTCTGAAATAATGTTACTATTTGTGTAATATTTTGCCACAGGTGTGCAGTTTCCTTCCACTTGGTAACGGCGTCCTATCCCCTTCTTCTTCTACCTACTTATATCTCAATCTCAATATTCTGAATTCGCACTTGACCTGTAGATGTGTTACAAGAAGGTTACAAGTGTGTATGGTGCAGAATGGAGAATCTTCTCATTTATTATTGTCTGGCGAGTTGGTGAATGATTGATGATTGTACCTAATGTCCATATGTATAGTCCTTCCGCAAAATTATTTCATGTTTACTAGTGCCACAAAGTGAAAGATGTAATAAGATGTATCAACAAAGTGTCGAAGACATTCTTCTTTTTTGGGAACTGCTTGAACTCTGGTATCTACATTCGCCGGTAAGTTATTATTTCAATAATACCTAATAATTAGCTTCGACTTGCTATCAATTTCAACACCCATTGAAAGCAAGTCGAAGCTAATAGCTAATCATTAGGTTTAATTGAAATAACTTACCGGCGAATGTTGATACTAGTTCAGGTATAGTTTCCAACAAAGAATCGACACTTTGTTGATACATCTTATTACATCTTCTACTTTTTGCAACTAGTAAACATGAAATAATTTCGCGGAAGGACTATACCTATGATCATTGAGTACAATCATCAATCATTTACCAACTCGCCAGACATTGATAAATGAGAAGATTCTACAGTCTACGGAAGTACACATCGTTACGAAATTTGTGTACAAGAAATACACAAATTTGTGTTCTTTTCAGTACATTGAATTTTGAACATTTCCACAATTTTGTAATGCTAAGTTCACCCACTTACACAGTTTGTGCACACATATCACACAAATTGGTGATATTTGTCGAACAAAATATTGGATGATTTCATATATTTGGTGCCACGAAAGTACACAAATTTTGTTTGGTTTTTGAACAAAATTGTTTTGAAAATTACAAAACTAAATTGTTTGGTTATACACAAAATCTCTCACACAAAATATTGCGTGAAATTTACACAAATTGGTGCTGTCACCATTTTAGAAACAAACTGTGTGAGAAATCTACACAAATCTGTAAAAAGCTTACCTACACTAATTTCTCTCAAGGCAGGTTGTTTTTTTTTTAATTTACCGCACTTTGCTATCATATCATTTTTTTAATGCCATGTGGATTCATGCATACATAACCCCTTCTTCCATTCACTGACATGTACACTGTAGAAAATTCCTCTGAGTGAATGCATATGTGGTTGTGAGTGAATTTACTGATTGAAATATTTGAGTGAATTCTCAACTCAAACTAGATATTTCATCAAGTTCTCATATCAATGAGAATGTTTATAACAAATTTGATTGAATCGGTTCATGAATTACCATTTTACACAGTCAAGTAGGGTAAAATTTCAACTCAATCGGGCGTGGACCGAAATTGACTCATTATTGCGTGGACCTTGAGTGAAATTTCACTCAATTTTTTTTTCAGTGTAGGTATAATGGGCACATAGCTCCTTCTTTCATTGCTTTCTCGATGTTTATAATAATAATAATATCATTCATTCAAACCGAATCTCTATTTAGTAGGTACATAAAATAGAAATGATAAAGAAATTATTGATGAATAAATGAACATACTCGATAAATGAATGAACATTTGTTTCGAGATGAAAAAAAATATGATGAAGGACCTTAAATAATACATGCCTTGAATAATATGAAATTGACAATGAAAATATATTAGAATTCGAATGATATTTGTGCGAAAGTATTTTTGAATGATACATTCGCATCACACTGTATAGTAATTATTATTATACAGGTAATAATCATCATCAGCGTGGAATAATCTGTAATATAATACCTTCTCGATTGAATAATATTATGAAATGTAAAGTACTATATCATAAAGTGTAATGAAAAATATCATAAGATGTGGAGAACAAGGTTTCACAAAATAATGATTCTTTCAACTAAATTCGTGTAACAAACATACTTCTTGAATTTTTCAGAATGGATTCCCTAAGTTCTCTTTTGAAAAACCCCGGTAATGTTTTTAATTTTATCTGGAATCGAATTATATAGCTTTGGAGCAATGTATGAATATGTTCGTTGGCATAGCGTTTTCGACATTCGAGGAACTAAATAATGATGTCTTTGTCGGGTATTATAGTAGTGAGATGGTAATTGTGCTATATTTTTGTTCAGGTGATATTTTAGGTTAGACGCGAAATAATGTAATTGTCGTATATCGATTATTTTATCTTCGATATATAGCTCATCTGTGGAATATGTTGAGTCCTTAGAAAATATTATTTTGAGTATCTGCTGCACCACCCCATACCAATATACTGTAACGCAGATGACTTTCAATCAAGGCAAATTACAATAGTTTGAGCTGAGAAATAGGTAAGATAGTTTTCAGATATTTGAACTTATATATAACGTATGGTAGAGATTGTAGTTTTTTTCTAAGATATGTTATAATTATGTGAATCCCATCTGGGACCTGAGATGGGTATCGATAATATATTCCTAAGTATTTTATCTTTGCTTCAGGTTTTATGTAGAGTGTAGATTTGCCATTTATATTCACCTTCAAGTAATCAAATGTGGGAGTCTTGGTCTTGCTGCAACTGAATGCTAGGTATGTTGTTTTATCTAAGTTCAATGTTAGCGACCTGTGGTCTAGCCAATTTTTTATCATTTCAAAGTCTGTTTCTGCCTTTATTTTTAGGTCATCCCAGTTATCAGCTTTATACAAGATGGCAGTATCATCCGCCTTTGCTCTGTAGTGAAAACAATCCATTCACATAAATGTTGAATAGGATAGGTCCTAGAACCTTGCCCTGGGGAATCCCATGCTCTATTGTTTTTGATTCACTCAGTACATCTTCCAATCTTCTAGTGTAACATAGCCCCTTCTGCCACTGTGTATCTACTCAGATATAATGAATATAAACTAATCTTGACAGACGTAACACCTTCTTCCATGACATAACCGAATATTTTCAGAAAATGTTACTTGACCCCTTCTTCCACTTGCCCCTTAAATTTTTTTTTCATTATTCGATCCGAATTTGATTTTCCTCGTGACTTCAAGAAATATTATGGGTGAAACCGTACATCTTCTGTTCGAAATATTTTCTTCCTTGTCTAATCGGAAGTTTGTTCTGGGTTTTATTAATTACTCATAGATAAACTGTAACTTGCAAAACTCAGGGGGTAAGGATTATTGAACTGAGTTGGGATTTTCCCCTGAGGTGGCTGTTTATCAGCCTGAAATCCACTAGGTGATTTGAATTTCATGAGTTTTTGCTACAAAATTTAGTATTTTTAGTGCCTTGTTCTATACAGCAGGAATAAGACACTGGTAGCTCAGCAGGACACTGGGGTGGGTACGTTAGGCACAGTAAAGAAAATACTTATATTTTTCTACCAAAATATCACCTTTAATATTCTGCAAAGGCATATCACACTCTTGTAGGTGATTTTAACAAAACTATATGACTAACATACATAATCTAGACTGACCAAAACCAACTCTCTGGTTCAGTAGATGGATAGTCAATTTGACTCAAGGTACATAAAAATGACTGGTTGAAATCAACTCTCCAAAACAGCCTACAATTATATAAAATTCATGTGTGAAATATAGGTGATAATACCGCAGTGCACATTGGTTTCCAGGTGTGAAAATCAGACAAAAGATAACAAAATATGGTATTTAAACTATGAATAGGTCAAAACTTATATGATATTAACCCCTCAGGACTGAATCAACTTTTTACTAGGCTTATAGGTAGTAATACTTGGTGGCAGTTATCCAGTACAAAAAAAATGGAACGAACTCACCAGCAGGAAGCAGAACTACAGGTGCACAGTCCTAAATATGCAGGGTAGTTGTGTACAGGGTGCAGCATACAGATGTCCAGGGTGCAGGATACAGATGTCCAGGGTGGAGAACGTAGGTGTAAAGATGTGCAGACGTAGGTGTAAAGATGTGCAGACGTTGATGTGAAGATGTGCAGAACCTATAGGTGTGAAGAAGTGCAGGGGTGCTACAGGGTAAATCCTCAGGGTGCGAGGTACAGAAGGCTGTGGATCTGATCAGCCACAGATTAGAGCCCCTACAGCTCTATGGCCCCTTGGTAGAGGTAGTACCCAGGGACTGGGACGAAAAACCCTAAAGAGAACATGTATAGCACTCGAAAAGATCAGACAAAACCTCATACCTTTGATGATGGGCGGGTTTGATGAAGTTGATGAGTGACGCCGGCCTCGTGTTCTTCAGCCACAAATCCCTCGAAAATGAGGTCTGGTACCAGAACCAACAAAGGTATCCAGAAAATAAAGATTCTTGGTCAACTAATCCCAACACTATTGGAAAAATTACTACTATAAGTAACTTATTTACAAAGAACCGAATCTCAGGCTTACTTGTACCACGAGGTGGTCCACTCAAAGTTTCCCAAATGAATATGGATCGTCTCGCCGGTTTCAGTGGGCTGTCCTCCCGCCGGAAGAATGTTTTTCTTGCCATCCTAATATGGCAATCAGCCTTGTTGGTGGGAGCCATCCCGACCACCAACACAACACTTGAGCCTAAATGGCTTTACACCACATTTTTTTTTGAAAAAGGAAAATGGCCTGACTTTCGCCAGACTACACTTCCGAGCACAGCACAGAAGCGGATATTATTGCGCGACAGCCAACCTGATGCGCATCAATTAATTCCAGAAAAATCTAGAATGTTCTCGAATTCGGACCTGCGCCGATGTCGAAGGTCGAAGAAGGCGTCAGAATTACGTAAGGAATCTTCTTCCTCGGCCAGAGCCGCTGACATGATGGGACACAACCCATGAGTACATCACACCGAATATTCCACATAGTAAGCGAATAACAAACTAAAGGGGTTGTGAGTCGAACAGAACCCTTCAATCATAATTATTGTCTGAACTAAACCCTATTTTACAAAAACAATATAACCGAACTACCGTCAATAACCTCTTCTGACAGCGGCTTAAGATAGAGAAGAAGTGTGCTCAGACGTAAACAAAAGAAGATTAGCTCGCAAATAACACTCACTTGTCAGTCATCGCCAGGTGACACCTTTGACATTGAAATATTGGTTAATTAAAAATTATTTCGATGTAAACAAAACAATGATCGAAATGGAAATGAAATTGTAGAATGACTGTCTATAAAAGATCTCACAATTCAAGTATGGTCAGGATTCATCACCTATGCTACAATTCACGGAGATCAACAGTCAGGCAGGCCTCGCCCAGGTAAGATATCGTGTACTGACAGTACCTGATGAACGGAGAATCATAACTAAATAGTTCAGCCAAATAAAACAAAATGTGTTGGACCAGTTCACAGACCAACGATAACACGGCCACGGTATCTCTACCTACCTAATTTCACGAATTGATGAGCGGAGGAACAGAATAATACAAGGTTGCGTACGTAAACAATGTTAAATAGATTTGCTATATGCAGGATTTTCGTTAGGAATAAAACGAAGTGTAACACTCCCCCTCTACCCCGAAGAGATTTACCTGTAAATCTCAAAATTCCGTTGAAAATACTGCACGAGAACCTAAATATCCGTAGAGGGATCAGGAAAGTCCTCATCCTCAGAACCTGGATCAGGCGGACGAGCCTTAATATCTTGAACATGCCAAATACCCCTAGACTTATCATTGCCATCCACCACCTCATATGTTACGGGAGAGAGCTTCTTTCTAATGGTGAAAGGACCTTTATAATTTGGTGCGAATTTAGCAGTGAAATGATTAGTAGCGTCGGAGAGAACATGATTCCTCACATAGACAGAATCACCAACCGAATAATTAACCGGTCTTCGCCTCAGATTATAGCGCCGCTTGGACTTTGAGTGTGCGTCGTCAAGACGTTTCCGGACATCACGATAAATGTTTTTGAATTCTTCTACCGCTCTCCTGGGAGTAGGAACGCTATCTACATTAGCAAGAGGATGTTCGTAGTTATTACCACTGGGTTTGTGCTCGCGTCCGAAATTTATAAAGAATGGTGTTAGGCCCGTGGCCTCGTGAACTGAAGTGCGGATCGCACATCCTACCTTTGGCAATAACTCAGCCCATACTCTATGGTTCTCCTCCACATAACACGAAAGCATTGCTTTAAGAACTCGGTTGACTCTTTCTACGGGATTTGCTTGCGGATGGTACAGAGGCGTGAATCTAATATGAACATGATAATCTTCGCATAACTTCTTGAATACATTGGATTGAAACTGCACTCCATTGTCACAGATCAAAATTTGAGGGCAACTGAACATCAGGAAAATGTGTTCTTCAGTTATACGCGTAACAGCAGCAGCAGTCGCGGTCCTCAAAGGGAAGAATAAAGAAAATTTGCTAAAAGTGTCGGTTACAACATAAATGAATCGGTACCCCTCTTTTGAACGAGGCAATGGTCCGACGAGATCTACCGAGATCATCTGCCATGGAGTAGTTGGTTCAGGGTGCTTCCCCATGTAACCAGCGGGACGTTGTAACTCCGGTTTATGACGATTACAAATCTGACATTTCCGGACGTAAGCGGCTATATCAGCTCGCATTTTTGGCCAATAGTAACGCTCCTTTATTCGTTCAAAGGTCTTAAAAACACCGGCATGACAGGCTATTGTTTTGTCATGATTGTCACCAATAATTTTCTTCCGCTTTTCTTTCGGTACTACCTCCTTCCAATAATCTGTTTTGTCTCGTAGACCAGGATAGGGACAAGAAACATACTTAAATAATCTTTCATTAACTAGGCGCCATTGAGGAAACTTTAAAGGACTCTCTCTAACTTGTTGAACCGTGCGAAGGTACCATTTATCTGAAGATGAAATTGTCGAAATATGGACAGACACAGAATTGATTTCTGGAACTGCTCTGGACAACGCGTCGGGTACGACGTTGTCTTTGCCTTTACGATGAAATATTTTAAAGTTAAATTGTTGGAGACGGAGTAACCAGCGGGCAATACGCCCCTTAGGTTCTCGTAAGTTATGGAGCCATACCAAACTGTGGTGGTCTGTAATGACGGAAAATTCGTAACCTTCTAGGTAAGGACGTAACTTCTCTACCGAGAACAGGACAGCAAGACATTCTCGTTCTACTGTGCTATAATTGCGCTCTTGTCGAGTTAGGGATCGACTAACATAGCAAATGACATGTTCGCCATCGTCAAAAATTTGGGAAAGAACTCCACCTATGCCATACGCGGATGCATCGGTTTGTACTTGAAATGGCCGACTGAAATCTGGACACGTTAGTACGGGAGCAGAAGCCAAAGCATTTTTGATACCCTGAAATGAAATTTGGCAATCTTCGGACCAGCACCACTTCTTGTTTTTCGAAAGTAGCGCGGTCATGGGCGCAACTAAAGTAGAAAAATTCGCTATGAATCTCCTGTACCAGGAAGCAACACCTAGCACGCGACGAACCTCGGTAACATTTTTAGGAGGCGGAATATTTAGGATTGACGATACTTTGTCAGGATCCACATGGAGACCCCGGCTATCAACGACGTATCCTAAGTATCGCAGTTCGGGACGGCAAAAGAAACACTTCGATTTTGAGACTGTCAGCCCTGCTTTCTTAAAACGTTCAAAAACCTCTTTCAAGGTCTTCATATGATCTTCAAATGAAGAGGAAACGATGATTACGTCATCTAAGTAATAGAAAACTTGAGGCTCTAGCTCAGGACCTAAAACCTTGTCAATAAGACGTTCGAACGTAGCCGGCGCATTACATAGCCCGAATGGCATTCTTTTAAAATGGTAAAGCCCACGACCTGGGATTGTAAAAGCAGTGTAATCTCGAGATTCTGGCGCGATTGGAACTTGCCAATAGGCCGACTTTATATCAATTGAACTCAAATATTTAGCTCCCCGTAATTTGTCCAATATTGACGAAATAAATGGAAGTGGATAAGCGTCTTTCTTTGTTACTCTATTAAGTTGTCGATAATCGACACAGAAGCGATACTCGCCTCCTTTCTTCGGTACAAGGAGAACAGGACTGGACCAAGCGGAACTAGAGGGCTCAATCACGTCCAAGTCCAACATTTCTTTAACAGCTTTGTCGATGTGTTCTTGCATAATAGGCGAAACCCTATAGGCTCTCTGCTTAATCGGTTCCGAGTCGGTTATAATTTTATGCTCAATCAATGAGGTGCAACCTAATTTATCCCCTTGTTGTTCAAAATATTCACTAACTAGTCGGTCAAGACGAGACTTTTCCTCAGGCGACAAAACTTCTTTAGAGACTATATTGCCGTCGGTACTAATAATGTTGATACATGAAGATGGGTTATCGAATGACCAACATCCGCGTTTTAAGTCAGGAATTATACCCATAGCCAACCAAAAGTCGACTCCTAAAATGATAGAATGATTTAATTCGGGAACAACTAATATCTCTAGGATTTGAACTTTATGTTCTAACTTAACCGGTAAGGAGAGTGAACCGAGGACCAAGCAGTCCTGATTATTTGCAACAATGCAAGAGTTAATACTTGATTTATTCAACTTAATACCCAAATTTTTGAGAATGTCCCACCCAATTTTTCCTAAAACAGTGTTATTCGCGCCACTATCCAGAAGAGCCTTGAATTTAATTCCAAAAATTTCTATTGACAAAAACGGTCTATTATCACCTATACAATGAGATAGAATATACGACAGGACTGGCAAAACGGTTTGAGGGTAGTAATCCCGATGAAATGAGTCGTCGCGCAATTCATTTCTAGAGCACGTTATGCGACCCTCTAACGGCTCTGCTGCACGTTTCCCGAACAGTTGGGACATGATCTGACGGTTACTTCCGGCCTACCACATTTGAAGCAGTGTAGTCTATGAGGTTGGGTACAACGACTACGTACATGACCAGCCTGGCCACAGTTCCAGCAAGTTGGACCTGAGCCTGTCGAAGGTCTAGAAGTTGAAGAAGTCGGGTTTGAAGTAGTCCTCGTGTTGACAGGAGATACTTGAATAGGGCTAGGCTCAAGAAGATTATATTGAGACTGATTAGGCTGATCAGACGGCGAAGAGAAATTTTGATGAGGATTTGAAGACAGACAAGGATCAACTCCGATCAACTGACCATTGTCAGCAGGCAGCATGAAGTGCGATCGCGAATTCATATGGTGACTACCATCATAAGGGGTTGAAGCAAAAGCTCCATCTTGAAATTGTGGTTCAATGGCGGAAACACGAGGATTTGACACCCGTTGGTATTCTAGTCCCGGTTCCACAGAATTCCTAGGGCCAACTAAGGGGGCTCGGTATTCTTGTGCGCTTTGATTCGCTTCTTCAATATCGCGGCCTATCGTGATCAGGGTATTTAAGGAATAGATTCCTTTTCCGGCCATAGCCATTTGCAAATATGGTAACATTTTCCCCTTTATAAAACTAACCCTATACTCCTCGCTGGGTTTATGAGTCAACTTGTCAAACAAATTCTCCATATAGGAAACATAAATAATAACATTTTCAGTTGGGCCCTGAGTCCTTCTCTTTAGGGTATCCCAAATCCTTTCTTCGTAATTACGAGGCAAAAAACTATGTCGTAATGCTCCCGTGAACTCATCGTAAGTTCCAATATTGTTTCGAGCAAAACGAAACCAAATCGCAGCATCTCCTTCCAGTATTTCTGGAATTGAATCATTTAACTGTGTTTTCGACACTCCGCGAGAAACACGCATTTCTTCCAATTTTTCAAGAAAGTCAGTGACACTTGTAGTGCCATTGAACCGAAGTCTCCAACGACTTACGTCAACAAATCTTTGGGAATTTACTCCAAAATCACAAATATTATTAGAAAAATGTCGACTACCAGCTGTCGCGGGATAATGGACGGGCGTACCAAACCCTACTCGAGTACTGCTCGCAGTAGCGCAACGGCTATCAGGGAGATTATTATTATCTTTACAAGAATTATCTACTTTCTGTTGTAGGACATTAACGTGCATGTCTCGCATTAATTCGGATATCCTATCAGTGAGATTTGAAACATCAACATCAACATCTTTCTGTACTTTTGAGGTATTTTGCTTTGGATTCTTAGGGATGGCTTGTGCTGCAGGTTCATAACTAGTGCTGCGGTAACTGTTAACATGTTCCTCTGCCTCATCCAGATTTATGAGATCATCGACAAACGAGTGGCTAGTTGAACTTGCACTCGGAGGAGTCAGTTTGGGGGAACTCGAGTTATCATTAACTTTCCTACCAGCAGACCTATATGCACAATCCAGAGCAAGTTTCAGATCTTTAGCTAATACGGTCAATTTGAGTCTCTCAATCTCATCATCCGGTTCTTTGGCCGGGAGTCGGTTGATACGATTTGTAACATGGATTAACCTCGAATTAATTTTTTGAAACTCATTCTCAAAATTACTATCCTCAAACGTTTGAATACTGCCTAACAATTCAGTAAGTTTATTATGACATATTAATATTTCATTCTTAGGATCAAATTGTATTGTGGATGTTTGTGATGAACCTTCTTGCTCCGCCTGTAGGGCAGTTCTCAATAAAGCGCGCTTCTCTTGAACCGTTCCATTACCTAGACCCGAACCACGCAACAATAGTTCATAAGTAAGCTCGTCGCTTCGTAACCTATTGATCTCCATATTGATCCCGAAATTTCTCAGTTTATCCCAACTAATGGCAATGACAAATCCAGCAGGTCTAGCCTATGCTGCAAGAATCCAAATACTCTTAAGTTATGTAGACCGTATTGAAAATCGCATAATCGATGGGGAAAAAAACATTTGCACTTTAGGCAATTTCTTCGAAGTGAAAATCGAATAATATCGATGGGAAAAAAAAATATTTGCACTGTAGGCAAGTTTCTTTGTAGCGTTTAGATTTTCTGAATATAGTTTTGGTTTTGATTTTCATACAGGTCTTGGAAATATTCAGGTAAATAAATCATCAATTATGTACATATTCACAGAGAACACTCAGTCAGATAAATGATGCAAATACCTGGTATAGTTAACACTTTTAATTGCAGTTGATTCATATCTCACACACCTTTTATTTTGGAAATTTATCATCAATTTTCTTAGCATCCTCTCTGATATCAGTACACCTGTAGGATGTGATGATCCAAGCTGAGGCTTCTTTTTCTGATCCAAATAAACAGGTTCTGATATTGAAAGGGGTCAATGCCGAAAGACAGGTTGATAAGTGAAAGTTCTTTTAGCCTGAAATCAAAAGGTTAATTAGTTTTTTTGGGGACTTATAAGAAAACAATCGCTTACCTGTAGTGTTCTCCAACTAGGATGAATGGATTTGCTTGACTATTTCAGGGATCATTAGGTTGACTGTTCCCTTAGGACGTGTCCCTTTTGAAGAAGAGGTTTATTAATTTTCTAGGATTTTCATTGTTGTTAAGAATGAGCTCACTTGACACCTTTGACATTTTTGATGTTTTTTCTCCAGGACGTCATTGTCAGTTTGACACACTTCACAGTCGCATGGCTTGTCAGCAATTGTTACTGCCGCTGGCTTGGACGACTAGAGAGGATGGCTCACGACAGTGTTTCGTCGAAGAGTTTTTCAAACAGCCATTGGTTTAACCCATGTGAAAAATAATTTCTCCTGTGTGTGACCTTCTACGTATTGTGTTGGCAAAAATGGTACCAGGGATTTTTGGATGAAGTTAGGGAAAAAGGAGGGGTTTTGGAGTGGGAGAAACTTCCGGCCTTGTGGCTTTTTCTCAGCGGCCATGATAGAAGAAGGCTGAAGGTTTTGTTGGTCCGGCAGTAAGCACTATAAATTTGGCTTTTTAGTCAAACCCATTTTGGGGATTTGTATTTTCGAGTGTTTTACAAGCTCTAAGGCCAATAGCCAAGTCATTTTTGTGTTTTCATTGAGAGATTGTCCGTTGCCACCTGGGAGCCCTACAGCATGGCCCCCCAATTTTTTGGTGCTGGTTCGACCCTTCGCAGAAGGTAAGCAGTTTAAACTGGCATGATTTTATTTTCTGGATTGGTATGTCTCGCCATTCTGGCTGTATTTTTTCTTTTTGTGATCCACGTGGTAGGAGATGTACAGGATGTTAAGTGAGCCTATTTTTTTCAATAGGGTCGTAGGAGACCATACTCCTCGGTAGAGATCGTAGGGTCGTGAAACGACCGGATGGAGGCTGTTTGTGTCTAGTTTCCATTGAGGACACCACCTTTCCCTCGTCAAGATCTCCCATAGGACGATCTGACCATCTTGTTCGGGGATTTTGACCAGTGGAGACCAGGAGTACTCTGGACTCCAGGCGCAGCACCGTATGCTGAGCTGCTGAGCTATACTTCGTTGTAACGCCAGGAGGAATACCAGGAGGAGAGACAGCGGAGCTTAGCCCACCAGTTCAGCGGAGGGCCACATTTTCGTTTGTGTTCGTCGCAGTGACCTATGCTGCTCACCTTTGCACCCAGTGGACTGTGATCGGGGTGATCTGAATCACTGGAGAGGACCACGCCAGGTTTTTATGAAAAACTGAATTTTTCACCTGTTTTCATGTTTAGTTTTTTATAAATTTCATCATTCACCATCATATGAAAATGAAGGCTTTTGTGAAGCTTTCCCATGGTACCATGTGACAGCGGTTGTCATTTTTCATATTTCTTTTTACACCATATCAAACTGAATTTTTATACTATCCCGTGTTACTGTTGGATTATGATGATTTCTTGTCTCATTTCTTATTTGAGTTTTGAGTAATTATCTTAGTATATTAATTCATTTTACATAACATTTCAGACCTTGTAATTTTTATACTATCCCGTTTTACTGGTGGATCATGATGATTTCTTGTCTCATTTCTTATTTGAGTATTGAGTAATTATCTTAGTGTATTAATTGCAAGTTCTAAGGCCTCTACAGCGATTGACATGTGCCTTGTCCATTTGGGTGTAATAAATAGGTTTTGAAGATATTTTTGGTTTCATTCATGTACTTGTCTGTCCCAGCAATCTAAGAGAATTTTTTATACATATTTAGGTGTAAATATTTGGCTTTCTCAGTTTCCCAAGTATTATCAACTTTTCAAATAAATTGAGTGGCGCCCTTAAAAAAAACTTGAATTGATGGGCATTTAATTCTAACACGAATTCACTTATCTGTTCTCCGATGAAAAGCTGCCGTCTGCATACATGTAACTTATTTTCTTATATTCTGTAGTAATTATTTGGAGGTTGAGAAAAGTAGGCTACATTTCAAGCTGAAAATCGAATAATATCGATGGGAAAAAAATATTTGCACTTTAGGCAATTTTCTTCAAGCTGAAAATCGAATAATATCGATGGGAAAAAAAAATATTTGCACTGTAGGCAATTTTCTTCAAGCTGAAAATCGAATAATATCGATGGAAAAAAAATATTTGCACTTTAGGCAATTTTCTTCAAGCTGAAAATCGAATAATATCGATGGGAAAAAAATATTTGCACTTTAGGCAATTTCTTCAAGCTGAAAATCGAATAATATCGATGGGAAAAAAATATTTCTAGCACATGTAAACTCAAGTTTACATACCCCCTCCCTTCCCGGAGAAGAAGAGACAAAAAAAATTTCAACTGCAAAATCTGGAAGCAAACCAGTACTCTACACCCTGCACACGACCAAGTCCAGACGTGCAATCCTGAAAAAAAGTATACGCAAATACTCTCACCAGAGCTCCACTCCCCACTAGTAATTCCAAGTTGAAACACAAAAAAAAAAAAAAAAAAAAAAAATCTCAAATCAAATCAGGATTGGTTATCCAGGGAACCAATTCAACATACACCCTATGTATGAAGCAATAATATTATCTCAATTCAGAGAGCGTCCCTGTATAATCCAGTTTGCAAATTTAAGTAAAAATATATTTTTTTTTGTTTTGTTACATATATATATCTATTTTTGTGTTTTTTTTGTGTTTTTTTTTTATATATTTTTTTTTGTATATACTATATAAATATATTTTTCTCCCAATTTCTATCCAATATGAAAAAGTACCAATAAAATCCTAATTAATAACACTCACACCCTGTAGGTGGGTATCACCCTGTAGGTGGGTATCACCCTGTATTCAGAAAACTACCCCTTTAAGATAACCAGAAATTTGTCCTGGCATCTACAGCTGTCAAGTTAGTTTTGACCCCTATACAATGATAAATACAAAAAAAAACTATGAACTAAAATATAACTGTTCAATTCATAAACAGATCAGATCCAGAAAAAAAAATTCAGAAAATTGACCATTCCTTGTTGGTTATATAATTTAAGAAAATTGTCTCCAAAACTACTTTAATAATCTTCTGCAGATTATTCAATCACTAACTTGCTTTTATAAAAAAAAATTACAAAAAAAATCTGTTCTTAATTTTGTTTTTCTTTCAACAAATATCTATACCCTACATCTGTAATCTTTGAAAAAAATTAGCAAAAAAACAAGTATTTATTAAGCTCTGTTTGCAATCATTGTAAGTTGACCACCCTGTATGATCTCAAGAAAAAAATAAATTCACAGTACCTTCAGATAAATTCAATACACCATATAGCTACACAGAAAATGTATACTGTGACCAAAAATTCAATACAAAATTTTATAAAAATTCAAAACTACCACCAATTGCCTTTGAATTTACCTAGTCTAACATAAACACCCTATAGTGCCTTCTTCAGAACAGGTTGGGCGCCATTGTAACTTGCAAAACTCAGGGGGTAAGGATTATTGAACTGAGTTGGGATTTTCCCCTGAGGTGGCTGTTTATCAGCCTGAAATCCACTAGGTGATTTGAATTTCATGAGTTTTTGCTACAAAATTTAGTATTTTTAGTGCCTTGTTCTATACAGCAGGAATAAGACACTGGTAGCTCAGCAGGACACTGGGGTGGGTACGTTAGGCACAGTAAAGAAAATACTTATATTTTTCTACCAAAATATCACCTTTAATATTCTGCAAAGGCATATCACACTCTTGTAGGTGATTTTAACAAAACTATATGACTAACATACATAATCTAGACTGACCAAAACCAACTCTCTGGTTCAGTAGATGGATAGTCAATTTGACTCAAGGTACATAAAAATGACTGGTTGAAATCAACTCTCCAAAACAGCCTACAATTATATAAAATTCATGTGTGAAATATAGGTGATAATACCGCAGTGCACATTGGTTTCCAGGTGTGAAAATCAGACAAAAGATAACAAAATATGGTATTTAAACTATGAATAGGTCAAAACTTATATGATATTAACCCCTCAGGACTGAATCAACTTTTTACTAGGCTTATAGGTAGTAATACTTGGTGGCAGTTATCCAGTACAAAAAAAATGGAACGAACTCACCAGCAGGAAGCAGAACTACAGGTGCACAGTCCTAAATATGCAGGGTAGTTGTGTACAGGGTGCAGCATACAGATGTCCAGGGTGCAGGATACAGATGTCCAGGGTGGAGAACGTAGGTGTAAAGATGTGCAGACGTAGGTGTAAAGATGTGCAGACGTTGATGTGAAGATGTGCAGAACCTATAGGTGTGAAGAAGTGCAGGGGTGCTACAGGGTAAATCCTCAGGGTGCGAGGTACAGAAGGCTGTGGATCTGATCAGCCACAGATTAGAGCCCCTACAGCTCTATGGCCCCTTGGTAGAGGTAGTACCCAGGGACTGGGACGAAAAACCCTAAAGAGAACATGTATAGCACTCGAAAAGATCAGACAAAACCTCATACCTTTGATGATGGGCGGGTTTGATGAAGTTGATGAGTGACGCCGGCCTCGTGTTCTTCAGCCACAAATCCCTCGAAAATGAGGTCTGGTACCAGAACCAACAAAGGTATCCAGAAAATGAAGATTCTTGGTCAACTAATCCCAACACTATTGGAAAAATTACTACTATAAGTAACTTATTTACAAGGAACCGAATCTCAGGCTTACTTGTACCACGAGGTGGTCCACTCAAAGTTTCCCAAATGAATATGGATCGTCTCGCCGGTTTCAGTGGGCTGTCCTCCCGCCGGAAGAATGTTTTTCTTGCCATCCTAATATGGCAATCAGCCTTGTTGGTGGGAGCCATCCCGACCACCAACACAACACTTGAGCCTAAATGGCTTTACACCACATTTTTTTTTGAAAAAGGAAAATGGCCTGACTTTCGCCAGACTACACTTCCGAGCACAGCACAGAAGCGGATATTATTGCGCCACAGCCAACCTGATGCGCATCAATTAATTCCAGAAAAATCTAGAATGTTCTCGAATTCGGACCTGCGCCGATGTCGAAGGTCGAAGAAGGCGTCAGAATTACGTAAGGAATCTTCTTCCTCGGCCAGAGCCGCTGACATGATGGGACACAACCCATGAGTACATCACACCGAATATTCCACATAGTAAGCGAATAACAAACTAAAGGGGTTGTGAGTCGAACAGAACCCTTCAATCATAATTATTGTCTGAACTAAACCCTATTTTACAAAAACAATATAACCGAACTACCGTCAATAACCTCTTCTGACAGCGGCTTAAGATAGAGAAGAAGTGTGCTCAGACGTAAACAAAAGAAGATTAGCTCGCAAATAACACTCACTTGTCAGTCATCGCCAGGTGACACCTTTGACAGTGAAATATTGGTTAATTAAAAATTATTTCGATGTAAACAAAACAATGATCGAAATGGAAATGAAATTGTAGAATGACTGTCTATAAAAGATCTCACAATTCAAGTATGGTCAGGATTCATCACCTATGCTACAATTCACGGAGATCAACAGTCAGGCAGGCCTCGCCCAGGTAAGATATCGTGTACTGACAGTACCTGATGAACGGAGAATCATAACTAAATAGTTCAGCCAAATAAAACAAAATGTGTTGGACCAGTTCACAGACCAACGATAACACGGCCACGGTATCTCTACCTACCTAATTTCACGAATTGATGAGCGGAGGAACAGAATAATACAAGGTTGCGTACGTAAACAATGTTAAATAGATTTGCTATATGCAGGATTTTCGTTAGGAATAAAACGAAGTGTAACAAAACCCATTGAAAGAGAACAAATTTGAATAATATAAAAACTCAATAATATACATCGGCACGCCTCTGAATTCTCTTATGACAAATAAAATTGCTATTGGAAAGTAACAGGTGAAACATTGAAAAACATAACACCCTGTTAATATCCTCTGGGATTTGTCACTTCAACTCTGAAACACCCGGTATAGTTGACGAGTGAATCGAAACAAAGATAATTATAACAAACATTTTTCGCGTCGATATTCTAGCCACACAAAAAACACCACAGTCTACATTCCCACGAAAAACTAATTTAAAGAATACATCAAACTATTTTCAATTTGTAATTATTTTCGTATCGTCGGAAAGGCCCTAATGTATATGTATTATTAGTAAGTTAACGAAACGCGCCTCGCGTTCAGATGTTTATTTGTGCATTTTCGGGGACCCGTTTCGCGATCCAAAGTGCATATTTTATCGATATATCTCAGTTGTCAGTGCAGCGACATTAGAAATGCTAAAATATTCCATCTGGCGGATGATTTATTCGGTTTAGATGCCGCCACCGGCAGGAATCGGCTTCCGTAGCAGGATAACGAATCGAATGAGGTCTCTCTCCTTCGTTGTGTGCATGTCCGTGTGTGTGTCGATACATTATCTCCTATGACATTAAGCCCTCTAGAAAGGGGGACAGTGGGCCTTGGGCTTCCTGTTCCAGTATTTGCAGGACGATGTATACTGCTTTGTGCAAGGGATTTTTTCCGAGATAAATCGACCACCGATACCTCGAGAAATAAGATCGTTGATTTATGTTTTTCACCACTGAAAACTTATGAGGTAGTGAGTTATATGGAGATGGAGTTAGGGTTGAAAAGACAAGCATAATTACCATCAGAGGACCTTGAGACAAGTTCAGATATAGTGGCTTTGAATTAGACATTAGGATACGTATTATTCAAAGACAGTTTTGACGAATGATTTATACTCGCGGCGGCTTCCGTAGCAGGATAACGAATCGAATGAGGTCTCTCCTTCGTTGTGTGTATGTCCGTGTATGTGTCGATACATTATCTCGTATGACATTAAGCCCTCTAGAAAGGGGGACAGTGGTCCTTGGGCTTCCTGTTCCAGTATTTGCAGGACGATGTATACTGCTTCGTGCAAGGGATTTTTTTCCGAGATAAATCGACCACCAATACCTCAAGAAATAAGATCGTTGATTTATGTTTTTCACCATTGAAAACTTAGAAGGTAGTGAGTTATATGGAGATAGAGTTAGGGTTAAAAAGACAAGCATAATTACCATCAGAGGAACTTGAGACAAGTTCAGATATAGTTGCTTTGAATTAGACATTAGGATACGTATTATTCAAAGACAGTTTTGACGAATGATTTATACTCGCGGCGGCTTCCGTAGCAGGATAACGAATCGAATGAGGTCTCTCCTTCGTTGTGTGTATGTCCGTGTGTGTGTCGATACATTATCTCGTATGACATTAAGCCCTCTAGAAAGGGGGACAGTGGGACTTGGGGTTCCTGTTCCAGTATTTGCAGGACGATGTATACTGCTTTGTGCAAGGGATTTTTTCCGAGATAAATCGACCACCGATACCTTGAGAAATAAGGTCGTTCACTCATGTTTTTCACCATTGAAAACTTATAAGGTAGTGAGTTATATGGAGATAGAGTTAGGGTTGAAAAGACAAGCATAATTACCACCAGAGGAACTTGAGACAAGTTCAGATATAGTGGCTTCGAAATAGACATTAGGATACGTATTATTCAAAGACAGTTTTGACGAATGATTTATACTCGCGGCGGCTTCCGTAGCAGGATAACGAATCGAATGAGGTCTCTCCTTCGTTGTGTGTATGTCCGTGTATGTGTCGATACATTATCTCGTATGACATTAAGCCCTCTAGAAAGGGGGACAGTGGTCCTTGGGCTTCCTGTTCCAGTATTTGCAGGACGATGTATACTGCTTCGTGCAAGGGATTTTTTTCCGAGATAAATCGACCACCGATACCTCAAGAAATAAGATCGTTGATTTATGTTTTTCACCATTGAAAACTTAGAAGGTAGTGAGTTATATGGAGATAGAGTTAGGGTTAAAAAGACAAGCATAATTACCATCAGAGGAACTTGAGACAAGTTCAGATATAGTTGCTTTGAATTAGACATTAGGATACGTATTATTCAAAGACAGTTTTGACGAATGATTTATACTCGCGGCGGCTTCCGTAGCAGGATAACGAATCGAATGAGGTCTCTCCTTCGTTGTGTGTATGTCCGTGTGTGTGTCGATACATTATCTCGTATGACATTAAGCCCTCTAGAAAGGGGGACAGTGGGACTTGGGGTTCCTGTTCCAGTATTTGCAGGACGATGTATACTGCTTTGTGCAAGGGATTTTTTCCGAGATAAATCGACCACCGATACCTTGAGAAATAAGATCGTTGATTTATGTTTTTCACCATTGAAAACTTATGAGGTAGTGAGTTATATGGAGATAGAGCTAGGGTTAAAAAGCCAAGCATAATCACCAGAGGAACTCGAGAGAAGTTCAGATATTGTGGCTTTGAATTAGACATCAGAATAATTATTATTCAAAGACAGTTTTGACAGATGACTTATTCGGTTTAGATGTCGCCATCGGCAGGACTCGGCTTCCGTAGCAGGATAACGAATCGAATGAGGTCTCTCCTTCGTTGTGTGTATGTCCGTGTGTGTGTCGATACATTATCTCGTATGACATATGACATATGACGTAAGCCCTCTAGAAAGGGGGACAGTGGGCCTTGGGCTTCCTGTTCCAGTATTTGCAGGACGATGTATACTGCTTTGTGCAAGGGATTTTTTCCGAGATAAATCGACCACCGATACCTCAAGAAATAAGATCGTTGATTTATGTTTTTCACCATTGAAAACTTAGGAGGTAGTGAGTTATATGGAGATAGAGTTAGGGTTAAAAAGACAAGCATAATCACCATCAGAGGAACTTGAGACAAGTTCAGATATAGTGGCTTTGAATTAGACATTAGAAAGTGGGACAGTGGGCCTTGGGCTTCCTGTTCCAGTATTTGCAGGACGATGTATGCTGCTTTGTGCAAGGGATTTTTTCCCAGATAAATCGTCCACCGATACCTCGAGAAATAAGATTGTTGATATATCGCTTTCACCATTGAAATCTTATGAGGTAGTGACAGAGCAGGGCAAATACTCTGAGAAAAGTATTCAACATATTGCGTGCCAAGCCGCGATTGGGGATTGACTATGGGGGCCAAACCACAGATTTCTATTGTTTGTGAGTATTTCATGTTAAAATGGAGGTTTGTTTGATACTTGCGTTTTTTTTGTAGTTTTTGGTTATATTCTTTTGGTTTCGTTGTGTCACTCATATATGAGAGACGTGGCCCCTCGCGTGGCCCTGTAGCAGAAAAAAGGGCAAATTCATCACTGGAGGCTACGTGATTCAAATTCAAAGGCAATAAGCCTTCCGAATATACACCGAAAATCACGAACTCATTCAGGACCTACAACATCTGGCTATTCCATCAACATCCTCGATAATTCCCAAATTTTAATATATCTACCGGATTTCTAAACAGATCGCAGACATCTCTTGATTAAATCATTGTTTCTCTCCGAATATTTTTTTTGGTCACCTCCCTGGGTGATTCGATTGCGATACGCCTTAACGGTCCTGCTGATTAAATCCATAATCTATTCCACCCTGGCGCGGTGGAGGGCCGGAATTAAATTTCGGCGGAAGTCACCGATCGAGAAACAATCGACGAATGCTTTCGTTCGACTTGGGCCAAAGTTTATTGAATTCTATAAGTTGGTACACTAGATGGAATCAATTTTGTCGGTATGCCCAACAATTGCGTTTTATGCTATTCCTATAGAATGGCCAGATAGGTGACATTTCGACAAATATATCTCTTGTTTTTTTTTCTGAACTATCTGATTTTGAATTTTGAATTATTAAAATTTTCCACTCATCGCACTACCTCGAAGTTTTACCGCACTAAATGTCGTTCCATGTCTATATGGTGGTCACCTGTAATTATTATCGAATGATAGATAAACAGGCTGATGACTGACAAAAAACGCCCATAGCGCCGCTATTGATTATCCGATTTTGAAAGAAAAAGCCAATGAAATGAGAAGTGGTAGATAGTGTGATGAATCTTCAATCCCAGGGGTTCTAGTTTATGGGTTCATCTGGTGATTTTTGGGTATAGAATGACAGGCAATGGTTTGGAGGCTGTTTTATTGCTCTATTGGTGCGGTATGATTACAACGACAATAGTCAGACACTACAAAGAAATGCAGAATATAGTACAGACCGCAGAGAGACATGAACATGCTTTAATTGAACACGACTAAAATGATGCAATATACATTGTAAAAAGTTACATTGAAATGAAATATATCGTCACCTACCTACCAAAAAATGCAGGCACACGTTTAAACATAACTTTGTTATATTTGGAACCATAAGACCTCCAGCAATTCCCTTTGATGTGGCCTTCCCATTGCCTCGCTTGTTCAGAAGTTCGGTGTGAGAGGAACACAGACCAATAATTTATAAAAAAGTATAGTCTTTATATCTAGTGCTTATTTTTTGTATTCACTTGTCCTTATTAATCCTGTAAGGTATACGACCCACAATGCACTGCGGGTATTACTGGCTGCCTAAGCACCAGGGGAGAATATCAACGAAAAGTTTAGAAACTCAGGCGTGCCAAACCGATAACTTTATAACAATAATAATTAGTGAAAATTGATAGGTTCTGTGACACGATTCCAAATTGGAGGTTCTGCTTCGTTGAAAACACGCAACAACTGTTTTGCTACAGTAGTTAATAACAAACGTGTACATTTTTATCAGATAATACCAGTGCGAAATTGTATGATACTTTATTGTACACGTAATATTTGATATAGTTTAGAATTATACTTACCACCTTGTAGTGGTATTATTTGATGAATGTAGTGAATGGCGCCCATTCAACTAAACGTTTGGTATTTACTGCCGACTATGTTTTTTCAGTACAGATACTACGAGGTGACACTTATAATTTCTTTTTGACAATTTCAACTCTGATTATAGCATTTGTCAAATATTTTCAATTGGCATAGTATATTTTTTTATATTTTCCTGAATACAATGAATTTTGCGCAGAAGTTGAAAGAAATGTATGCTCCGTCATCAAGAAATAGACCATTCTGTCTAGTTTTTCCAGTTTGTAGTTCCCTGAGTTAGTCTTTTGTTTTCCACATTATTAGTTATTTTTGTATCTAGAGCGCGAAATGCTACTTTGGTGATCGAGATCGGATATTTTGAACGAGGCGTAGCCGAGTTGGAAAAATAGTCGAGATGACCAAAGTATTTCGCGCTCGAGTTGCAAACTAAATTTTTTCTACAAACGTCAAAAAATATAGTTCTAAAGTGAAAATATGCTTAGCTTGATGTAAGCAATAGTGTTGAACTGGCTTAAAAGGTCTCCCCCTATCCTCCCTAGGTACGCACGATGTTTCACGAACATAATAGGAATTTCCTTCCGTGCGCTCCAAGAGAAAAAAATTGTTGAACACTCAGAAATAAATGATTTTTTGGATGTCTGCTCGATTGAGGACCATAAAAGCAATTTTTTATCAATGCGCGAACCTTGTCATTTTTTGACGTTTGTAGAAAAAAATATATTATGTGACATAACGTTCAAATATCCAAGTGACGTATTCCTGAGACAATTCCAAGAGAAAAATCTTTGAAATCTTGTGTCTGGAAATGTTTGTTTAGGAGATACAGGGTGTTGAAATAAATTTTGTTGTTCGCATTGTAAAAATAACTATTGTAAAAAATAAGCTATTCTCATGAAATTTGATGGTATCCGGGTTTTTTTTGACGTGGGGAATCATAATTTCGTCGTCGCGGCGGTTGGATAGACGGAGCCTTCAATAACTACTCTTCCACTAGGGTAAATACTATCAAATGACCTACTACCTTGGTGTGCCTACAACTCATTCTCCACGGGAGATGTTGAATCGACAACTCTCCTGAGCTTGAGATTTCCCCCCTCTAATGACAGCTAACGCTTGTTTTAGTTGCTAAGGGGTGTAGTTACTGTATGTACGGCCCTCAATTTCCCTATTGTAGTAAGTATAGTGCGGCATTACCCTACTAGTTAAGCCTGTATTTTCTCTAGAAAGGCGGAACTCAGTATGCCCGATATTGTAATGTCTGGCACCACCATCCTCACCAAGCCCACCATATCTCTCTGCATATAATCATGTCAGATCCATCGCAAAATCTGCTTCACAAAAGCTCGAATTCCTGTTCCGTGCAAAAAGCTACTTTACACCTCAACAGCTTCTCATGATCTACAAAGCGCAGATACTGTTCCTACATATGGGGTTCAGCACACATACGCTGATGCTCTTAGATTCCATCCAGAAAAGAGCCATTCTCCTGGTGGGTGACGCCACACTCACTCACTCTTTGACACCATTGGAACACAGTAGAAAGATCGGCGACCTTTCACTTCTTATCGATACTTCCACGGGAAATGTTCTTCGGAACTCCACTAGCAATACCAGTCAGACAAACTAGACAAGCCCTGTCAGCACATCATTTCGTTGTCAACCTGGAAAGATGTCAAACAGCACTTTATCAAAACTCCTTCATCCATAGAACGGCTAGGCTCTGGAATTCATTGCCTGAGGAAGAATTTCCAACAACATATAATCTCCAGAAGTTCAAATGAAATCCCAATACCTACCTCCTGTCCCTATCCTCCCTAGGAACGCACAATGTTCTTTGAACATTATAGAGATTTCCTTTCGTGCGGTCCAAGCGATAAAAAAAACCTGCAACAAGGAAAGGAACATGAATAACCGCGAAAAAAAATCATGTTAGAAAAAATCAGATGACTCATTTGCCAAAGTCACCTCGTTTTAGGTTATTTAATCATCATATTGTAATACGGAAGTAGGAGAATCAAAAAATATCGAAAAATCGAATGAGTAACAAATATACCAATTGTCAGGCAATGATTCTTTCAGAGTTATCCCGTTACCAATCGGTGGTAACGGTTATCCCCACCATTGGTCATTTCATTCATTTCTCCGTGTTTGACGTTTAGGGTTGTCAGCATAACGTTTTTCGTGATTTATGATTGGACCGCGGTGTCTATTATTATTCAATCGGAGTTTCCAGTGAACGAGAGACTCGTCTTATAGTACACTTCTGTAGTGTTTGCTTCGGCCCCCAAGCAGCTAAAAGCGTGACCTATCGAGGATAGGTATAATTATCGGCTCGATCGAGTGTTTTAATTGGGTGACATGGATGAGGGAACAGTGCACAGTAGGCTGTGGGTTGTGGAAATATTTGGATATTAATTATAGGTTCACCAAAGTTGCCATACTCGTCATGCACAGCCAGATTAGCTGTACAACAAGCCCTATATGGACTCAAAATGACTTAGAACCCCTATATCAAGACTAAGTACATTCTGTCGGTGGAAATTCATGTGGAATTGAATACTTGTAGTGCGAGTACTATATACATATGTTTTACACTGCGGTCCATCGGATACCAGTGAGCACAAAAACATGACAGAGATGTAAAAAGTACGAGATATCGAGACATTGAACCTCCACTGCGATGTTCTGTTCACACTTACACATGAATATAACTTTTATAGAACAGCCAATGTCTGCTACAGGCGGTGTTCATAAAGATGTCCTCATGATGTCACAAAAACAACTTCTACCTAATTTTTTCATAGCCTTTACATGGACACAACGGAACATTTTCAAAGTGTCTTGCGCCCATTAAATCGCTGTATAAACCATTTTGAATGTACTTTTTTGAAGCCTTTTCTGCATTTGGCTTCTAAGTAGTGCTTGGTACACACAGACATATATTTGGAGATAGGTTTCCCAATTTTTGAAATGTTCTGCAACACTGCAGTTTTGCATCTGCGGGGAAGCTGTGTATTAATACATTTATACTTTTATATTGATTACACTGAGACACTGAATTCTTCGCTATAGCGTGAACGTATAAGCGTCATACGCTGCAAACGCGAATGCGAACAGAGGAACAACGAAATCGGAAACAAATCGGAATTCATCGTATTTTGACGTAAGCATGAGACGTTGTGGTGGGGCAAACAAGAAATGACACAGAAGAACAAACAACAAAAACAATACTTCCAATATCATTCAAAGACCTCTTTGGGGAGTGCATATCGCCGTTCCAGAATAACAATGACGTAACTGCAACATTTTTGGAAAATGAGTTATACCCACCAGAAGATAGAGAAAACTGAATCTGTATGGTAAAATAATGCCATAATAGAAGTTTTCCATAAAAAGTTGACGCAAGTTATTGTTTTCCAGTACAAAAACGCCGTAAATGTATCTTGAGAGTATTAGATGTGATGTTTAATACATAATTTTGGAGAAATATCGACCTAAGTAAGTGTATTTTGAGTCATCGTTCATTTCTCAATATAAAAAAAAAATAATGACATAACTATCCCATGCGTCATTTTCTCCTCTGAAATACTATCTGGTTCTAATCGTAATTGCATTTTCAGTCTATATTACATCGGATTATTTAGATTCTGAATGACCCAACTGTTTTTTGGAACAAATTAATTGAAACATCCCAATCTTCAATCTGTTATCAATGCGACATACAAATAACAATAAAACAAATTATGAATGAAATTGTAACTTCTTCATAGTAATTCTGTTGTAAGTTCTCTTCTCATTTCTGAACCCTGGGCATACTTTCAGATGCTCAATTTACTGAAAGTTCAAGCCTGCATACAATATTTTATAGATTCCGAAGCAGCCAAAATATCTTTGATTTGAACATCTCTGCTCTGATGATAGCATCAAAAGTTTGTGTTCTCAATAACCTCCTGAAATAAATAATGTATCAATATTTCATGTCCAGTACCTACCTATACTATCAATGTCTTGATTTAGATACCTACCTTTATTGAATCTACTGAGAGTTCAAGCCTGCATACAATCTTTAATAGATACCGAAGAAGACAAAATTTCTTGGAATGAAACATCTCTGCTCTGATAATATGATATCATCAAGTTTGTGTTCTCAATCACAACACTCGTCAAAAACATCATTACGTAACACCATTGATGCTCAAAACTATTTCCCAACGATCATACTCTTATTTTGCACCAAAACTATACAATACGATACCGGAAAATATAAAGAACATCCCACATATATCATCTTTCAAAAAGAACCTTAGGGAGTTTATCTTAATAAATCCCCGAAGTATGATAAATAATTATTTTAATTGATCATTGTATCAAGGTCCAAGTGTATTATGCATTCCTTCTCAATTTGTATTTCAATTTATAGCAATTACTTTTAATACTTTTGTACTGTCTCATTCGTTTTTCGTTTTTTTTTTTGTATTTATTTATTTTTTTTCGTTATTGTCATTATTATATCTATAGGTAAACTATTCGAAACGCTATTGAATTAGTATTAGTTATTATTATCTATCTCGAAACAAGTGAATTATCACTTATCGAGTATATTTTATTCACAACTGTACTCATCTTGTGGTACATTTTTCTTGTAGTTATTTTTTTGTGTGAATAAAAAGTTATTATTATAAAAAAAAAAAAAAAAAAAAAATACCTTCCTGAAATAAATAATGTATTGATATTTTATGTCCAGTAGGTGTATACCTACTATCAATATTATTTGATTCCTACCTATAGTACCTTTATTGTATCTATACTGAAAGTTAAAGCCTGCATACAATCTTTTATAGATTCCGAAGAAGCCAAAATATGTTGGAATATCAAAGAGTGTGTTCTAAATAACCTCCTGAGATAAAATGATATATTTAATATTCCATGTCCAGTACCTACTATCAATGATTTGATTAATTAATTACCTGTATTTCTTATTATCTCATCAATTTCTTAGAGAAATATTATGATGGGACATAACCTCACTTCTAGTATTTCTAGTTCTTCTTCTTCTCCCTTTTGGCTTCGTCGACACGTTATTTCATGGAATGTCATCTGAAGACATCCGTAGGCACGAAATCAGCTGCAGCCTCAGGCTGTCACTGAAAGAACTGTTCTAGGACAATTACAGCGCTAAATCTACGCCTGATGATGTTCTCAGGTTGTAGAAAACATAACGTCCTCTGTAGGCGTTTGGCGACACATTGAGGATGACCCTAGGCGATTGTGTGCTATGTGTGACCGTTCGTACCTAGGGAGGATAGGGAGAGGAGGTAGGTGTTGGCATTTTTCTCGAACTTTTGGCGATTATAAGCTCTTGGAAATACTTCCTTAGGCAATGAAATCCAGAGCTTTTTCTTTCTACAGAGAAACTAGTTTTGATATAGTGCTTTTTCGAGGTTGACAACGAAAGGATGTGCTGACTGCGCTTGTCGAGTTTGTCTGGCTGGAATTGCTATAGTCGTGGAGTGATATCAGATATTTCTGAACAACATTTCTCGTGGAAGTATCTATAAAAAAGTAAAAAGCGCCGACCTATGTACGGTGTTCTAATGATGTTGAAGTGTTAGTGAGTGTGGCATCACCCACCAGGCGAATGGCTCTTCTGTGGATGGAATCTAAGAGCATCAGAGTATGTTTGGGTCCTGAGCCTCATACGTGAGAACAGTATACTCGAAAAGGTCGTATCTGTGCTTTGTGAATCATGAGAAGCTGTTGAGGTGGGATGTAGCTTTCCAGACGAAATAAAAATCCGAGTTTTTGTGAAGCAGCTTTCGCGATGGATCTGACATGATTATCCTATATGAAGGAGTATTGCTGATGGGGACACCCATTTTTTAGAGTTCGTACCAAGATGTACCGTTTAGGAAGTCCATAGGATATTGGTGTTGCGAAGTTGCCGCTTATATTGAAAAGTAGCAATAACTTTGATTTTTAAAATTGGACACCCTGTATATTATTCAATTTCCAGATTATCCCTGAGAAGCTGATTCTATTGACCTATAATATTTGGGGGTCTAGCAGTAGTAAACACCGAGTTATAGAATTTGAAAAATCGAGATTTTTCAACTTTAGTAATTTTTTGTGTCGAAACTATTCATAATTGGTCAAAACGGTTTCCATGTTCCTAACCCAATATTAATTATTCACTATCAATTGATATTTTATTGAAATAAATACAGAGAGGTTCAGAATTAAGATTTTTGACCACCATGTACCTATTTCAATCAAATATCAATTGATTGTACATGAGAAGTTGAGACGGGGACATGGGAACCATTTCGACCAATGATGAATAGTTTCGACACAAAAAATTCTTAAAGTTGAAAAATCTCGATTTTTCACACCCTATATTTTTGTTATCATTTCCGCTACATCCCGAGTGTGATGAATCGATGAAATCAGCTCTTCAGGGAGAATCTGAAAATGGAATAATATACAGGGGGTCCCATTTGAAAAATTTAAGTTGTTGCTACTTTTCAATAAAAGCAGCAACGTCGCAACTCCGAGAATATTTGAGGTCGATAGATTACAACTATAATGATCCGAGGAACCAACTTTTCAGAATAATCCTGAGTTGCGTTCTCCCGAAACGTCTAATGATGTGCCATTCCCCGTGAATCAGCCTGTATATTAGTTAAATACTGTCTATAGGTTAATCGAGGAGGTGGTATACATTCATTTTACTCGATTTTTTGGGATTTTCTCTCCTCGTTTCTATAAAATAAAAGTATGCGTACTATTTCAATATATTTGTAGTGGGACAAATCAAATGATTTTCATGTTCAGTTTTCAATCGTGAATACCATGTTCTATCTATATCAACTGAACAGGAAGCAATGCAATTGTTTCCGTTCAGAAGAATGGAAGCGGATTCCTTGATTTTTCTTTTTTGGTTGTTATCTTCCTTTCCTATGATTTTGATATTATTCCACTCTGCCATATGTTGTCCATCTTTAGTAAGGATATGTTAAGTTTGCTGCGATTTATCGATATGTCTCTTCTTGAGATTGTACTTGTGTTCCTTAGTCCTTACTGAGAGAGAGAGATCTTTTCGTTTCACCTGTATAATACTTTCCACAAACACAAGGTATACTATGAATACAATTTTTTGATGATTGTTCTTCATTTTTTGGCTTTGTTTGGGTTAGAATGTATCTCATTGTATTCGCAAAAAAAAATACACCACAACAAAAACAACCATCCAAAACGACGAATATAATACCGTACATTCCCGGCATATCTGAAAAAATAAAACGTGTTGGTAATGAGTTCCAAGTGAGAACAGTGTTAGAAACTGAAAATACATTGAGATCAATCATTCTAAAGGGCGCCGTACATTATGCTTCGATGCAATGCAATTTTGAATCGAACAATGCGCATGCGTCTATGATATATCACGGCAAGTTTCATGCAAGTTTCCTAATAGAACCAGTCCTATTTTTCCTGCAATTTCAAGGCAAGTTTAGTAAAATTTTTAGTAATATTCATCGTAGCATCTTGATAAAATACAAATTGTCTCCATAACGTGGCCTGAAACACCAAATAACCTCAAAAAGTACATTGAAGTCTCAAAAAACCTGAAAATAGTGAATATGAACAAGAAAATATGACAGAAATATCTCAATGTACGGCTACTTGCAATAAATTGAGAAAATTGCGAGAAAATTGCATTGCCTCAAACTTGCCGCGAAATAGCATAATGTACGGTGCCCTTAAGGCGGGCCTTTCGCGACAGCTTTCCGACCGAATATAGCCTATATATATATACTAGTTCAACAACTATTTCTAGGTGTCAGTGTGATGTCGAAATCGGAATAAAATAATTAAATTACAGCTTTCACAGCTATTGTAGAGTTCTTCGATTTCGTCTGTTACAGCAGGTCACCAATAGGTGGCACACAATTGAATGCAATCGTAGGTAATTGTATTATGTACGTGCAGTGTTGCCAGAGCTACTGCTCCACGGGCCTGCTCAACATGATTCCACTTTTCACTCCATTCAAGTCAAGCAAATACCTATATCTCGCTACAATGAAAATTTATGTCATGAGTCATTTTTGAAACTGTCTTCACAAGTAGTCTTTCGAATATTTCTTTTCCTTTTTAATTTCATTTCCTACTTATATAACTTATCATTATTGGCGTCGCCAGAAAAACTTCCAAGGATGGGGATCGAAATCATTGTTCAGGGCAAAATACTCAAAATAGTCTGTGTAATTCAGAAATAATGTGTGCAAGATTTTTTATCAAGTTCAGATGGCTATAAATAGAAATTTCGTGTTTTCTGTATAGGATAGGGTATATACGTAGACGATTGCCTAGTTTCAAATATCTTCATTCTTACGAATTCACACTGCTATTACTGATATAAGGGTTATATTGATATATACAGTGTGTAGAATGAAAGAAATCCTTGATTCAAATTTCATGTTCTCTAATTCAGACCTGCTTGCTGAAATACAAATTTCGATCATAATTGCACTTATGAAAAAAACAATTTTTTCGAAGTGAGAACTTCTTGGCGCGTTGAGCACATTTTTGGGTGGGGAAAAACATTGGATTTCGCGTCATCGTCACGACCCGTTCCGTGTCCCGTTATCGCGAGGTCAATGAATAGCAATAAATTTGAAGGGTGCAGTATCCCATCTCATCTTATATTATGTAGTATTTTGTAATTATGATTAGATTCTATTCGAAATTGGTATATGGAGGTTTTCGGGGTCGGAGATTATGATTCTTTCGTGAAAATTAGGATATTGAAGATGGCTGACGAGTTATATAATAATTATGATCCCATTCTATTCAAAATTGGTGTCTGGGGGTTTTCGGCGTCGGAGATTATGATTCTTTCATCATGGCTCCACCAATATGGCGCACGAGTTTCGTAATTATGATTCTATGCCATTTGAAATTTGTATCTGGGGTTTTTTGGGGTCGGAGATTATGAATCCCGAAATGAAAAAATTAAAGATGACGGATTCAATATGGCGGACGAGTTATGTGATGATGATTCTATCCTATTCAAAATTTATATATAGGGGTGTTTGGGGTCGGAGATTATGATTCTATCGTCAAAATTGGGAAATTCAGGATTGCAGATCCAATATAGCGGACAATTTTAAGTTTTCTAATTTTATTATCCGATTCTATTCAAAATTTTTACTGGTGTTTCAGGGGTCGGAGATTTTGAATCATTTGTCAAAATTTGGAGATTCAAGCGAACACCATCTCAAAAGTTTTTGTTAGTCTATCTTAGACAGCGAATGTTTTTAGGTAATAAAGTTTGTCGAGTTGATAAAAATTCTGTTTGATAGTGATAAAACAGTGTATAGTGTGAGTGTGATTATATCGTACCAAAGTTTCCAGGATTCCCTGGTTTCGGTCTTCAACATAACGGTGAGAAATTGATTTGCCATCATATATATGCTTTCTATATCTCACAATCCATTTTGTTTTAATGGTCAACTTTTTTTAAATCATTTAAAAATCGAATTATAATGAAAAAAATATAAGAAAATTATGTTCATGCTGATATAAAACTCACAAAGTTATTGTATGAGGAATTTTAAAATGAAATATTTTTCTTGAACAATCTGTTTCTCCAAAACTAACAACATTTTCTATGAGAGATGTGAGGCTGCATCTTGATATTCTGATGTTTACTATTTCTAGCTCACACATTGACCATTTTCATGGTGATTTAAAACTTACAAAGTTATTGTATGAGGAATTTCAAAATAAAATATTTTCCTTGTACACCCTGTTTCTCCAAAACTAACAACATTTTCTATGTGAGATGTGAGATGTGAGGCTGAATCTTGATATTCTGATGTTTACTATTTCTAGCTCACACATTGACCGTTTTGAATGAATAACCCTGTATATATTTCAAAGAAAATTTTAATATCACGGAATTCATTGAATTTCAAAAATCTTCCCCAAAGAAGATGTAAGTGGAATATGAAGTATCTACCTACGATAATTCTCTAAAACATGAACTGGATGTTCGATAACGTCTCCAAATGTCTCGAAAAAAAAGCGGCTGCTATATTTTCAAATATTTCGTATGTGGCTGACTTTCCTGTTGCCTCGCTTTTCTGCCCATTCTTATGAATTTTTGCGACATATCATTTGCAGCAGCTTGCAACACTGGCTTTTCAATTATTGATTATATGCCGGTTAGTTTGAAGTTCATCTGAAGTTCACGCAATTCAAAGGGCACGTGGCGGACTGCGGAAAGACGGGGAATCACCGCGCGACCAATGAATATCCCCCCGGTTCGCCGCGGGAGGGAGAGAGACATATAACGATTTCTTGCTCAGTTTTGTTTTGTTGCCGTGGCGGTATTATCCTTTGTGAATATCGCCATATCAATGGATCCAAAATCTGAGAACTGTACTCTGAGAGTTCTGAGACGAATGTTTTTGCATGAGTTTTAGAGTGAAATAACCTGAACTTTTGACACAGATCAACAAAGCTTTTTGAAGTTTGTTCCACAACTGTGCCATTCCTATTATTTCCATCTATATGCTGACATAATTATCGATCTCATGAATAGAATTGAAGAAATTCTGCTGAATTTGTATGTTTAAATTTTCAGGTCTACTTATATAATTATAATTCAGTGACAAATTTTAGGCCGTTTCAAACTACTCTATTTATTTTCTAGTTCTTTTTAGTTCGGTTCTCTATACCTCTTCATTTTTTCAAACTACTCTTTATTTTCTACTCACTTCTTTTTAGTATGGCTATCTATAAAAAGGTGTTTCATTAGTTTTTCAAAGTAATATTTATTACAATAGCTGATACCCGGCAAACGTTGTTCTGCTATATACAATTATTTCCAGAAAATATTTTTTTAGTTAAATATTTATCAACATACTTATATTCATTTGTTTTCTAATTCTTCTCCGACCCCGAAAACACCCAGATACAAATTTTGAATAGAATCGGATCATAACTACAAAACTCAGTTGCCATCCTCCATCTTCAATTTCCTTATTTTGATGAACAATCATAATCTCCCATCCCAAAATCCCCCATATACAAATTTGGAATGGAATCGGATTAAGTTACAAAACTCGTCAGCCATATTGAATCTGCCATCTTGGATTTCCAAATTTTGATAAAAGGATCATTATTTTCGACTCCGAAAACCCCCCGATACCAATTTTACATAGAATCTGATCATAATAATTAAAAAACTCTTCCACCATATTGGATCCACCATTTTGAATTTCCCCATTTTGACAAATGATTCATAATTATCTACGACCACTAAAACCTCCAGATACCAATTTTGAATAGAATCTGACCATAATTACAAAACTCGTCCGCCATATTGGATCCGCCATTTCGAATTCCCTAATTTTGATAAAAAATCATAATCCCTGACCTCGAAAACCACCAGATACCAATTTCGAATGATATCTGACCAATCTGTTCTGTTCAGCACCAAAACATACGCTGATGCTCTTAGATTCCATCCAGAGAAGAGCCATTCGCCTGGTGGGTGACGCCACACTCACTCACTCTTTGACATCATTGGAACACCGTAGAAAGGTCGGCGACCTTTCACTTTTCTATCGATACTTCCACGGGAAATGGCTATCATCCCTCCACTAGCAATACCAGACGAAGTAGACAAGCCCAGTCAGCACATCCTTTCGTTGTCAACCTCGAAAGATGTCGAACAGCACTTTATCAAAACTCCTTCATCCATAGAACGGCTAGGCTCTGGAATTCAGTGCCCGAGGAAGTATTCCCAACAACATATAATCTCCAGAAGTTCAAAAAAAAACTCCAATACCTACCTCCTGTCCCTATCCTCCCTAGGAACGCACGATGTTCTTTGAACATTATAGGGATTTCCTTTCGTGCGCTCCAAGCGATAAAAAAAATAATTACAAAACTCGTCCGCCATATTGGATCCACCATTTTGAATTTCCTTATTTCGATGGAGAAATCATAATCTCCGACCTCGAAAACCCCCAGATACCAATTTTGGATGGAATCTGACCATAATTACAAAGCTCGTCCGCCATATTGGATCCGCCATCTTGAATTTCCAAAATTTGACGAAATATTCATAATCTCCGACCCCGAAAACCCCTGAGTACCAATTTTGAATGAAATCGGATAACTATACTCGGTCGTCATATTGGATCCGCCATTTTGTATTTTCTATTTAAAAAATAGATTACGACCGATTCTCATACCTACCGAATACGCACAAAAAATTTCATACGAATCGGTCGAGCCGTTTCGGAGGAGTTCGACCACTATGACCGTGACCGTGACAGGAGAATTTTATATATTAGATTTGTTCGTCTTACAAACACTCGGAGAACCTCCCCTTGAAATATGCCCAGATAATTGAATAATACCCTCTGTATTATCACGCCGCCTAGATTTCATAATATGTCCGAGTAATATGTATAACATTGGCAACGGTGTAAACGGGTTTGAATTCATCATCTCTCCTAAGCGCCATCTGCTTGCAATACAATGCACCATTCCTCTCTGCCGCAGTCTGTCATTTCGAACACTGCCATCTATCAGGTAGTGCCTGAACTACCACATCCTAGTTTCCTGCATTACATTCTTTCAAGAAATGGAGTTTACCGAGATCAGCTGGGATGAATGGATATTTTGTTGACAGAATAATCGTTTTTGTTGCTTCCTGTCCGAATGGAAACATTTCAAGAGCTGATATTCCAGTGACACCTTGCCGAATTTCCAACAATTGTACTGAGATCGAAAATATTTCAATTTGAGACAAAAAAATTTCAATGTTTACGTTTTTCAAAAATCTGTATCTTCTATAAATAAATGAGTTTCGACTCCGTATGATAACCAGGCCCTAGTCCCAACCTTCTTCTTTACGATGATTTAATCAGTTTTTCAATTGAATCATTCATAAGCCCATATAGCAACATCTAGTGAAGGCCTGCATGTCGATTTGGTTGAATCTCTCCTCTTAACTCAAACAACACCGATAAATGAAGATCAATCATCAAAAAATTGTATTTATAGTATACCTTGTGTTTGGGGCAAATCATCTGATTTGTCCCACTACAAATACATTGAAATGATACGCATATTTTTATTTTATAGAAACGAGGAGAGAAAATCCCAGAAAAATCAAGTAAAATGACTGTATATTAGTTCTACCTGGGGCAATAGCGTTCCCTAAGAAACGGAAGCCACTTTTTAACTAATAAGGTGGTGGACCGTGACGCAGCCATCGAGAGACTCTCTTCTTGGCCGAGAAGATTTTTTTTTCCTCCGATTTGTTGCCGGTGGTTCACCGCAGGTATTGTGATTGTGAACGAGCAACACACACTTCCCGCCTGTAATGAGGTTCGTGCGTTCAGCCGCACAAAAACAATATGGTTCCGCTCCAGTGTATAATGTTCATGCAAAGATAATACACACACTAGATAGACACTGTAAATGTAGGCAACGCTCAATTTGGACGTAACAGAGAGGTGGGTAATCCGCTGTGCACATATACAGGGTGTCTCAAAATTGCTGGAGCACAGAGCTACCACGTGTACACTGAGGGAAAGGTTTAGTCCGCCAAAGGCTGAACCACCTAGAACAGGTCTATCTCACCCCTGCTGAAGTGGAAAAGTCAATCGTCAGGAAAATCGTAGGCTTCATCAGAAGTCTAGGGTGAGAGGACCAAAACAAGATAGGAGTAGTCACAATAGATCTTCTAGGTCGCAGTGATCGAGAGGTCTCTCAGCCTATACGACCCATCTACAATCTACAATCTACATCTACGAGGGAAAGGTTTTATTATGATAAATCAATAGATTTGTTTGAGTATGCTTCGTTGAATATTAACGCCATCTTCTTACCATCAATATAAAATAATTGACCTCATTACGTAGTGACATTCTCTTCGGCGCATGCTCGAGGTTGGAATGCAGTAAGTAGTCGTAGTCAGCATGTTAGACTGCAAAGGACGCCAAGAGTGGTCTGATAAACAAATATCAATTGATAACACAAAATTTTGGTGTGTACTGTTGAATATGAATTTAAGTTCCATCAGTTTGTGCAGTAGCATATTACACGAAGTGGTTGGTGAGTTTTTATCAAATATTCTTTTTTATTCGATTTCTGAAACTCAATAGCGAGTCTGCATGGTGAATAAATCATACTAGCATTTATTTCTCCATCAAGTGTCATTATCAATTAAATTTCTATATTTTCTCATCGTCTGACTCCAATTCGTACCGATCTGATAACTATTAGGCATGATGATTACATTTTTTCTAAAGCTTGTTCTATAGACTTCTATCAAGATAGAGGAAACACTCAGAGGGTGGGGTCTTGGAAATTTTGTTGGAAGATTCCGCAAGGTGAAATGGGTAATTTTCCTGTACATAGGATGATTATTGTAGAGATTAATTGTGACGAGATGACAAGTGCGAAGTCACATAAGTGAATGGTATTATAATAATGGATGCAAATCCACGAAATCCTTGATTGAAGAAACAAGGCTCGAATATGGAATTAATCAGATAGCAACTTATATTTGTTAATAGTTAACATGCATATGTTCGTTATTGGTAATCAGTATTCGACAACTGTTGAGACATCCATAAACATTTTTGTATCTCATTATTTTTAATCCATCCTTTAAGTGCTTCGAAATTGATGCATCAGATGAAAAATCATGACTTTCTAATCTAATGAACATCGTTGACCTTGAAAAACCTGATAGTTCAATATTTTCCTATACTTTGCAATTATTCTGAATGAGTAAATGCAATTTCAACATCCTTTCGTGCGCTCCAAGAGATAAAAAAATACCGTACTGATTATTAAATGGAACAAGATATATTCTCTCTATCAAAAACTTGTACAAAAGCAGAGCGTTTCTTCATAATAAATGTTCAATATGACGCACACCTTCAATAATACGAATATCAATTCGACATAAAAAATTGAAACGCACCCTCCTCAGGACATCGTCGTTGTCTCGTAGTGCGTCAACGGCATTTTGGCTTCTGTTCCACAGCTGTTCGGAAGTATCAATTCGAACTTCATACACTTGTGTTTTTAAGGCTCCCCAGATGAAGAAGTCGCACGGATTCAAATCTGGAGACCGCGAGGTCATTGAATAAGTGCTTCTTGTCCCCTACCAATCCATCTATCAGGAAATTGTTCGTTCAGATATTGTCTTACTGCACGTGCAAAATGAGGTGGTGCACCGTCGTGCATGAAGAACATGTTTCGACGAACATTAGGGGGCAAGTCCTCTAATGAATCTGGCAAAAATTTCTCGAAGAAAGTGAAGGTAACTAGCACCATCAAGGTAATCTGGCAACCGGATCGGCCCAACCAAAAATGTTTCGATAAATCCGGTCCAAACATTAATTTTAAATGTCTAGCTCTAATGGCATGTGGGTGTTCATCAGCATATACATGCTCATTGTGCAGGTTCGTCATGCCACGACGTGTAAAACAAGACTCATCAGTAAAAAAAATATAAGTGTGAAATCTGTTGTCAAGTAGTCTGCGCTCCCGAACAATCCGTGAAAAATTTAAACGTGATCGGTGGTCAAGTGGTAATAAATCTTGCACAAATGCATATGAAATGGATACATTAATTGTTCTCTGCAGATCCGATTCACAGTGTTTTTTGGAATTCCCGTTTGTTGCTGCACAGATCTGGTACTATCATTGGAGATTATCATTGATTATTTCAAGAACAGCTTCTTCCGTATTGGGTCTTTGGACTCGGGGTCTTCCAGCGTTGATTCTGACTGGTTTCAACATCCCTGTTTCTCGAAGACGTCTCTCAATTCGTGCAAAAATTTTATAATTCGGAATTCTCCGGTTTGGATACCTTTCTTTCTTGGTATACGCGGGCATACTTCTGCGACAGTTACCTTGACATCAGAATCCAAGAACTAAGATCATATCGGTCTGTTCATTATGAGAGAAATCCATATTTGATACCAGTAATAATAACAACAACAATTAAATAATAATAAATGGTCGGAATGTTACTAACAAAATTGAAGAATTTATTGAAACATTTACAGAAAACGTCAACAACAAACTTGAAGGACAATAAATTTGTTGTCTAAATTACGACTTGCCTTCGTTTCCACTGCCAACTAAGTTTTATATCACATCACATAAATTGGGTCCAATTAACTTATTTTGACCTCCTCTACACGTGGATGCTCTATGTTTCAGCAATTTTGGGACCCCCTGTATATTCATTATGATGCAGCGTATTCCTCCGACTCCGATATTGATTTTCGTACAACCAATCAGCACAGCCAATTAGCCGCTGTTTTGTTACGTCCATGGGAGCGTTGCCAATTTTTACACAGACGTTGTCTATCTAGAGTGTGTATTATCTTTGGTTCATGTCATATCTCATCTAGTCATGGAAGTCAAGAGCATCGACCTTGATAATAATCGTTTTTCTTCACTCTCCTACTCAATAGTTTTTGATAAGCTAGTCAATCGCTAAATTGGTCTTTGCACGTGCTTTTCTGACTTTCGTGTCGACTCCATGAATCATTTAGTGAGGCTGCTCGTTTATAATTTGGTGCACCATAAGAAACAGTCTCAGGAGCACTCCTGTTTTTTATTCACATCAGTTGTGTGACAGAGAAAGAAGTTCTGATATTGCGAAGTCACACCGTTGATTGATATATTACGCGTAATATATCAATCAACGGTCACACTCATTGAGAATATGGAAACTTCGAACGCAAATATTTTCGTGATCGTTTGAAACCACCCTATCAAACCCGGTATCGTTGCCTGAATTCGTCTTGATAATCCCTAACAAATTATGGAATAAACTACACGGTGTCCCATTTGAAGAACGGAAGTTGTGGTGTTGTGGTCGTCCCTGGTGATTCCGGTTATTGTGCAATGTATTTTATTTCAAATTCAAATTCAGTTTAATCAATTCTAAAGCTTATACATCTTATTGATAGAATATATATGAGCTCCTAAACCGATGTTTGTGATGAGCTTATGTATTGAGTGATTTATTTTTTGCTACGAGCTTTCAAATAATGGAGATTAGGAAAAAGTTGATCTGAGTGAAAAAAAAAAGAAATCATCATAATTATAGTAGGTGAAAAACAAGAGATATATTTAATTTTGATTATGAAACAACGCTGAAAAGCGCATATATAGAAAACAGCATTGCCTTGGATATATAATCTAGGAGATGATTTTTGAATTTTCTATGATTCATATCTGTTAGTTTTTTTGAAACAGCTTTGTAAAATCTTGGACCGAGGAATGATTGGTATCGTTGGCATTGGGATTTTGATAATTTAGTGCATTATTGTATAATCCTCCCCATGCAAGAATGCCGTATCTGATCATGGACTCCGCTAAGGCCTTGTATATCATCATTATATTTTTTTTTGTTTAAGATATCTCGTAGTTGATAAAATTTATAGATGAGTTTCCTCAGCTTATTAGTAAGCCCTTCTACATGTTTGTCCCATTTCAAGTTTTTGTCAATGATTATCCCGAGATATTTTATATAATCGACGGACTCAATATATAGTTGGCATTTTATGTCGATGTCTTGGATACGATACGTCGAATAAATGGCTCGATAAAGGGTGACATCAGTTTTTATGCTGTTTGTCAGATAATCTTCCATTCCCACTCATGAAGCAAGGTTGTCAAGTCACCAATTATAATCAAGTTATCTAAAAGATACTAGAGTCCTGTCGTTGAATTAAACACGAGATAAAACATAATAAGAGAAAACCATGCTATTTTAGTTTATTCCTGACTCTCTCGAGCAACCATCAGCATGTGCAAGTATTTCTTATACTCCATAACAAAATATCATGTAAATGTTGGAGACTTGGCAACAATGTGCTGAATGCTGAAAACTGACAAGACACCGCCCACAATTCGTGAGCCGTGTTACCACGTTCACCGGTTCAAATGTCTTCTAGTGTGAATTAATATAATAATTATTATCTACACATAGGTATCATTAATATTTCTGAAGATCCCAATCGTATTTCAACATATGGCAACTGTGCTATGGTCTGGTCAACAAAATATATCAGATAATAATGATAGTAATAATAATAATAATAAATCGTCTTTATTACTTCCAATCATAAAAAAAAATTACAAATAAACATTATATACAATATATTTATTTTGGAAGCAAAGGGCGAAGTTTATTTTTTGCTGTGTAAACACACCAAAAAATATTCTTCCACTCTACCCTCAACAACCTGTGCTGTCGTGCCAAGCAATCGATGTAATAGGTATATCTATAATATATATATTTCTCAAGAAATGTAAAAAAAGGCAACGGCACGCGGTGTTCCCAAGCGGTCACCCATCCAAGTATGTCTCAGGAATATGAGAAATGTTCGAGAAATCATATTTTAACGAAAAGCTTCACTCGATAGGATTTTCTACCGGTGTACCTTCCAAAGTTTTAGCTGTTATCAACTTCAGGTCAGGTTATGGTTGGTATAGTACGTATAACCAATTTTTACGTACATATAATAATAAGTTTCGTGTATTCGAGAAATACAAAAAAATACGGAAATATATCAACCTTAGATTTCTCAGTAGACTCTATTCTCATCAGGTATACAGGGTGTTTCCGAAATTGGGGTAACAAATGAAATGGATAATAGAACACGAAAAGACGAAACGAAATGAAACAAAACATGTTTGTCAAAAAAAAATATTTTGGAAGATATTGCCATTTTCAATTTTGCTGCAACTTTTGAGAATAACTTCCCAGAGGTTAACAGCCCGTCACAAATGCGGCCGACTGCATGAAGAGTTTGACCCTTATAATCAAGGGTTCGCAACACATACGCGCAATGTTGCCGGACGTTCAATATTTTTGTGAGACAATATTTTTCATTTGTTATTTGAAAGACATGAGGTTCAAGAAGGTAGAGATTTTGAGTAGTGTTACTATTTAAACAAAAACAATTCCGCCGAAGGGAAGGCAAACGCCTAATTTTGACATGTAATTTCACATTTTTCAGAACTGACGGAAGTTTCATAAAGTCTTACTTCATGTAAACAGTTGCGTGAGATAAGATATGACAATTCTGGTGATGAATTGTTCATTTTAACACCAGTTATGAAATGAAAATATGGATGGACGAAGAGAATAGTGCATTTTGTGCTGCTTCCTCGATATCACTCGGGAAATCTGAACTTGAATCAGCAATTTTCCAATAATGTAAATATCAAACGAGTCTATTTCTTGAATTTCGTCGCTGATTTGTGACCGAATTATTGTTTGACGGCTACTTCAAAGTGACGGGCGAAGTCAACTTGCCTACTAAGAGTAATAAGTTTTGTAAAAAATCGATAGAACAAATGGCTGAAAGTTGATATTCGATGGTAGAAATGAGTGTAAAGTTGGTCATTATTTCTGTTCGAGCGGAATTTTTCGTCGAAATCAGAACAAATATCGCAATCAACACGTTAGGAAATACATTTCGTGTAACTCTGTGTTTTGCGATATCTTGATTCGCACGTCACACAAAATGACGCGTCACTATGGTTACGTGAATATTTATTCCAAATATTATTTACAACGTGTTTAAGACAACTTGCTACTTTCTCCTTTGTATTAACAATCAAACTACAAAAGAGGATACTCACATCAAAATCAGTTTGAAAAATTATTCTTTCTTATGCGAAATGCTCCTCATTCACACAGAGGGATATTTTGTACTTCCGACATCCACTCCATTAATTTGTAATTTGAATGTTTTCATTACCATCTTTCACATAATTATCTTATTTGTGAACAAATCAAGTTCAACTTTAACTACCTTTATCAATGAAGAAGTAGGAAAACCCAAAGGCATCAGGTAATAAGTGAGGTGTACTTACCCAAACGGAAGTGACGTCACGGGTAAGATTGGCAGGTACTATGAATGAAATATGACCTAGAATTACGAATTGTGATAGTTTTCACCCTTTAGTCGGTCGGTTAACTACGTGCTTTTATTCCGCTGTGCTTTTTGTGTTAGACTATAAAAACATTTTAGTTTCATTCGTGCAACGAATTTGTGCAGTGTGTTTGTATTTACTAGTTTTGATTTCTCAAAATGGCATACGCCCACGTATATGGAAATAATGAACTGATAGATATGCTCCTAATTATTGGTGAAACGCAACAAAATTCTGAGGCCGCCTCCCGCCATTATGCAGAACGGTTTCCTAATCGTGTTCATCTCCGTGGTCGCAGGTTTACCGCACTTGTTCAAAGAGCCCGCGATACAGGAATTATAAACATAGAACAACAAGTGAGGTACGTAGTTTTTGAAAAGTATCAGATTAGTATAGATGTAGTTTTCATTAGGTATTAGTTTATTCAGAGGTCAGATAATTTAAACTACGTACTTAGCCCACTAGACTGTCTTGGTTTTTCCACACAAACTACGTACCTAGCCCACATGACTGCCAATAGGGACTAAAAAAACAAAAACAAAAGAAAGTTTAAACAATGCCAACATATTTCTTCTTTGTGGAAAATCAAGACAGTCGAGTGAGCTAGGTACGTAGTTTGTGGGAAAAAATCAAGACAGTCGAGTGAGCTAGGTACGTAGTTTGTGGTAAAAAATCAAGACAGTCGACTTAGCTAGGTACGTAGTTTGTGGGAAAAAATCAAGATAGTTGAGTAAGCTAGGTACGTAGTTTGTGGAAAAAAATCAAGACAGTATCGAGTGTGCTTTTACTTTTTTTTGTTTTTCGTTTTGTTTTCTATTGGCAAGTGATTATCTAGGAACTTGTAAATTTTTTAGTTTTTTCATCGTATCTCCCGAACTATTGAATTCAGAGAAAAATGTTATACGGATTTTTTGTAGATTCTATCAAAAGAAATAATTTTGGTTCATAACATTTTCAGATATTTTCAGTTGTTTTCGAGATATTTGGAATTATCTGAGAATACAATTTTCAACACTTTCGATCCATCTTCCAATCAACAAAAGGTAAAAATATTTCATGGTTCAGTGAAAGTCGATGAGCTTCATCTATCGATAATCTTTGTTTTTCAATATATCTTCATGGTACCCTATGAGTCGTTCAAAATTTTGTTTTCAAATTTTTTACTTTATTTCCTGTACTATTGGGTTTACAGAAAAGATTATGGGAAATAATTTGTAGGAAATGTTCCAGTGGATAACTTTGCACTTCTGATAATTTTCGATTTTTCCATTTGTTTTCGATATATATTGAATTGAAAGGATTTCAAATTTTGATGTTTCGATTTTCATTTGTTTTTCCAATTTCCTATGGAAGCACGAAAAAATGGTGATGTAATAATTTGTTGCGTCATCAAAGAGGCATACGGTGCATTTTTCAAATTTGGATTTAGTCTATTGGTTCAAGAGATATGTCGTTTTAAAGCGAACCGTGTGTTTCGGAAAATCTCCTTGAAAAACCCACTTGGAATTTTTCGACCCTGCTCAATTTCAATAGGCTTCGTCTCTTCCTGATAGAGTTTTTTTTTTCACAAAAAATGAAATCGATCGGACCACCTTTGCGATTGGTAGAGTGGTTACACGAAACTTCCGGTGAAAAATCGAAAAAACCCGGAAAAAACACCTTAGAGTTTTCCGATTTCCTTCATATTTCAATGACATGATATTGTTTTGAGTACAATAAGATGGCAAAATTTCAAGTCGATATGTCAAAGGGTTCCGGAGATATATCGATTTATGATTACCACAGAGTACAGACAGACAGACCACACACAAAAACCAAAGTTGCTCAAAATTCGATGGGGATCATTTTCTCCAAAGTAACTATACCTCTATCTCGCTTAGTTTCCGAGATAGCATTTTTGGGAAGGCCGTAGTATACTCCACTATATAGGTATAGCGTCGTATAACAAGTTTTGGACATTTTTGAAAACGATCCAACCTCAAGTACCCGCAGCATTGGTCGTCAGTTAGATAGGTTTCGAGTTGTCTGGCGGACTTTGAATGAGGGCATGCAACATCCCTTCCATTATTAACGCGTGCAGTCGATGCAGCAAGAAAATTTTTCACGAAGGATACAATTCTGTGAATGGATACTAGGTCAACATGAAGTCAATCCAAATTTCCTGAATGAAATTCTTTTCACTGATGAGACAACATTCACCCGATATGGTATTTTCAATCATCATAATTATCACCACTGGGCAGTTGAAAACCCACATGTGACTAAACAAACTAATTTTCAACATCGCTTTTCGATTAATCTATGGGGTGGAGTGGTGAACGGAGTTTCAATTATTGAACTTCATGAGTTGCTGCCAAGACTGAATGGACTTTCCTATTCAGAATTTCCGCAACATGATCGAGATACTCTTTTACAAATTTGTCATTGGGACTCAGACAAAGAATGTTTTTCATGCATGATGGAGCTCCTAGCCAATACTGTGCAATAGCTCGGGAATTTTTGAACGTCGAATTTTCACAAAAATGGATTGGTCGGGGAGGGCCTGTACCGTGGCCACCACGCTCTCCGAATCTGAATATGATGGACTTTTTTGTGTGTTTTTCAAATTTGGTTTATGCGCCATCGTTTCGGGATATCGAGAGCCAAAAGGTTTAAAGAGAAAAATAAACAATGCTGTTCAAGTAATGTGACAACTAGGTAGTTTTCAGGGGGCTTGAGAATCATTACTACGCCGTACGAGACTCTGCATAAGTGCATGGGTGGCGCTACTTTTGAACACCTGTTGTGAACTAAAATCGCTTCATCTCAAGAAACAGTGGATGAAAGAATAAACACATGAGCTGGCAACAGTGCGGGAGTGGTGAGTCAAATGATCAAAATTTTGAAAATTATCGTTAGCTCTAGAAATGTTTTTATTGCCATTTATTGTGTCATAATGTGTGATTACACACCCCATTTCATTTATTACCCCAATTTCGGAAACACCCTGTATATGTATGGCTAAAGAGGTTCTTGATTACGTATACCTACCTAGGTATCTTCTCAGCTCCTGTATAGGTACTTCACCTTGAACAATTAATTAACGTCACAATGTACTGTTTTGACCCACTTGTTTTCATCAATAGCTCTTGATCAGCTGTAAATATATTGCGAAATATTAGTATCAACAAAATATAGCAGGTTTCTCAAGAAATATAAAAAAAAGGCAACGGCACGCGGTGTTCCCAAGCGGTCACCCATCCAAGTACTAACCGCGCCCGACGTTGCTTGACTTCCACGATCAGACGAGTGTGTATTAAAGTCGTTTATTTCCATTATCCTAATCTATTACATCACAAATTTTCTATCACATTTCATATTTTTGTTCTGAGGCATCATATAGTGCCCCTAGATGTTCCTTCGCGTGACGCAGAGGTGGCTGGTGTTGGCCAAGGGATGTAGGAGGATTTGTGAAGTGTTCGTCGCAGAGACCGATCTCCTAGGGCTAGGCCCTTTATAAAGGTCATCTCACTGTGGGTACCCAGTGGGGCGGGGGAGTTGCTCATCCGTGATCAGTGCAGGGAGTGTTTCCGGTTTTTGGAAAATAAAATGAAAAAACAAAAAACCTCCTTCTAGTTAGGCTCGGACAGCTGGACCTTCACGTTTCCGTGTTTGTACATCTGTCCGAGTTCAGTGCCGCGTTTGCTCGTAAGCAGTGGCACTATTTCATTTTCTTGTTTGAGAGATAGTGTTGCCTAGATCCTTCCCAGCGTCTCGGACGTGTCCGAGAGTCCGAGAAGATTCCCGACTATAGATTCTCAGGTTCCCTAAAAACATCGGTTGATGCATATATCAGCCCATGCTTTTTGCGTATATTATGGTGTTCTCTGACTGTGGTGATATTCCGGGTAAGGTCACTTCCAGCGATGTGGTATTTGTAGAATCTATTTGATATTTTCAGGATGTACTCACTGATTCTCGGCAAATTACCACATCTCTCGTGGAGATCTGCCACCCGAGAGTATCTATCACCGTTGGTGATAATACGGAGTACTTTGTTCTGCAGCACCTGTAACCTATTCATATGAGTAGGCGGGATGCTGCAGTACACCGGACACGCGTATGTCATTACAGGCCTGATTATTTGTTTGTATACCAGGATTTTATTCTCCAGTGATAGAACGGAGGTCCTGGATAACAGTGGATACATTTTCTTGATTGCATATTGCGTTTTTTGTATCAGGTAGTTGGTGTTTCTCCTGAATGACATACGGGTGTCCAATTTGACTCCCAGGTATTTCACGGAGGTCGTGTCTGCCACCTCAACCCCTTTGACGGTCAAAGGTCTGCTCAGTCGGGAGTTGTTGACTTTTCGATGGAAATTTATGACTTCAGTCTTTGTACTGTTTATGCAGATCTTTGACTCGTCAAAGTACGGTATGATTCCCCTGTCCAGATGGATCTGGATCTGTGCCCTGGCGATATTCGAGTCGTCCGAGTGAGCATATATCGCCGTGTCATCGGCGTACAATGCTGTACTCGTTCGCTCGAATACAGGGAAATCATGCGTGTATAAGGTATACAACAGAGGTGAGAGGCACGACCCCTGCGGAACACCTGCCTCGAGTGGAAAATCTCCCGATATACTTTCGTTGACCTTTACCCGGATTTTCCTGTTGGTGATATATGCATCGATAATCTTAATGATAAAAATCGGCATCCTAGCCTTGTGCAGTTTGGACATTAATCCTTCGTGCCAGACGGTGTCAAAGGCCTTTTCTACGTCCATCATGACCATAACGGTGTTTTTGTCGTTATTGCTGGCCTCTTTAACCTCGTGAACAATTCGGGCCACTTGGGACACAGTGCTGTGTCCCTTGCGGAACCCGAACTGTTCCTTTGGTACAAGGTCCAACTCTTCGACGTGTTTCGAGATAAGTCGTAAGAGGACTTTATCCACGATCTTGGCTACTGCACTAAGCAGTGATATAGGGCGGTAGCCATTGGTGGAAGCTGGATTCTTACCTTGTTTAGGTATAGGTACAACAAGCCCAGTTTTGAGGCATTCTGGGTAGTGCTGGCATTTGATGATCGCGTTGATCACATAGTGCAATTGCACTATTGCCTTCCGCGACATGTTTTTTAAGAGAACCATGTCCAGACCATCGAGCCCTGGTGCTTTGTTGATGTTCAAGTGTTTAATTATTTCTATGATTTCTCTTGGAGATGTTATACTTCTGCCCAGGGCTTGTCGTGAGAGCAGGATGTCGGGCATTGCTCTCACTCTTGTTGCAGTTGCCACCATGTCTTCCTGGACCGCACCAACTGGCTCTTTATTAATACTTGATATATTTTGAAAATGTTTCCCCAGCACTACCGCCTTCTCAAGATCTGACACCGCTTCCTCGCGACCGTACTCTATGGTGGGTATAGGTGTGAAGCGTTTCTTCAATCTTTTCGACATTTTCCATAGAGTATTGTCGCGAGGGTCGAGGCTCTCCAACTTGGCTCTCCAGGAGGAGTTCCTGACCTCACGAATTTCGACCTCTATTTGATTGCAGATTCTCTTGAAGGCGCCTCTGGCTTCCGGTGTTTTGAGCCGTTGCCAGCGGCGCCTCAGGATCTTCTTTTCTGCTATGAGGTCAAGAATTTCCTCCGGGAGTTCGTCCTTGTTGGAGTCTATGCTGACCAACCTCGTGGTGGAATCTCTGACCGATGTGATGTTGTCTATTATTGTTTTCATCTCTATGTTTATTTCTTCTTTATTTATATCTCGTTTGATTTTGGTTTTTTGGTCCAGCTGAGCTCTGAACATCCGCCAGTTTGTGTTTTTGTAGTCGAATATTTTCTTTATGATTTCCGGTGGTTTTTGTCCAAATTCAAACAGGACTGGCAGATGGCCAGAGCTCAGCTCGTCCACTACCTCTAAGTCAGAGATGTCCACCACGTTCTTGGACAGCACTATGTCCAGGACTGTCGGTGTCATTCCGTTGATGGGGTAGTGCGTGGGAGCATTTGGGTAGTCCAGGTTGACATTGGTGGCTTGCAGGTGGTATATTTCAACGTGGTATGGTCGTTGCCTGAAAATTGCATGCGATGAAGTAGGTATTTAAGTGTGTATTAAAGTAGTTTATTTTTCATCAACAACACAAATTTCTAACACAACATGTATAATTTTGTACTGGAGCCTCTGATAGTGCCCCTAGATGTCCCTCCGCGTGGCGTGGAGGTGGCTGGTGTTGGCCAAGGGATGTGAGAGGATTTGTGGAGTGTTTGCCAGGGACCTATTATATCTCCTAGGGCTAGACCCTATAAAGGTAGTCTCACTGTGGGTACCCAGTGGGGTGGGGGAGTTGCTCATACGCGATCAGTGTATAGGGAGTGTTTCCGGTTTTTGGAGGAAAAATAAATTGTATAAAACAAAGAACCTCCTTCTAGTTTTGCTCGGACAGCTGGACCTCCACGTTTCCGTGTTTCTACACCTGTCCGAGTTCAGTGTCGTGCTTGCTAGTGAGCAGTGACACTATTTTATTCACTTGTTTGGGAGATAGTGTTGTCTAGATCCTTCCCGGTGTCTCAGACGAGTCCGAGAATCCGGAAAGATTCCCGACTATCAATTTTCAGGTCCCCTTAAAACATCGGTTGATGCACATATCAGCCCGTGCTTTTTACGGTTGTAATATGGTGTTCTCTGACTGCAGTGATATTCCGGGTGAGTTCACTTCCAGCGATGTGGTATTTGTAGAATCTATTAGATATTTTCAGGATGTACCTACTCGCTGATTCTTGGCAAATTACCACATCTCTCGTGGAGATTGCCACTCGAGAGTATCTATCACCGTTGGTGATAATACGGAGTACTTTGTTCTGCAGCACCTGTAACCTATTCATATGAGTAGGCGGGATGCTGCAGTACACCAGACACGCATATGTCATTACAGGCCTGATAATTTGCTTGTATACCAGGACCTTATTCTCCAGCGAGAGAGGGGAGGTCCTGGATAACAATGGATACATTTTTTAAATTGCGTTTTGAGTTTTCTGTATCAGGTAGTTAGTATTTTTCCTGAATGAAATATGGGTGTCCAACTTGACTCCCAGGTATTTCACGGGGAACATGTCTGTCACTCAACCCCTTTGACGGCCAGAGGTCTGCTGAACGTGGAGTTATTACGTTTTTGATGGAAGTCAATGATCGCACTGTTGATGCGGATCTTTGACTCGTCAAAGTACGGTATGATTCCCCTGTCCAGAGTGATCTGGATCTGTGCCCTAACGATGTTCGAGACAAGAGTCTCGAGATCATACCCGTGTGTTCACCGAACACGCTCGATCGTTACCTAAGCGGTGGGGAGACCGAGACCAGGCACTCAGGCAGTCATGATACAATGAGTGGGCAGGCACCAGGCAGCTTCTCTCATGCTGTCTTTGTTTTTGTAGTACGGGGTGGGCCACCAACAGTTTTCTTGATCACAGTTCAACATTTTTTTTTTCGAATAAATAAGAAACATTTGATAGGCATCAAGTGATCTACTGCGACCTATCAGATAATGAAAGCGATGATTTGATTTGCAATAATTCGCTATGTCCGAGGCTATGTCACGACGAGTCCTACATGTAAATAGCGAACCACTCATCGAAAATCATGAAACTATGTGTATATATTATATGCTTATGTTTTGTTGGCGAGGACGCTCGTTTTTATTCAAATTATTTTCGATAATGTTCATCTGCTTCACTAGAAATTATTATTAGTAGTTATGTAGTACTTAGTAGTATAGTATAGTAGCAGCTTTGTTATTCAAAATGGAACACCTTATATTTCATTACATTTTCGATTCTTCTAATTGAGCTATATGATTTCGTTGATCAAGCTCAAGGTATACCTATACGTAGAATGTGAAAAATCGAGATTTTTTTTGTATCGAAACTATACAATACCTATATTGATTTGTCAAAATGGCTTACATGTGTCCCTATCCTAACATTCTATTTACTATCTACTGATGCCATTTAATTGAAACAAATACAGGGTGGATCAGATTTCGGAATTATATAAAAGAAGTACTCTAGTATATATGCCTACTAAAAAATATATATATATATATATATTTGAAATAAACAAAACAAATATATCACATAAAAAACACACTCTAATATTCAACACAAAATAAAATTCAATCCCACTGGATGTATTTAAAAATATAAACAGTGTGCATGTCACTTCTATAATGGAATATCAACCCGTATATCTAACGTAACTGTTCAATTTTAAGGAGCGATAGATATATATACCAAATATGACCAAAGTGAGGTAATCTTCAGTGAAAAACACTGCTCTGGTCATGGACCCACCAACATTTCCGGAAAATAATATTAGGGAGGCAAGATAGGTTAAAAATCACTTCGGATTCGAAATCAGGACGTAACCATGTACTACGAAAACGAAGCAAGTTTAGGACACATGTTTATATGACCTTTATTCATCATATTATATCACAAGGAATCACCCCTTGAATTATTTCGGTGTTATTTAGATACACCCTGTATAGATCATTCTTCATCCCAACATTTTTCCCATAGCGAAGTTCAGCAAATACCGATGGCGAGAGCACTATGATTATTGATTTGATGTCTACCTATAATATATGTAAAACAAGAAGGCACAACTACTATAGTGTTCCGTTTCGAAGTACATTAAATTGACAAATTTGACTCCAAAATAATTCAGGCACGCGCCAATATCCATAACGTAGTTACTGCTGCCCGTTTACGTTTCCCCACCGCTTAGGGAACGATCGGGCGTGTTCGGTGAACACACGGGTATGATCTCGAGACTCTTGTATATTCGAGTCGTCCGAGTGAATTTTTTTAGCCATTCTTTGGCAAATCTAGCCATTTTTTGCAATTTCTCTAGTAAGAACACGAAATCTGACGGACTATGAATCTGACATTATTATAATACAAATTAAATATAGATATACAGATATAAAATGACAAAATGAGCCACTCGAGTTCTGTGGAATTACCAGAACACTTGAATGTGACGTCATTGTAAGAGTTTGTCTAATATTTTGTCTAACTCAACTCTTTCCTAATCAGTTATCTGGATTATTTGATTATTGAGTATCTGTATCTAGTATCTCAAATCTCATACATCTGCTTATTTGTCTAAATTCTAATTTACCTGATTCGTGATAAATAATAAAAAATATGTTATTAGATCATTGTAAAAATCTCATTTCTGGTATTGTATTATTGACGTGATGTAAATTTGTCAATTCGTCAAAATGGCACAAAAAGCATGGAATACATAATCCATAGAAATACAGACTAAAGTGGTCTGCATTTGATTTTTGGATCATGAATTTTATACTGAAGGATGTAATGAATATGAATATATTTTTATAGAAAGTTGAAATTAAAAATAGCTAGAAAAAATGGCCGAATGGCTAAATTCAATTTTCAGTAGCTAGACGAGTTTAAAAATGGCTAGAACTAGCCATAAAATGGCTGTGTTGGCAGCACTGTCGGCGTACAAGCTGTACTCGTCTGCTCGAACACAGGGAAAGCATGCGTGTATAAGGTATACCTACAACAGAGGTGGAGAGGCAGGACCCCTGCGGAACACCTTCCTCGAGTGGAAAATCTCCCGATATACTTTCGTTGACCTTATACAGGGTGTCCCAAAATTGCTGGGACACAGAGCTACCACGTGTAGAGGAGGTCAAAATAAGTTGATTGGACCCAATTTATTTATGTGCCAAAATGTACCGTTTGTCCGTGAGAAGGGTTCAAAGTTCACTTGAAAAAACACATTTTTGTACGCTGTTCAGGAATAAGTGGAACGAATTTGATGAAATTTGGCAATAGTGTATTTCAGAGGATTACTTTCCTTTTGGTAATCTAAGAAACCTAAAAGAAATTGTAGAAGGGTTGAAACTACCCTCACCCCATGACGTTATCTTCAGAACTTTTTTAAGGGTCATGATACGGTTCTGAAATTTTTTGAGCTTGAAGACTCATCAATTACCTTCATTTTATCACTCCTGTAAAAATTTCGTATACCGAATAGTTTCGAAGAAAAAAAATGTTCTCTCAAATAATGCTACCAGATATTCCAATAGTAATGGTACCCGCGGTAATAACAAAATTGAAGAATTTATTGAAAAATTTACAGACAACGTCAACAACAAACTTGAATGACAATAAATTTGTTTCCTGTCGAAATCACGACTTGCCTTCGTTTCCACTGCCAACTAAGTTTTATATCACAATTTAATTAAACTTGTACTATAGGAATATCTGGTAGCATTATTTGAGAGAACATTTTTTTCCTTCGAAACTATTTGGTATACGAAATTTTTACAAGAGTGATAAAATGAAGGTAATTGATGAGTCTTCAAGCTCAAAAAATTTCAGAACCGTATCATGTCCCTTAAAAAAGTTCTGAAGAAAACGTCAAGGGGTGAGGGTGGTTTCAACCCTTCTTCAATTTCTTTTAGGTTTCTTAGATTACCAAAAGGAAAGTGATCCTCTGAAATACACTATTGCCAAATTTCATCAAATTCGTTCCACTTATTCCTGAACAGCGTACAAAAATGTGTTTTTTCAAGTGAACTTTGAACCCTTCTCACGGACAAACGGTACATTTTGGCACATGAATAAATTGGGTCCAATCAACTTATTTTGACCTCCTCTACACGTGGTAGCTCTGTGTCCCAGCAATTTTGGGACACCCTGTATAACCCGGATTTTTCTGTTGGTGATATATGCATCAATAATCTTAATGATAAAAATCGGCATTCTAGTCTTATACAACTTGGACATTGAACCTTCGTGCCAGACGGGGTCGAAGGCCTTTTCAACATCCTAGTTTCTACAATAACCTAGTTGAATTCAACGCCACCAAAACTCAAGCCTGCATTTTCTCTAGAAAGGCGGAACTCAGTATGCCCGATATTGTAATGTCTGGCTCCACCATCCCCACCAAGCCCACCATATCGATGCTCGGTATTTCCATCAGCAACACTCTTTCATGGGATAATCATGTCAGATCCATTGCAAAAGCTGCTTCACAAAAACTCGGATTCGTGTTCCGTGCGAAAAGCTACTTTACACCTCAACAGCTTCTCATGATCTACAAAGCGCAGATACGGCCTGTTCTAGAATACTGTTCCCACATATGGGGTTCAGCACCAAAACATACGCTGATAATCTTAGATTTCATCCAGAGAAGAGCCATTCGCCTGGTGGGTGACGCCACACTCGCACTCACTCATTCTTTGACATCATTGGAACACCGTAGAAAGGTCGGCGACCTTTCACTTTTCTATCGATACTTCCACGGGAAATGTTCTTCGGAAATCTCTGCTATCATCCCTTCACTAGCAATACCAATCAGACGAACCAGACAAGCCCAGTCAGCACATCCTTTCGTTGTCAACCTCGAAAGATGTCGAACAGCACTTTATCAAGACTCCTTCATCCATAGAACGGCTAGGCTCGGAATTCATTGCCTGTGGAAGCAGTGGCGTAGCTACCCATGGGCTAGGCGGGGCAGTGCCCCGGGGCCCTCAAGCTCAGGGGGCCCTCCAATCCCTACCAGAAATCTCGATCTCGACCCCACTTTAATCATAACAACTCAGATGAGAGAAATCCAAAAGTTATGCCTAAGGAAATTCCCTTAAATTATTTTACGTTGCAAGATTTGTATAACTTTTTCGGAAACAGCATCAAACGTTGGGATCTACTGTCAAAATTCACTGGCGAATCGGACACCACTCTAAAAAAACTAAATCCGACTAGATGGTCCAGTAGAGTCAATACGATATCTGCGATAAAACTTCGTTATTTTGATATTATAAAAGCATTATCAGAAATAGTTCTAAAGAGTCCTAAAAAAGATGAATGTGGTGAAGCAGAGAGTATTAAAACAAAAATGCTAAATTTCGAGTTCGTGTTGCTTTGCGAATTCATGCACAGTGTATTGAACGACATCAATTATGCATCCAAAACTTTACAAAAATGCGACATCAATTTGGGCGAGGCGAGTAAAGTTTTAGCAGAGACCAAAGCAAAATTGCAAATTTATAGAAATGATTTCGAATTATTCAAGTGTAAAGCCAGTGAAACTGCATCAAAATATGGTATTGAAACCCATTTTCAAGAAAAAAGGCAAAGAAAAGTTGAAAAACATTTTGATGAATTAGCTGCTGATCACCGATTTCCAAACCGAGAAACAATATTTAAAATTGAGATTTTCAATAATGTACTAGACACAGTAATATCTCAATTAGATACACGTTTCATTGGTATGCAGTCTGTCATATATTCGATTTTCTAACACCAACATTTTTATTACATGTTGATGAAGGAACTTTATTACAAAAGTGTGACGAATTCCAAAGAAAATATTCAGAAATAATAGGCCCTATAGTTTTTCACTTCAATTTATTAATATTTACCACCTAGTTTTACCTCAACTAACACAATCATGGACTGTTCTCCTATTATGTAAGGAAATAATGAGCAAATATGGAGTGCTAGAATGCGACCTAACGGAAGTATTTACAGCAATGCTATTATTCTTTACAATTCCTGTCACTTCTGCAGCAGCTGAAAGGTCATTCAGCAAATTAAAAATAATAAAAAATTATTTGAGAAATAATATTGGCCAAACCCGACTCCGACATTTATCGCTAATAGCAATTGAAAACAACATCGCCTCAAGCCTGGATTTGAAGGAAGTCATTGATAGTTTTGCGAAAACTAAATCTAGGAAAAAATATAATTGTTATTTAGTCAGTTGGTAGGCCCGACCTTTATATAATAAACCTTTGAATATTTCGTTGTATTATTAGCCAAACGTACAACAAGTATTAAGTGTAATTTATGTTGTTACTGTTTAATATTTTTATTACCTGCCCTGCAGTGCACAAAAAGGAGCATAAGTAGCTTAGCATTTTCAAAGTTTTTGTATATCTCATATTTTCATTTGATGAAACCTAATCAGTTTACATAGCAGTGGGCCCCATTTTTTAATCTGCCCCAGGGCCCTTGGTTACCTAGCTACGCCACTGTGTGGAAGTATTCCCAACAACATATAATCTCCAAAAGTTCAAAAAAATTCCAATACCTACCTCCTGTCCCTATCCTCCCTAGGAACGCACGATGTTCTTTGAACATTACAGGGATTCCCTTTCGTGCGCTCCAAGCGAACCCGAACTGTTCCTTTGGTACGAGGTCCATTTTTTCGACGTGTTTTAATATGAGTCGTAAGAGGATTCTATCCACGATCTTGGCTACTGCACTAAGCAGTGATATGGGGCGGTAGCCATTGGTGGTAGCTAGATTTTTACCTTGTTTGGTATTTACTCAACGTGGTATGGTAGTTGCCTTTGTATGTCTGTGGATTTGCAACGACATTTTTGTTTGAAATGAAGTTATACTTTTTTCGGAATGGGCATTGTTCAACATTTCCATGATTGTTGTTTAGAATGTAGTACAATAAACAAATGTTGTGATAATTTTATGATAATTTTCTAACACATTCAAGTTAAGTCATTTATAATGATAATTTGTCACGAATACGGATGTCCTCTCGTTTTCAATTAAGTTGGGATCCAAAAATTAGGTTAATAAGAAATATTGATTTCATAGATAATAAATGGAAAAGTATACTATCAGTGACCACAAATGATTTTTTATTCAATTTTGTGCCACCTCATTTTAGATTCCACTCAAGTTGATAGGTAAAAAAATTGTATGCGGAAACACAAAATACATTCAGTCTTACTCATTTCTTCCTGCTCTGTCCAAATTTGTAAATGAGTTTTTGAAAAATTGATACACAGGGTGTTGTTTCGACTCGAAACCTCTACTTATTAATTTTTTGAAGGCCTGTCCTGGAATAAAAAGACTCTTTTTTTATTATGACAATCGACAACACAGTGGACAAAGAACATACTAACTCAATATGAAAAAATTTTTTAAGGTGGTTCATAAGTTGATTAATGGAAAATATTGGGGAAATTAATAAATCACCCTGTTTCTTGGTTTTAAAGTATGATAGACCTATGCATGAAATATGGATTATTCAGACGCACCTCGGTGTCCTCTATCTACGCTTACTGTATGCGCATTTCGCAATGAATCACCCTGTATAAGTATTCAATAGGTGATTATAATACAGGGTGATTCACATAACAACCGACATAGGGCAGGGGCATGTAGGGGGAGCCAAAATATGGCAATTTAGCGCATCTTACCTCTATACAAGTTATACTTCCCTAAGGAGTTATATATAGGCATAGCACTTACAGCATGTCAACTTGCTCGTTAAAAGAAAACTTCCCGTTCATTTTAAAAACACTCAAACAACAATTACTCAATTGAACAACTCACTTGTCTCATTGTCAAGTTTGACGTTTATCTTCATAGCCAACTTTTGAATTTTCGATGATTTTAAATAACACACCTAGAGCGCGCGTTTTCAGTTATTCGAGTTTTTGATGAAAATGATGAGGTTTTTCGAAAAATTACTAGAGTAAGAAAAGTTTCAGAATTGAATTGCCCCCAAAACAAAGCGAAGATTTTTGGAATCCATCAAGGGTTAACAAAATTATGTTGAATATTGATGGTGCGCCACCCGGTCTACCCCCTTTACAAATTTCAATTGAACTCTAGTTACTGTCAAGTAACGCCCTAAATACATCCACAAAGTGTAACAAATTTGGGTGCTTCAAGTTCAAGAATAACGAAGATATTGATTTTTCTCAAAATTTAAAACTTTACTTTCAAAGCCTATATCTCCTTAGGAAAGCAACTTGGTATAGAGGTAAGTTGCGTTAGATTGCCATATTTTGGGACCCCCTACATGCCCCTGCTCTATGTCGGTTCTTATGTGAATCACCCTGTATGTACCTATAGGGACGAGGTCGAACTATTGTCTTCTGTGAATGTTAATATACTATTATTGTCGTTGGTCATAATGAATCTCATAAGGTAATTAGTTACTAGTTACAAATCTGGCAGCGTCGAAATATGTGGTCCTACTTTTTTTGCGATAGCCAGAATTCGGTTCATGACGTCATCGAACCTGCCGTATTGCAAAGTCGCCGAATTTAATTATCGAAAAAAATATTTTCGATGATTTCAAATAACGAATGATTGCATCAAATACTTTTTATACACGGAATGATCAATATAAAATAGGCATATGATGGCGTAAATTCGACCAGTGTGTACAGTCGTCTTCAGAGATCATGTCGCATTGTCGCACATGGACGGTGTCAGCTCTGTTAATCACCGCTGCAATACGAGCGCGACATGTTAACTGAAGACGAGTGTACAACCTCATTCAATATTTCACGAGGCAGATAGCCAGGAAAGTAGTTGTTTCTGTTGAAATTTCCGAATATGATATTATATATCTACGTGAAGGGCTTTCACGCTAAGTTGATAGTGACGTCAATATGTCAACACATACAGTGTAGCCGTCCATTTTCCTATGTTTCAAAATCAGCACTTAAAGTTGTTAAATGTACTTCAATATTCGTATTTAAATAACCATGAACCTAAACAATATACTGAATATAAAATTCAATGATAATGAAATTCTTTTAAAGAATAATAACTTGAGTTGACATGAAATGGAAGTCGAACGGACGGTAATTTTGAAACATACATTGTACATCCATCTTTATGAGTACGATGAATGTACATTTTACGAACATGCATGGTTGGACATTGAGTGGACGCCCACTGTACATACAATTTGAAGCATCCAATGATAATCCATGTTTGTACACACATTGGATATGTCCATTCAATATCCATGGACGTTTGAAATTGAAATGGACCTGAAATAGACGTCCCATGGATGTCATGTGCTATGTGGGGACATATCTCCCAAACATGGGAGACATTTTTCCTTTGGAATTTCGAAAAAACATTGATTGTATAATACATGGTTGAATTCAGAATGAAAAAACCTTTCAGAATCAGTGAAAAAATTATCAGGACCGTATTTTAAAAACAAAAGTTGATGAAGGTTCTACGAATACGAAACGTCGCATAAAAAAATCGGTATCACCACGTTAAACGTCATCAAAAGTTGCTATAAAAAAGTATTTCCAGTTTTTCTGTATCTCTAATAATGACGGAGAAAAAAAAATAGATATTCCAAAAATTAACTTTTTTCGATATAACTCAAAAACTAAAAATGCGAATGCGCATCTTTTTCCCCATTTAACCGACTTCTTATCTCCCAGAGTCACTGAATGGTATTAGTTTGATAAGAGTTCGGACACAGAAATTACAACGGTTGGGGTTTTTGAATGTTCAGATTTATTAAGTTACACACCTTGCATTGTGACAAGAGCACCATAGTCGTCCCGCGTTTTTTCATTCAAAATTGTTTGAATTTGACAATTAATTTTATTGAATTGAAATAAAATTTCATAATAATTATTTCTTTTTCGAGAAAAAAGCAGTTATCGGAATTACTCGCTGCGTAACGAATTGTGCCAATTCTGAAAAAATTCAATTTTCCAAAACAAATATCAACCATTTGCTTATGGAAAGAAGATATTGGTGGAAAATAAATTTGAAGACGAGCAAAATTTGTGAGGTACTCATTAAAATTCCCTTCTTATAATAGCATCTGATATAATGATTTTATATAGGTCAATTTTCAAACAGAAGATTTCAAAATCTGTTTGAGAGAATATGCTGTTCCATCAATTTACAAAGCAGAAGAATATTATGAGGAATTCAAAAGCGAGTCGAAGTATGGGATTAAAAAGTTAGCGAATTTCTTATTATGAATGCGAAACTCTGATGTGTTTCAATAGTATTCACAGTTTCAGAAGGTATATTATGTTCTTACATATCTATTATACCTACTTTTGGGTATTTATGTGAACATGAAACCAATGAAAATAGTTCTTTATGTATCAAGGGAATTATTATGAGGGCCTTAATTACGCTGGGTTATCGATTTGGAGATATTTACAATGTTCTATATCGATCTATGTTACTTAGCTCCTAGGGCGCTAAGTGAAGTTGCTGAGACCTTTACAAAACCAAGTATGTGGTTGGTCTCGTCGAAATAAACGACTCTTTTTCAATCAACTGTTTATCGAAAAATGATTTGTTCTCTATATTTCAACACTCTGTCTCGCCGAACACAAAAGCTTATATAGACTCTATTTCTCAAAATTGTCTCAGGAATACTTCACTTGATCGTACTTATGTTACATCCTGTAACATAAGTACGATCCTACTTTTGATTGCATATCGATATATTCATGTTTTATACTTATCACTGGAATGAGTACAGTTTCACATATTATCATGATAAGGAATGAGCTGAATGAATATCCATATTATGTGTATATTTTCTAATATTAAAATGTTCAAACATGCATTCTTTTCATTTATATAACTGTTGTTCTGCTATATATATAGAGGTGTTTCACTACAAATTGAAGTGGGTGTTTGTACCCTTTTTCCATTGTCCATCTACGGCTATGATTGATTTGACAGAAAATATAACCTCTAAAATCGTACCTATCTGACAATTAGGCAATCCAACGACCTGTCAAATAATTTCAAAATGGCGTCTGGTTGGCAAATAAACCAAAGACAAGTTTGTTTACTTGAGAATTTTGTGGGTTTTGGAAGCCTCTTACAGTATTATTTTATCGAGTTTCGGCTAGATTTATTGTGAATGATGAAAACTCAGTATGATTTCAAAGAAAAAATTGCCAGTAACGTGAATTGTGGAAGCAGTGCAGATCGGAACCATTTGCTGTTTTGTCACATTCCTATACTGTAATACTGTGAAAAACTCTGAGCATTACCCACACATGAAGAATCTATCAAGAAAAATTAGGGAAATGTGGATAGCAGCCATCAAGAGAAAGAATCAGCAACAGAATCAATCATATATAATAAACCAGAGGATATGTGGCAGACACTATTTTCATAACAGGTACCTAAGAAAAAAGATTTTAATATTATTTATATGTACCTACCTACTCTAGAACTGATGAGTTTAGTGTTTCATCCTATGGAAAACTAATCTTTTTTTCATTTTGATAAAATAAACCAATACTCATTACTTTTGATGGTCCTACATAGTTTGGAAACATCATGTTTCTAATACATAAATTCATCATCTACCTTATTGTAGGAGAACATAGTGCCTGAAAGATGAGAATATCCAGCTTGGGTCCCATTGCAATATAATATGGGTCATCAATCTCTTGTCCATTCGAAATGCAAGACTGATGTGGATCAAAAACTGAGAGCAGACAAAAGGTTCAAATCATGAATCAAGCATCAGAACCTAGAGACCTGGTATGTTCTCAAGAAAACACCTGATTACCTAATACTTCTACTACATCATTTTCCATTTATTCTAGTGTAATGAAGAAAGTGTCCTGGGAGATAGAGAAATAGAAGAGAAAATTGGTGAAGACAAGGTGAAAATCTACAAGATTATAAGTACTTTTAAGACAAATAAAGTAAGCATATCAAAATAATTGTAATATTCATTAAATGAAAAATACATTGTATTATTGCACTATATTACAAAAGATCTACATTAGTCATGAAAAAATCTTCATAGAACATTATAGTTATTCAGTGATCTGATTGAAACAATAATAAACAATGATTGAATGATATATTTATTATGAATAGGTACATATTTTTTATAGAACTTGTTGAATCAGAATTCACAAAACCATGCTGATTCTGGTGTACCTAAAATATCTGCACATTCAAAATAGAACCATACAATTTCCCTTTATCACTGTCACAACTAGTCATAGGGGTTCCATCATCAGCACTTGAACACTTACACCAATAGTTCACTTCTGGTGAAATTAATATCCACCCAAAACTCCAGGTATTATAACTTCGGCATGAAACTTCAAAGCAATTTGTGAATGTTGTTCCCAAAAAACACGTTTCTCTGGACATTGAAGATATAGTAGAGATTTTGTATTAAACCATTCAGAGCAACTGTATACCTATGTCCATTTCTGCTATTGGTATGATGGGCACAATCATGGTGAGAGTGGTGGCATGGGTCACAAAGCACATACATCAGTACATGAAACTGTTCCTTATTTACTTGCCCAAGCCTCAAGTTACGTATTAGCAGAGAATCTGATTTTGAATATTTTACCTAAAACAAATTGCATAAGATATACATGAATATGAGGTAGGAAATATATTTACAAATATATGAATAACATAATTTCATCATTCAAAATGTTTCTATCATGAAAGGTATTTAGGTATATAAAAGTAAAAAGTTACCTTTCCATCTATGACATGAAAATCATTCATCTTCCTGTCTACTTCCTGGACAAAAGTTGCTGAAAAATACTTGTGAACAACAAGGGTTTTGAATGCTTCCATTTGCTCATGAGGGTAGAAACTGTGGGTCACTATAAATAGTAGGAGAGTATAATTATGAGGTAGTCTAATCAGTCAGCAGTTTCAGATGTGTATTTAGGGCTTCAAATCCTTGATCAACATCATCAGCTTCGTCAGATATCTACAAACAAATTATGGTTGTATGATAGTTTCAGGAATGAAAATTTACTGGTTAGTTGAGAAAAATAGCCGAAAAAACAATAAATATTCATGTTTACCTCTGACCAACCTCTGGGTTTTCCTGCAATAACTTCTGGAAATATGAACTCAGCATATTGAAGCACTGTTCAATTCAGCTCCGAGACTCCCTCAAACACCTGACACATCAAACTACCAGAATAAAAGGGTGATTCGGGCAAAATACAATTTAATTATAAGTGATGTATAATCTTTGTTTGCCAACCAGACGCCATCTTGTCAGCTAAAATGTCACGTGGTTTGGATTGCCTAATCAGGCGCTACTAAGGAAATTGAAAAGACAAAGAGCGGAATATTAATATGTCTCATTCTTTTATTCACTTAAACCATTGTATTATAGAAAATAGAAAAGGAGAAAAGTTCAGCTGTGTCCGAACTCTTATCAAACTAATACCATCCAGTGACTCTAGTTTCTCCTACCGTTTTCGAGATCCACATGCTCTTCAACCTTATCTTGGACAGACTGTATATATAATGTGATCATATCACACTATTGGTCGTGTAAAGAATTACCATGAGTATATATCATGTATTCTTTCACACTATTCATCTAGTTGAATCAATAATCGAGTGGGTATTATTTTAGTAATGATTATGTTTTTTTTACATGGAACTAATCACCAGACGTCTACTGTGAAGATGCAATGTTACCTTTGTATATTTCATACGTCTATCTGTATAGTATGATTCCTGGGTAAAAATACATCGTAATTTCAGAATGTATCAATACAATGTTATTTTACAATGTGAAACTACAATAGTTATTTTTCTCCAAGCGGCATCAGGGATAGTGGCTTTTTCCTGCCGCTTAACAGACAGAAAAGGAGTACTTTTACTGCCTAGGCAGAAAAAGTTTGTTGCTATGCAACGTTCCAAGAAATTAGTAATCAAGATTGACACTGACATTGGGTGAACACAAAATGAAGGAAATTTCAACAAAAACATTACACAAAATTGGTTTATCATTTGGAGAAAAACTTCTAGCTAGGAATTCAGCCAAGGCAGTCAATCTACATTTGCAGTCGTGTGAGACATAGAACTTTTTCTCTGAATAATATGAAACCAATTTTGTGTGATTTTTTATTGAAAACTCCATCATTTTTACAGACAAAATCACGGAGAAGTAAAAGTGCTCCTTTTAAGAATACACACGTGTTTCAAAATCACCGTATCAATAAAAGAAACCTAATATCCATTTTTTATGTTCATAAAATACCTGAGAATATACTTTTTCAATACTTCCATGATTCCATACCCAATCAAGGGGTTCAAACTTGAACGATGGAAAATTGTTTTTACAGACCTATTATCACATAGAATCATGAATGGGTTTTCTCAATTCAGAATTTCTTTCCAGGACCTTTCAATTCACCGTACATCATGAACAATACTAATACTTGTTTTTAGACGTTTTGGGATTGAATCTGCTCCCATTTTCAACATAAAATGGAATATATTATTTGATAATGAGCCTTCGTGTATGATGGTGTATGTGTGATGGGTTATTTTCGATTTATCAGACCTAAGAGTGAGATATACAATATTATACATACTGCTAAGCTCTTAAGTGATTGGTTTCGCCATCTAGTGACCTTACTTAAAAGCGCGACGCGAATGATGAGATTGAGCGATCGATATACAGACTTCTGTAACCTCTTCGTTTCCACTCCGGCCCTCGATCTTCCTACTACCAGATGGGGCTACTAAACACAATATATTGCTGGAAGATTGTATAACCACTAACCGCGTCGTTGCTTACCTTGAAATTTTTCATGATAGATGGCAGGACCTACTTTGGTTTCGTATGGTTGATAATATAATTGGCATAGATTAATGACATGTAATTCGTTAAACCTTTGAATCTATGCTTTCAAAGCATTGAGTATTGCTTTGAGTATTAAAATCAAGGGTAAAACATACGTTACCAGTAGAATAAGAAGGAATGATCATAGGAAGGAATGATAATAAGAAATCAATACTTGAAAGCATTCGTTAGGACGTGAAATGAAAAAAATCGATCCCATTATTTTATGATTTCATTGTATTAGGTGTATAGATCGAGTGCTAGAGACTTTTTCGGCGATTTGGTGGCGTAGGTACCAACTATTTAGTAGGTACCAAGATAGGTACCTACTAGGTGAGTAGGTGGATACTAGAGTCCTATTCGTCTGTGCTTGCTCTACCTGCTCAACCTGAGAGACAACTATCAGAAAAAATCAACTACCTACCTAGGTATTGCAATTTCCGCAATACAAACGAACAGGCATAAGATGTTAACAACTTTATCATTATTGATGTGGAACGTGGTACCATAGGTATTTTTATAATTTTATTGTTCATATAGTTGTTGTAGAAGACAGAGAAACAGAAAATATTTAGGTACAGGGGTTTGTTCGAAAATTAGAACGTAAAATGTGATTTTTTTGTAGAGGTCGAGTTGCTCTCACAACCCGTTGAGAGTGCCTTTGCTCGCACAGCCCTTTGAGAGTGCCTTTGCTCGCACATCCCTTTGAGAGTGCCTTTGCTCGCAAAACCCTTTTGAGAGTGCCTTTGCTCGCACAACCCTTTGAGGGTGCCTTTGCTCGCACAACCCGTTGAGAGTGCCTTTGCTCTCACAACCCGTTGAGAGTGCCTTTGCTCGCACAACCCTTTGAGAGTATGCCTTTGCTCGCACAACCCGTAGAGACTGTTGAGAGTGCCTTTGCTCGCAAAACCCTTTTGAGAGTGCCTTTGCTCGCACAACCCTTTGAGGGTGCCTTTGCTCGCACAACCCGTTGAGAGTGCCTTTGCTCTCACAACCCGTTGAGAGTGCCTTTGCTCGCACAACCCTTTGAGAGTATGCCTTTGCTCGCAAAACCCTTTTGAGAGTGCCTTTGCTCGCACAACTCGTGAACAACTATTCAGGAGATTTGCATGTATTCCTCTTTTTGTTTTAGGCTGGAATGTCGATTGCAGCAATTGAGGACAATCGGTGGAATCAGGATGGACGAGTGTTATACACACAGTATATAACATAAGCGGACGGCGGTTGGTGATTACGAGTATATATGATGAATCACGGAATGCAGAACGATTGAAGATATAGGAGATTAGTAATTAGTCAGTATATTACAGTCAGCCAAGTGACAAGGTTGTAAGGTGTTGGGGTCATCAAAGGTGGTGTTGTATTGTTTGTGTGTGCCTCATTACTCGCCCCTTACACACGGTAGTAATTTTTTAGTTGATTTTAACTCCAGGTCCACAAAACTTTGTGTCAATCCAGGTCCACACCGTATTGAGTATACCTACCCATTTTACCCATCGAATTATTGACACAAAATGTCTCAGGAGTAAGAGAAATGTTCGAGAAATCATATACACAATTTTGACTGAAATACAACAAGATTTTAGTTCTCGATGAAAATAATTGGGCAGTTGTATTTTAACGAAAAGCTTCACTCGATAGGATCTTTTAACGGTGCACCTTCCAAAAAGTTGTAGTTGTTATTATCTTCAGGTCAGGTTATGGTTGGTATATAGTCATGTATATAGTACTTATAACCCATTTGTAACGTATACATATATATAATAATAAGAAAGTCAGGTACCAGATTATTATTGCGATACTCGTACCATCTTGAGAAGAATAAATTTCGATCATTTTTCCAAATTTTTTGGAATAATAAATAAACCACCTCCTCGATTAACCTATAGACAGACAGTATTTAATAAATTTCAAGTCTTCAAAATTACCTATATTTGAACTAAGTTTCGTATATTCATGAAATACAAGAAAATATGAAAATATCTCAACCTTACATTTCTCAGTAGACTCTATTCTCATCAGGTAGGTATATATGTATGGCTAAAAAGGTTCTCAATTACGTATACCTTCCCAGATATCTTGTCATCAGCTCCTGGATAGGCACTTGACCTTGACCAATAAATTAACGCCACAATGTATTGTTTCGACCCACTTGTTTTCATTAATAGCTTCTGATCGGCCGAAAATATATTTAGAAATATATTTTTCTACTACTGCTATGAAAAGTAGCGCATTTCTCATAGCTTACTTATAGTTTCAATACCATGTATTGCTCATACTGTGAGAAATATTTTTTCTCACGGCACTTTGCCAACACAACATACATTTCCATGGAGAATCAACAAAAATCGACCAAAACTGAATTGGCTGCTGTTCAGCTTTGAATTGTGGTCACAACTGTCAGAAGAAGTTTTCTGAATTCTTTAGTGCATACTGAAAAAAAAAGATGGTAGGCAGTTATTATCAAACATTTAGTAAAATATAGGCGCCTACAACATTATTTAATACTATACTATATCAAATATTATACCACTAAAAAATAGTATAATACTCATAGTTTAGTATTATATAATGTTGTAGTGGTATCATTTGTGGACAGTTGTGACTGGCGCCTATTTTACTAAACGTTTGGTAATAACTACCATCTTTTTCTTTCAGTAGTTCTCATCAGTGCTTTTGATAGAAATCGCATTTTCCATCAAATATTATTCCAACCATTCATAATAAATAATATGATGTCCCAGAATACTCTATTCTGTGATGATGTATATATATACCGAGATGTGACGATTTTGATAAATACACCGCCAGAGACGCAGAGATAATGGAGAAAGCAGCGAAAGTTGGATTTGTTTACGGAAATTTCAAGAAAAAGGTATGAATTGGCATATATATTCGTATATATACGAAAAATGGATGGAGTCTAAAAAAAAGGAATAACATCTTTTTCGGAAAGTGTACTTTTTTGAAATACTTTGAGGAACTAGGAAAGGCGTCTACTCTTTGGTCACAATATTCAATGTGGCATAGTGCCGCATTATATATGAAATGAATACCAATATCTACTTCACTTCGGATTCTTTGAATAAGCAGAGTTGTAGAAAAAGTATAGTGTGCAACATGTGCTGGGGAAAAGTTCTTTCCTCACTCGTGTGTTTGCATCACTCGCCCTGCAGGCTTGTGCCCCAAACTTTCACACGTGAAAAAAGGTGAACTTCACCCACTTGTTGCACAATAAACAAAATTTAACCGATTTCTCAAGAAATATAAAAAAAGGCAACGGCACACGGTGTTCATGTTATTGTCAAATATGTCATCTACAAGTACATGTTGACAGTGCGATTTTTTTCGTTTACAGACATGGGCGTAGAAAAAATATAGCATTTCACATGAAAAACAAAAAAGGCAACGGCACGCGGTG
>OU896708.1:16147425-16496821 GCA_918026855.4 Phaedon cochleariae | reverse complement strand
ACAGGAATATTGAAAACTGGAGACAATAATGTCAGGAATAAAACGCTTTCTATAGTGAAATTGATGTGAAGGTATTTTTGATGTGTCTAAAAGAATCTTCTACCAAAAACGTTCAAATATAAGAGTCAAGTTTTGACCTAGTATTGACTACCAACATTGTTAATTGCCATGGAAGTCAAGTATCATAACCAATGCTTTGTATCGAATTGGAAACATTATAGAGGATCACTAGCTGACTGAGAATAAAGGGTTCATACCACACATGACAAAGAATTTGATAAAATTAATAGATGGTGCAGATTTTCTAATGAAAAAGGGTATACTTTCAACTGTTTATATCAAAAATATGCCGAACTTGGTGGCAAAACTGGTAGGAAAATCTCAATCGAAGATTACTGTCTGTAGGTTAATCGAGAAGGTGAAACATTCATTTTAGTTGATTTTTTGGGATTTTCTCTCCTCGTTTCTTTGGACGGTTCGGCAACGAATCTGCTCCCGATATCAACATGAAAATGCAACTTCCGAAGAAAAATGTTTTGCATTTTTATGTTGGGAACGGGAGCAGATTCGTTTCCGAAACGTCCAGAGGAACGAGGAGAGAAAACCTAGAAAAATCAAGTAAAATGAATTTATCGAAGAAATCAGAAAGCACTACGACAAGGAAATAGAAATTATCAAATGAATCAAAACGTTTCAATGAGTCGTAGTTTGTGATTCCAAAAGTGACAAAAACTCATCTGATTCATACACATATAAAGAACAAAGTGAAATTACAGAAGATAACTCCCCTGACTTTGTATATGCATCAGATATGACCCAGATACACAAATTGAATTTTTTTTTGAGATATTTATCAAGATATGAGAGATATTCCAGATTATAAACAACTCAAAAATATGGATGACAAGGCTTACAAGGATATGATACCAAAAAAACTTTTTTTAAATTAGTTGCCTTATACACGATAAAGTTGATTCAGTTGATTCAAAGGTGTTCAGTATCTGATGTCAAGGTATAATACTCGCTAATTCGAAATTCAAAAAACTCACACCGAAACACGTTGGTTTGGGAATAATGATTCATCAAGAGACATGATGGAAAAAAATTATCGTAGCTTTGTGTTCTTGTGGACACTGTATCGTATTTACGTGTATTTACAACTTCGCAATTCGATAGGTATCAAATAATGTTTTTTCCAAGTTTCCACAAGGATATCTTATTTTTATTTCAATATTATAAGCATCATGTTTTATTTCAATATTTGTCAATTTGTTAATAAATGAGATGGTTGACATTTTAACTCTGATGGATAATAAATGTACTTTTCGAGATATAGAATCATTCATAAAATATATGGAGGGCACTTCCGATCAAACAGCAAGTTGAAATACATTTCTATCACTTGGAAAATAGCGATCAATTCCTTTTCTCCCGTGAATTCCAAGATCGTACTATTGTAACACTCAGTATTTCATATTTACGGTGATCGTACTAGGACGGCTGCGGGCGTTGCGGGGAGAATCGGGGTATGAAAGCGGCGAGTAGCCGTCCCTTCGTACTACCTGCATTGATTATGATTTTCCCAATATCTTCCTTATTTATGCTTCGATTTTCAAAATCGAAGAACCATTCGGCATCTTGAAACATAGGCGCATGGACATTATTTCAAGTATTTTTTTTGATAAACGTTATAGTTACTGAGATAATGCGAGGTATATGAAAAGCAATTTAACGAAAATTTACAAGTTTCGAGTATAGCCGTTTGAAATATGATTTTCTCATATATCGTAATGTAATTGGTGAATTTCAAAATTTTCTATAATTGTTCTACTTGTCACACGAAAATCAAGATTCGACAGGGTGGAAGTTCTGGAACCCATCAATATTTTCCACGAATAAAAAAAAAATCCCATATTTTTTTATAAATTACCCCCTACCCCCCAAACGCACAGGACGATTTTTTGACGACAAGTGGATCCATGATCTGGAGATGGTAGGTAACAATTCTAGCCATGTCACAGCTTTTTACCTCCGATTTCCCACCAACTTTTGATCTAAGCGACTTACGGTTTCGTTTGGCACTCTACTATATCTGGGCCAGCAGACCGTTTTTATATTGTTATACTACTGAATGGTCGGAATTGGGATTTTTCAACGTTGTTATATGACTTTTCCTACGACTACTACTGTAAGTGATGAATATTGTACACAAAACAATGGCAGTAAGCTTCTCCTTACACACGTGTGCGTAAAGAGAGCGATCGCACGGATTTTCAAAGGTATGTTGGTAGATGACTTTGTTTTTGTAGCTTAGGCGATGTGTCAATAACAAAATTAACTTAACTATTTCATTAATGTCAGTAGCAATGACGATGAGCAGATTATTTCTACACCACCAGAAATGTTGCAAAAAGATAGAATGGCTAAAAATGAGTTGCTACCTGATAAGTCTCGTGAATGATACGAAATAGCACATCAAAAATTCCTGGACTGGAGAATTAGAAATAATACCGTGTCGTTTTCGGAACATATCCTTTTAGTATATTTTCAAGAATTATCAAATTCGATGAAATCATCATCACTCTGGTTGATATATTCCATGTTACGATCAACACTGAATATCAATCACAATATTAATATAGCAACATATCCCATTTCCTCAGAAGGAAATCGGATGGATTCCGAACTTCCGAAGTAAAAAATCGAAAATACTTGATGCTGAACAGATCAATTATTTTCCTGCAGATTGCTCCTGTTGATGAATATTTATTCATGAAGGTAATTTTTCAAATAATATACATACTCAACATCGAATTGATGAATTCCTTCTTCTTTAAATAACAGGAATAATTAGGAAAGATCAATTCTCGAAATAGTATTTATAAAATATCGGCTAATACCAATTACTGGTGATGGCTCAGTTGTTGGAGGCGCTGCCTAGCTGGTTCCGAAGCCACGGGTCCGCGGTTCAAAGCGCAGTTGACGAACTTTTTTTTATTGTTTTTAATAACGATTACAGAATCTCTCGTTCGCACTGTTTCAATAAATAACCATTATGAATGTTAATTCCATATTTTTACATAATGTGTTTTCTGCTATCAATAAAGTTGTTTAAATATGAAAAACGGCTCCATTTCAGTTCGAATTGAGGAAAATGTCTCAGTATGCAATGTATCAATAAACAAACACGAGAATTTCGATTTGTAACTTTTCATGCAGTTGGTTTAGTGACGCGAGACGTGTATATATAAGTATTCGTTATTTGTGCCATAATATACAATATCTGCATTATCCGGAAGAAAAATAGTGTAGTCGTAGAAAAGTATAGTACAATTCTCGAGTTGTAAAGCAATTACGCACTTGTGGAGTTACACACTCGCCGCTATGCGGCATCGTGTGTAACTCTCTCACTTCGTGCGTAATATTGCGTTTTACAACTCTTGTTATGTAATATACTAATGTGAACCCCAAGAACGTCTGAAATCAGCACAAAATATATCAGGTACACCGTAACCTCACTTCCTTCCTATTCATATACTTTCATGCATTCCATGTCATGTAGATGACAGATGATCCCTCAACAACACTAGTATCAACATTTGTCATAGCATTTTTGCCTTTCTTGCCACAACGCGAAGTATAGGTCTGGGTTGCCCTGCACTGGCGTAATTAAGATTCATCCGTGAGAGGGAAGGGGGCGGGGTGGCTAGATCCAATATCCAATATTTAAGAAAAAGAAAGTGATACCTAACTTAGGTTGGTTTTAATGAAAGTGGTTATCATTTGGTAACAATGACCACGTTTATACAGTGTCTTGGTTAGCTGCCCTTGGTAAAGTTACCAGGTTGGTTTGGTACCGAAATTTGCTGCGTACCAGAAAATAGTATGATGACCAAGATGGTCTCTTTGATCAACTTGTCTATAGTCTTTACTTCAGTTGAGTGCAAGTGTCAGTTGTTTTATGATTCTTCAAAACAATACCTCATTTAATTTCAGCTAATTTTGAACCTTGCTCAAAGGTTTTATTCATAACGATTCATCATTTACTCATTCAAGTAGAGGTTCACAACCTAACCTCAAAATGATAATCAAATCAAAAAACAAATTTGGTAACGTTATTCAACTAGATATATATGGTGTGAACATGCGTTAACTAAGGCATTTGGTATGAATTTGGTCTAATCACCTTGGTAAGCATACCAAATATCCATGTACGGTATGATGGCCAATAACAAAATAGATAAAAGAGCATTGAAAACTAAATCACCACCGCGAGAATTATCGAATACCTATACTACATTACATTCTCATCGCATCGCAGGACAGGTAGAAAGAATATTCATATTTACATAGGGTTCTAACCTCCGATATCCGTACGGGTAGGTTCTAATAAATAACAAATCAAATTCCCCTTCATTAGAATTGTTTACCAGATTGTTTCGGTTTTTCAGACAGCTCTGGGGGGGGGGGGGGTCCCAGACCCAATAGACCCCCTCCTCAATCCCATGTAAACGTATTGGCAGCGTATGGGTTTGTTCATGACGCTTTGAAATTGAGGAAAAAGAGTTAATTCAGAAAATCATTGCACCCATTGCTCAGTCTCTCCCCATTCGTGTCTATGGTGACAATGATTCAGCATACGCCATTCTACAAACATGATATTAAACAAAATGCATACATTATTATCACCATTATATCCGCCATCAATCACAACCGAGATGGATGAGATATCAGATCCACCACAGCTTGTGCATGCACAATGGCAATATGGCACGAATCAGAATTTTCATTAGCGAACTGCTAGTTTTATGAAAATCCGTATGTTAATGAATGCAAATGAGCAGCCATTACTGAACAGTCCGCTAGGCGCGTTTAGGCTCATGAGATATTAATTGTGAACAACCATTATTATTACGTCATTAGCACTTTGCGAAACAGCTTTTTATTAGTCTAGAAGCTTGCATTAATTTGAATTTATTTGGGGAACTCCGAGCATTGTTTTTTGATGAAGTGGCTGTTTACGGAACACGAATATCCGACTCCGAAATCGATACACTCATAACCATATATACCTAATCCAATATGCATACGGTTCTTTGACTGAAATAGAAGGCCAGTAGTCATTACTACAATAATTCATTCTGTTTTCCCTGTGCTCAATTTCACACATCGTGATTATGTTCGAAACTAATGAAACATTTATACCTCGATGCCTAGAGGAGCGATATAGAACACCAAGAAGAAGTTAACGTATGGCCAATAATATTTTCAATGTGTTGAGTCAATAGTTGATCTGTATATGGAAATCATCACGAGGAAAATGAGAATGAGAGGAAAAGAAAATATCAAGGACAATTCAACTCTTAATATTCATCATCGAAACCTACACAGGTTTAACACACATGGCCTTACATACGGAGAAGAAAAATTGCGTTGTACAATGTACAGAACACGAAATGAATAAAGTCTTCCCGAAGCAGCAGCTAATCGAAATAGGCTTCATAATCCACTAGACATTCGCATCTCTATCTCTCTCTCTCTCTCTGCAGCACTGCTCGTTTGACTTATGTCAATGTTTTGTCCATGTATAATTTAGTTAACTTGTATTTTTGTTCTTTCTGGCCTTTCAGTTTAGATTTGAACACGAGTTGGCAGTTTGCTCAATTATGGCTGATGGCCATTCCAAACATTATAAATTATAAAAAAAATTTCAACATCTCCGTTCAGCGCTTTCGTAGTATACAGTATTTATTTATATCAGTTCATTCAAATTTCCAGCCTTCATCAATCATCAATCAGGATCTGATTGATGATTTCATGCGGTGTAAATTCGGTGTAGCATGAAGTTCAATAAACAGAAAACATTGACATCGAACAAAATACATATTTTATTGAACCAGTAATTACCTAACGTACTTGATCATGTTTCAATTATGATCATAAGTCTGTGGTAGAAGTCCATTGTATCTCTAAGTGGAATGATTAGTTACCAGGGATCAAAACACAAAATCGTCTTCTCAATTTTCAATAGTGAACAAATCACTTGAAACAGATCAGCGAACATTTTTCGAGCCACAATAGTCTCATCTCAAGCGAAAATTGAAAATTCTACAACAATAAAGTTGAAAAGTAGTCCATACTCAAAAGTATAGTTACTTACATGGAGAGGAAAATACATACTCAATATACATAATCAATAATACGGTAAAGGTAGTATAGTAGTTCATTTAAAAATATTTGAATTTGATTTATTGGTTACAAAAGGGAGTTTAGAGGCCCCACAAGCCAGAACAACACCAAACCCTACAAAAAAGATGCTGCATGGTTAGCAAGTGACACCATGCCAGAACGACATGACGTGACCAATGACCACCGAACTTGACTGATAACATTATAGCCATGACTTGACAGCCAGCAAGACAAAACAGCTGACAGGGATTTACAGCCGCAATAGCTCCACAGGCCCGCAGAACAAGGTGGTATACGATCCACAAACGAACACAGGACGTCATACGAATGGATGCCATCAAGAAACCAAACATGAACAAGGAACATCCTTTGTTTCTGGGGCCCTTACTTTGGCGCTCTGTTCAGGACGGAGACTATTCTGGTATTTGACGGGGGGTTTCGGGCGCCAGATTGTTTATGAGGTAGTTTACTCTACCTGCTCTGCACAAAATATTTGTGTACAGAGGCCCAAAGTAGCAACAGTGGAGAAAGGTACAGGAGGTATATTTACCTCGGTACCTACAGTATATGTTATTGAATCGACCTGAAATCAATATGGAGCCAAGGGAGTGAAGGCTTTGATTACACACCCTGGGTTTAGCCTGGAATACTGGTTGCTGATTTTAGTCTGGATAATTACAGGAATCAAAGCAAATATCTTTTGAGTCGCTGGTATTTTGGCCTGGGAAATTGTTTATTCAAACTATTTCATAAAGTCTACCTGGAGAATCGGAAACACAGTTCCCAACGAATTAAACAGATTCAGTTCATATTTATCTTTCCTTTTCCTTCGATTTCCTCATTTTCTAATATCGGAATTTTGGTGAGGTTAATTATATTTTTCCATTCATGTCAAAATTTCATGAACCATAGACCACTGCCTGACGGGACACAAAGCACATGGACACCGGTGCATGTATCGATATTTCTGAAAGGATCGATTTGTATCGATATATATCGATATATCGATAATTTTTTTTATGATAGCGATATATCGATATTTTTGCCCAGCCCTAGTCTGAACTTCGACAATTCCCAATTCATAATATGTGTCTAATTTTTTAATATTATATTAACTTTCTTAACTAATTTGAGGTTAGTAATATGTGTGTTATGATTGTGATTGAACCTACCGTATTTTCAATTTGCTATGTGTTTTTTGAACATTATTTTCATGGATCGCCTGGTTTGGCCTATATATGTTTTATCACAATCATTACAACTTATTTCGCATATTCCCGACTCTTCAAGTGTGTCCACTTTATCTTTCGGATTGCCTTATAAATTGCCTAATTCTGACCCAGAATGATAAACGCTTTCAAAATACAAGTCTCTGAAAACCTTATCAAGTATCTCCGTATACTTGTGATTGAATGGGATTGGGATTCTTCTAGAGTTTTTTTCATCCACATAAAAAGTCGTAGAATTTCGAAGTGTTAACTCAAATTTATGTCTACTTATCAATTCATCTACTATTTTGATATCAGAGCCATTGACGCCAGCCACTTCAAATATAAACCACACTTCTTTCAGCATCGAATCTTTCTTTGGTCAGAGGAAATGAAATAATTATTCTATGCACTATATAGACATTTTAAACTTGCATTTTGTGTTGAAAACAGTGATTGGAGTCATTAGGTATGTATCTAAATGTGTTAGTTTCTTTTCTAAAAACATCAAATTCTAACTTGTTTTCGCTATTTCTGATCACAAGTACATCTAAGAATAGTTATTTGTTTAACTAGGCAGTCAATCTACTTTGCTGCCGAGTTGAACATATAATGTTGTCTCCCATTGTTCATAATGATATAGGAGGATATTGTATTTGCAATTCATTACAATTCCCACAATCTCTTTATTTCTCCTGTAGTGTTCATGTTGTTGGAATGGTTGGTTGCTATGGAAATGCCCATAATAATTATAGTTTGACAATTCATGAAATTCTGCCACTTTACTTGTGAATGCAGGTGGTGACATAAAATGTTGAAACGACATGGTGGTTGGAAATCCTCAACTATAGCAGAAGGGCACATTGAAGATTCAATGGCAAGTAAAACCCAGCATTTGTGAAAAAGTTTTGACAAATATAGGAACTACTTATCAAACTGGTAAATATAATTAATGTATAATCACTTTGCTGCCTAGGCAGGAAATGTAATACTTTGCTGATTGATATGTGTCAGCAAAATTAATATTTGCTGCCAATCGGAGAGAATAGTTATTTGTTTAACTAGGCAGCAAAGTAGTAGATTGACTGCCGAGGCTGAATTCATAATCCGAGCGTAGTGATAAGAGAGTTCAATGATTTTGGTGCTGAATTTCTTCTTCGAGTGTATAGGCTGACGATGAACAAATATTATCGATCCGAAACAACTTCCAGTGATCTTCCAAATTATGAAAAAATATGTCGAGAACATATTTTTTCTGATACACTATGGATAAAACATCATAATATCATAACAAAATAACTGCAAATGCGTGTATAATTCGCACAGTCGACTGAAACTGGTCCAGCGAATTCAATTGAAAATATACTTGAAATTAATTAACTGATATAACTTAATACATTCCGAAGAGGGGTCTCCCTCTTCGCAATGCGGTCACATAAATAACTCAACTTAATGGGATTAATTAGTCCCTCTGTTCTCTGTAAAATTTTAAGATGAAAATAATAAGACACTCGACAATGAGCTTATGAAGACTTCTCTGCCAGTATCAAGAAATATTAGTCTTCCACAGAGAGATATGGCGTGTTCGCATACTTGAACTTACGCTGGATGATTTATTAGAACTGGAAAATAGATGCGTCAATACAATAATAGTCCAGTCAATATGGAAAACACGAAATTAAAACCGACCCAGATAGCACACAATCGCCTAGGGTCATCCTCAATGTGTCGCCAAACGCCTAGAGAGGACGTTATGTATTCTACAACCTGAGAACATCATCAGGCGTAGATTTAGCGCCGTAATTATCCTAGAAAAGTTATTTCAGTGACAGCCCTTGGCTGCAGCGGATTGCGTGCCTACGGATGTCTTCAGATGACATTCCATGAAATAACGTTTCGACGAAGCCAAAAGGAAGAAAAGAAAAAGAACTAGAAATACTAGAAGTGAGGTTATGTCCCATGATAATATTTCTGTGAGAAATTGATAAGATAATACGAATTACATGATAGTAGGTACTGGACATGAAATATTGAGAATATTATTTTATTTCAGGAGGTTATTGAAAACACAAACTTGATGATATCATCAGAGCAGAAATGTATCATTCCAAGATATTTTGGCTTCTCGGAATCTATCAAATATTGTATGATTGCTTGAACTTTCAGTGGATTCAATAAAGATAGGTACCTACCTGAATCAACTCATTGATAATAGATACTGGACATGAAATATTAATACATTATTATTTGCTCCAGGAGGTTATTGATGAGAACACAAACTGTTTCATTCCAAGAAATTTTGGCTTCTTCGGAATCTATAAAAGATTGTATGCAGGCTTGAACTCTCAGTAGATTCAATGCAGGTAGGTATCTGAATCAAAATATTGATAGTATAGGTAGGTACTGGACATGAAATATTAATACATTATTTATTTCAGGAGGTTATTGAGAACACAAACTTTTGATGCTATCATCAGAACAAAGATGTTCAAATCAAAGATATTTTGGCTTCCTCGGAATCCATAAAAGATTGTATGCAGGCTTGAACTTTCAGTAAATTGAGCATCAGAAAGTATGCCCAGGGTTCAGAAATCACAAATGATAACAAGAAGAGAACTTACAACAGAATAAGAACAAAACAAAAATCATCACAATGTATTATATGTTGATGATGAGTTTTCTCTAAGGGAGAAAGGAACAAAAGTATAGGTGGATCAAATCATAGATATTACATGGATATGAGATATTGAATCATTGTTTGTTTCAGGAGGTTATGGAAAACACAAACTTGATGTCATCTATAAAATATTCCATGAAGGCTTCAACTTTCAGTAGATTCAGCATTAGGAAGCATATACAGAGTTGAGAAATCAAAAACAACATAGAGAAATATTACCAATGGGCAATAACTTCTAGTAGAGGTCAACAAGAAGCTGAGATACATTTCTTCAAAACAAAACTCGAAAATCTTCACCATTAAGTTATAAATAATAGAATGTAAGTTTTTTATTTGAACATATTATTATTCCAGGGAAATTTCGCAAATATCATGATATCCATATTTTCTCAATAAAATTTCATTTTCATCAACCTATCCCTAGATATTTTTAAATACTACCTAAAGATGTTCCCATTAAGTCCTATACATGTCCCAGAAGACCTTATAGGGATGTTCTAAGACGTTATTAGGATGTAGAGAACGGTAAAGGAGGACGGGCTAGGGACGTCCTCAGGCTCGCCCTCGACGTCCTGAGGACATTATTGTGAACGCCTCAGAAGGGCCTCAAAAGGTATTTGTGCTATCTGGGGAATATCCAATTTACTAGTTGCTCCTTTTTGACAACAAGAAACTGATATAATTTCTCTCAATCCAGTCATTTGGTGGTACAGAATTTCTTTTGACGGATCTTTTGTGGTGCTGAATCTGGAAATCTAGTTATCGACTATAGATTCGAATATGGCTTCACCACGAAAATCGCAATAAACCATGAAAATTCGGGACTTATTCTGATTTTTTGCTTATAACTCTGAAACAACGTGATTTTGAGAAAAAATACATTGTACAAAAATTAAAGCCTATATAATTTACGGCTCGATATCCTGTTTGATTCAGCCGCTAGAGAGCCCTGAAAATTGACAATATAGTTTTAAAGTTGTCCAAAATATTCGTATTTCAGATTTTAAATTAGTATACATCGCCAGGCTAGTGTTTCCGCCTAGTGTGTCTCACCATGGAGTATCCTGAACCTCCTTCCTCAACATTTATTTTATGCCTTCTTAATTTTCCTCCAAATGACGAATATACATACCTACATCAATTACGCCTCATTCTGAATCTAGCACGAAAATTAAAATCTGTCTAGTACTATTTTCTATCCTTTTGGAACAACCCTTTGATCGTCTGATACCATTGGCATCAATTCCCGCGTTCCACAAGGATCAATTTTGGCACCAACATTATTCCTGCTTCATATCAATGATCTGTTGGGAGTAACAACTTGCCCCATCCACAGCTTTGCAGATGATAGTACCCTCCATACTGCGTTCTCTTCCAGAATTCCCATTTCTTCCCAGGAAACTAACAACTCACGGCGCCGGCAGGTCAATGCTGTCAATGAAGATCTTGCTGAAATCACAACCTGGGGAACAAACAACCTAGTTGAATTCAACGCCACCAAAACTCAAGCCTGCATTTTCTCTAGAAAGGCAGAACTCAGTATGCCCGATATTGTAATGTCTGGCTCCACCATCCCCACCAAGCCCACCATATCTATGCTCGGTATTTCCATCAGCAACACTCTTTCATGGGATAATCATGTCAGATCCATCGCAAAAGCTGCTTCACAAAAACTCGGATTCTTGATCCGTGCGAAAAGCTACTTTACACCTCAACAGCTTCTCATGATCTACAAAGCGCAGATACGGCCTGTTCTAGAATACTGTTCCCACATATGGGGTTCAGCACCAAAACATACGCTGATGCTCTTATAGATTCCATCCAGAAAAGAGCCATTCGCCTGGTGGGTGACACCACACTCACTCTTTGACATCATTGGAACACCGTAGAAAGGTCGGCGACCTTTCACTTTTCTATCGATACTTCCACGGGAAATGTTCTTCGGAAATCTCTGATATCATCCCTTCACTAGCAATACCAATCAGACGAACTAGACAAGCCCAGTCAGCACATCCTTTCGTTGTCAACCTCGAAAGATGTCGAACAGCACTTTATCAAGACTCCTTCATCCATAGAACGGCTAGGCTCTGGAATTCATTGCCTGTGGAAGTATTCCCAACAACATATAATCTCCAAAAGTTCAAAAAAATTCCAATACCTACCTCCTGTCCCTATCCTCCCTAGGAACGCACGATGTTCTTTGAACATTATAGGGATTCCCTTTCGTGCGCTTCAAGCGATAAAAAAAATCTTGGGATATGGTACTTGACAAATAACGGATTGATGCCAAAAACAGCCACAAAACCGTGTGCACCTGACAAGCTGCTGCATCTTGTTGCCTGCAAATGCGAACAAGATTGTGAACGAAACTGCGGCTGCAAAAAGGCCGGGTTGTTCTGTTCCAAAATGTGCAAATGCTGTTAGGGCTATTGCAGCAACAGTCAGATGTATTCTTCGCTGGTGAAGAAAGTGATTAATCGTTCACATATGTGAATATTTTCTTGAAAAACTCAATAGCTTGACTATTTTTTCTTGAACACAATTACTCAAACGATGTAACTGTGATATTTTTCAGATTTCCTGGTATCGGGAATGATGAGCAGGAGGCTACTGAGAAATTGCCAGAAACCTCGTATGAAACTGAAGGTATCAACCAGTCTCAACAAACATTGAATACATATTTTCATTAATAGGTATCTCTTTTGTGTTTCAGAAGAAGAGTCTCCCAAGGCGAGAAGGCCACGAAAGAAATGAACCTCCCGCGATCGATCGTTTACTGCGCCTCAACTGCACTGATTGAAATTTTGGATGATTGTCTATTTATTTTTATCCGTACAACCATGAGTGTTGTTCACAAGCAGGCCGATATTATGGAATACATTTTGACTTCAGACCCAATCAACGAATGGCGCAGATTCCGTGGCCAGACTGTAGGCTTTGAAAGTCTGAAATACGAATACTTTGTTTTTGTATGTATGATAAATTGATATTCATAATACAGGACGTGGACAGAAATTCTGAATTGAGAGAACCTTATCACGAATCTGCGATTGAGGTCTATAAAAATAACAAGTTTCCATCGTTCAAGTTTGAACCCCTTGATTGGGTGAAAGAATTGAAAAGGAATATTCTCAGATATATTTATGAACACACCAAGACTGACCAGTCTTGGTCCTGGTCTTGGTCTCGCGAAGCCCTAGTGGAGGCATATATGACCCACCTTAATGTTTCAAATGGTTATTTGCCCTATAAAAGAAAAATATATCGATATTTTTCCCAGGCCTACTCTGGACGTATTGCATTAACGTCAGTACTGTGTCAGTAGGGGAGACCGGGGCTAGTTGACTTAAGGGGTTTGTAGACTAATTCCATTTAACTCTCATGTTATGCGATAGATGGGGCTTCTATTCGCGATATTGGAGCGAACGAGTATCTAGTCCGCCATTGCACGTGTTGTTTCAACCGCATCTCGAGTGCTGTGTCAGTGAATATTCATAATCCAAAAACATCGGTGGTAAGTAAATATTTTTGTTTTGACAAAATATCAATTCCCGTACATTGAGTAATTCTCCAGACATCTCAATAATAATATTTCAAAAATGTGATACATTGACTAACATTTTCGATATTTTAATCAGTCCGATGCATGGAGATTCTATGGGTATGGCCATTTTCTTGCTGAAAATACAATACAGGGTTACTTGACTAAGCATAGGCGGGATCATTGGACTCATAGTCTACTAACCCCAGTTATCATCTTGATATTCATACATCTCCGTTTGGTCTTATTGCAGTGTTAATTGTTTGTATTTTTTCGCAGACATCAAGGAAGGAAACGCACCACCAGATAGGTACTATTTTGAGGGCAGTCAAAATACTTATCATTGATGGTAGAAGAGTGAATAGTGTCGCTAAAGACTTATTAATTCCACAGGAAACTCTAGATCGCTACGTCAAGGAAGCAAAATTACCGGGTGGGGCAATAAAACTGGAACAGACGAAAAGTGTTTTCGACAGAACATAAGACTTTTTTAGCTGATTGTCGAAGCATGCTCCAGATTTTTATCACGGGTTAACGCCAAAGGAATTAAAAAAATCTGCATATGAATATGTAATGTCTAACAGACCCCAAACTCCGACAAGCTGGACTAAGAACAAAATGGCAGGACAAGATTGATACACTTCATTCATCAAAATGAATCCCACTTCATCCTCAAGATATCTACAAGCTACAAGTTCTTGCAATGAAACTAATGTAGCAATGTTTTTTTCCAATTTGAAGACTGTATATAACCGACTGCATTCGGAAGCTCCTGATGTTTGGAATCTGTATGAGACGGGCATAACCACGCACAAAGACCAGCCAAGATAGTGGCTCAACGTGTATTCAAACAGATAGGCAAACTTGTTTCATAAGATAGGGGGACTTTGATAACACTCACTGTTGCAGTGTCCGCAAGTGGAAATTACCCCTCCTTTCATTTTCCTCGGAAGCTTGGGTGATGCAAATCCATCTGGATGGATGAAGGAGGTCCATTTTATTAAATTCGTCAAACAATTTATACATCATGCAAGATGTTCCAAGGAAAGACCCGTGCTTTTGTTGGTTGATGATCACGACTCCCATCTAATACAGCGTTTCATGTTTGCATTAACTGTGACTCGGATGATGATATGTATAGGTCTATATATAGGTCTATTCTGACCTGACTTACTTGCTCATGACAACTGATATGCATTTGGAAAAAAATAGATGTTCGATTTCTCTTATAAACCTTCATTTTCTTATAAACACCCATAGTTATAAGTCAAGTCAACTAACCCCATCATACAAGTCGAAAAACCACATATCCGGGGTTTCTCACTGCACTCACTAGTCTTATTCTGGTGGAAACTCTGAGCAGAGATATCTCTTGGTGAATTTCAAAATTTTTCTGTATCCCTGAGTGTATATATATGTGAAATATTGGTATGTAACCAATCGAAAAACCACCAATCGTTCATTCACAATAATTGAATATCTCAAAATCAAGTCAACTAGCCCCGGTCTCCCCTAGTATCGAACATTAAAAAAGAAACAGCCAATGGGTGTGACGGCGCAATATCGAATCTCCTTTTTTTGGTCACACTTATTGAGCAAGCATATATGGAAATCCAGTATGCAAATATCTTGTTATATCGTTTGTGAAATAATCCTATCAAACCCAGTATCGTTGGATTCGTTATGACAATCCTTAACCAATTGAAAATCTAAAGTTGGGTGATTTTTTGGTCAAACCGGAAGTATGGTAAAGCAAGTAGATAAGTCAGAAAATGTCTATCGAAGTATAATTTACAACCCCTAAATTTCGTTACACTACCTTCAATAATGAATAAGTTATAAGGGTGAGCTACCTTGAAATATCATACCCGGTATACACTCCTCACATGCAAAAAAAAATTGTATTAACCTCGGTGCCCATCAGTGTCATGAAGGACGCTTTTTCTTGTGTCTCATGAATCTATGTGTTTTCAGTTTCCATTGCGTGTCTAACGATGATCCAGCAACTGTAGCTATCAAGAGCTGAAGAAGATGTTGCTGAAGACACATTTCCTGACAAAATTAATACAAAAGTGTGATAGGATAACATCTATGGAATCATGACGCAAATAGTCAATATTGGCTTCGTCTAACAATGGTACATTTTTGGAGATCTCCAGAACATTGGTAGTCATAAATCCTTAGCCCCAGCACTTTCAATTTTCTAATGTCAAAACGTTCGCTTCAGGTCCTATATTATAATATACATTTCCCAATGTCCAGAACAAATGTGCGACAACAAATCAAATTTGAAATATCACATCGCTTAGTTGAATCACGTTAAACACACTTACATTAGGGTCGAAAGATAAGAAATGGACCTCAGATAAGTGTAACCCCTTACCCTTGCCAATGCCGGACAAAAGGGTAGACTCACTCGGCCACTTAGAATATGAATATTTGATAAATGGGGCTCTTAACGCACAGTTAACTCAATTACGTCAGGACGGGTTAATTTTGGGAAGGGTTTCAGTAGATGTCACATTTTCTGTTGGGCCTACAGACAAGAACTAATAGTAAGTACCTACTAACATAATCGAAAATCATTTGAAATATCTAACAGAAAACAGCTATTTTCCTGGCTAATACCACAAAATATTGACTTACGTCTGTTATGTATAGGAAAATAGTGAGCATATTGAAGTATACAGTCTGTCCAAGATAAGGTTGAACAGCATGGGGATCTCGAAAACGGTAGAAGATACGAAGTCGGTCAAATGGGAAGAAAGTTGAGCATTCGGAGGCTCATATCAAGAGCTTTTTTCGAAATTATTTTTTTTTAGTTATATCGAAAAAAAGGAATTTTTGGAATATCTATTTTATTTTTTTTCTCCGTTATCATTAGAGATACAGAAAACCTAAGAATACTTTTTCATAGCAACTTTTGATGACGTTTAACGTGATGATCTCGATTTTTCCATGCGACGTTTCGTATTCGTGGAACCATCATCAACTTTTGTTTTTTAAATACGGTCCTGATAATTTTTTCACAGATTCTTAAAGGTTTTATTATTATAAACTCAACCATGTATTATACAAGGTGGTTTATTCGTGTTTCGATTATTAGCCATCATCAATGTTTTTTCGGAATTCCAAAGGAAAAATGCTATCAGTTCCACTTATTTTGAAGGAAAATTAGTCAACACAATAATACTTCATCAACTGGTTCCAATCAACAACCCATTTCATTTTGCGGAAACAAAAATTCCATCCATACAAATTTAGAATATGTCAAGCGCTAAAACCAGGCGATGACGAAAGGCGCAGGACATTTTGTGAGTGGTATACCAGGAAATGTAAAAATTCTGCAGATTTCCCTTGAACCTTGAACAATCATCTGACTGATGAAAGCATGGTCACTAATCATGGTATCTTCGATAGAAAAAATATACATTATTGTTCAAGAGAAAATGAACATTTATATATTACAGCGAGACACCAACACTGTTTCGGCTTTAATATGTGGGTTGCAATATTTGGTACACGAATTATTGGTCCTTTTATTTACCATGAAACACAGACTTCCGAACGTTATAGAAATTAGCTTGAGAATCATCTTGAGGAAGCTCTGGATGATTTACCGATTGCGAAAGTTCAGAACTGTTGGTTTCAACAAGATGACGCTCCGGTACATAATTCCAGAGAAGTCCGTGCGTTTTTATCTAGAAAAATGGATTGGTACTCATTCTACAGTCCCTTGGCCGGCGCGGTCGCCTGAAACGACTTCGTATCTCCTACCGTTTTCGAGATCCCCATGCTGTTCAACCTTATCTTGGACAGACTGTATATGTGGATATCGGGGTCTTTGAAACACGAGCCATTTTTTGACCACAACGACTTCTTAGAAAGTTGTATTTATCCTAGCGTCGCCCAGGTGGGGTCTCAGAGGTCCAGAAAAATTTTAAATCACTGGCATTTCAGTTTCAATTAACGCACATTTCTTTGGTTGCCAATAGTTTCTCAAAACACTTTATTCTGTGATATTCTGGTTCGAATTCAATCGTTAGTTAGCTACCAAGATAGTGACAGTGCAGAATACAGCTTTGGGGTCTGAGAAGCCCTACCTGTGTGACAAAGATAGATATTTTATTCTAAGAGATACATGTAAATTCCCATGAGAAATTGGATCATTTTTTGTTTCTTCCATGCACTATAAAGTAACATGTATATATACATGTTACTTTTCTAGCTTATAACTTGAACATTCTAATAATAAGTTCTGTATGAAATCTTTCAGAATTGAGTGTTGTATATTTTTCAAACAATTTTCAAAGATATCATGTTTTGTTGCCGTGAGAATTTCGCCATTTATATGTCTTTGATGATATCTCATGAATAAAACTCATTATAAAGAGTTTCTGTTTATATTAAAACTCATTTCACATAAAAATCTGGAAATATTCTGATTGTTTTTTCCCTCGAGTTTCTGATTATGGGGTACATCAGACCCCATCTGGGTGAGAGTGTACCGATTTTCTATCTGATGGGTGACGCCGGGTTAAACACGCTGAGGCTTCCTTCTTTAGGTGGATAAGCAGAATAAGGTACTTATAACAAAATAATACTTTTATCTAATCCTGAGAATAAGATTCATATTCCTTATGAATTTCAATGAAAAATATATCACAGTTGAAAAAAATATTAGTTGTCATTCTTGTTAAAGATAACGAGAAATATGTTGATATAGTCACAAAAGTTTGATCTGTATTGACCAAATAATCATTCTCCTGAGGAGTAAGATATCCATTCATCATCATTATCAATAATCTATTGGAATTTTATTGATGAAAATATGTTTCGTCGATTTAAAGGAAAAATTACATTTAACGGACTAATTTCCGATTGGAAAATCGATTATTTTTGAATGCCATTTCTTTTCGTCCGCACTTGCACCCTAACTTTTCGTCTGCAAACTCTTTTCTGGGCCTCGGCTATAAATTTACAGACTCGACTTTAATATCTAATTGACATTTTTCCGTCCTCGGTACATGAGATATTAGATATACCCTCTATAATATTCAGGCTCATGAGCAAAAAAAATCTTGAGCTCACACAATATACATTCAGATAATATTGCTTTCATTGACCCTGCTGATGAAGGTATAAGTGAATAATCTGTAGTAACTGCTCGTTGAAGCGACACAATAAAGGTTCAGGTATCCGCTTGTATCAACATCACACCATTGTTTTATTCGTGAATACCCTTTTCCTATAGGAAAGCTGATAGGTTATGGACCCAGGCAACTTAATTATTGTTCAGGCTTCGGTTTCGTGTGTGCAATTATATTATGTAAATATCAGATAAATATTGTATAAATGAAAATAATCTTTAAATATATCACAAAAAAAATTATTTCATAATTCGATAGAACTCACCCAAACTAGCTCACCACCGCAAACCGTTTCTTGCTGTGAGCTCCCTACGTTTTTTGAAAAAATTATTGAAATCCCCGATTTTTCAGACCTCTGAAAACGAGGCGATGATGTGACGTCAAAACCCTAATACTGAAACAAGACGATTCCAGACAGAGATGAATGATACATGATTTCTGACAGAGTGAATTAGCGCGAGATCACAGTTGAAAGAATTAATATATCAGTTGCCTCAGTCTCCGTCGGGCGTTTGGTATTTTCTTTCAACTATGGCGAGATGAGGTTTCTACGTCATAAGAGGATCCGTTTTCAGGAGGTACTATTATTTATGTCCAAAAATAAAATATTCCAGTTAATTTTCCTATCGAATTATGTCGTCAATCATTATTAATGTATAGAAGGATCATTATAAACATGGTTTGAATTAAAAGTTCTACTAAGGTGTACACGCCCATTGGACGGTGAACGTTACAGTATTTGGAAATTCCATTTGACAAAGTTACGGTAAACGCTACAGTATTTGGAAATTCCGTTCGAGAGCTATACTTACTGAAGAAAATGCATAACAAGTGATTGACGAAAAGGCTCTTCCGGAACCTGATAGAAACTGATGGGAAAAGCTTGAACGCTTACCCAAAAGTATAATCATCGAGTGTCTTATAGAGATATAGTGGAAGGTGTCGTTACTGAAGAAACAACTGCTCGTCAAACCCTGCCTTCATCGTATATGATGGGTATAGTTAGATGATAATTTGGGTCTTGCATTCACAGAATCTAAATTACCCGACTAAGAAACAGAAATACAGAACGTGTAGTGCTTCCCGTAATAGCAGTGAAAAAACTTCAAATAAATACCAACAACACAACCAAAAGACTAAGTTATCTAACTCAAGAACTAAAAGACTCATTTCAAATCGAGGAAGTGGAAGATCCAAAAGTCAGTTTCATCCCAATATTATGACGTGCAGACATTGTATGGGTACAGAAATCATAGAATCAAGGACTGTTCTTCTTACAAGAAAAAATCAGTGAACGTAAGTTCCTACTTTACAAAGAGTTTAGTGGTCCTCCTGGGAACAGGTATAGTGTTATATTTCACTCCATTGTTTTCACTGTGTAAATTGTAATATATCTGAAATATACAAATTGCTACATTGTGTACCTAGAGAGACGCAATTTTATGAAATGTCTACGGCAGTCGCAATCTTGCATTCGAGTAACGCCAGCATATCAGTCGCCATATTTGTAGTTGTTTGGATTCGGTAACAAGTATAAATATATTTTGGAACATAAATTGAAGTACATATAGTGGGGATCTGGCGATATGTGATATGAGTAGTAATACAAAGCCGTTTGATCGCCAGAGCTTCAATAAAATGCCGCTAGTTAGCGTTGGCGCTGGTGTCGCTGGTGTCGCTGGTGGCGCGAAGTTCAAATTTGCAGATGGCGGCGGCGCTGATGGCGGTAAATTTGAAATTGTGAGGTTATGACATCATAATCATGATGAATTTTTAAATAAATAAATAAATTAAAAAAAGCTGTTTTGACCGCGCCGGTGGGGGAAATTGAACCAGGGACCTTTGCATTATGAGGCAGCGTATATACGCACTGCGGTATTCCGACCTCCGTGATATTTCAATTATTTAAATGCTATTCAAACGGGATATCCATTGCTGGCGCGCGCTTATCTTTGCAACGGATCCATCGAGGTAGAGTGAAGCGAGAGATGCATTCCAGAGATAAGAAACTTCGAGTCGAAAATAATATCCATCGCTGGCGCGCGCTTATCTTTGCAACGGATCTATCGAGGTAGTGTGAAGCGAGAGATGCATTCCAGAGATAAGAAACTTCGAGTTGAAAATAATATCCATCGCTGGCGCGCGCGCTTATCTTTGCAACGGATCTATCGAGGTAGTGTGAAGCGAGAGATGCATTCCAGAGATAAGAAACTTCGAGTTGAAAATAAATGAATGCGCGCATCGGTGGTCGTCTCCTCGCTGCTGTTTCGTCACACCAATGCTACAGATCCGTTTCAAAGATAAGAGAGAAGGCCCGAGCGCTCGGCGCTGCAACGTTGTCGGACGTATGTGTTTGGATGTTAATATTGTTACATTATTGTGTGTGGCAACGCTGTCTCGCTTCATGGCGTTCGAAGATCTAGCAAAGCGAGAGATCCCTCAGAATGATAAGCGCGCGCTCGTATTGGAAACGAATACTTGGATTATTTATTTATTTTAAAGTGGGTGACGTCATGCCGTTACCTTCATGGCGTTCGAAGTTCTAGCAAAGCGAGAGATCCCTTAGAATGATAAGCGCGCGCTCGTATACCCATTCCTCAAACTGTGACTTTAATGACAATAACAAGATTGAATTTTCATATACAGGGCGTTTGGGTTGATTGAAAATTGAAAAAAAATATATACAGAGTGTCCCACGGTTCGCGGTCCCATGTTTTAGCATGGAAGAAGTGTTTGAGTTGAAAGAAATATATACAGGGTGTTTGAGTTGATGAAGATTGAAAAAAATATATACAGGGCGGTCCATGGGGGTGAAAGATTACGAAAACAAAGATAAATAATCTATTTATTTAAGTAATCCTTTTCTACAAAAATGACATGCCTCTTGAGAAGATGGCGGTCCATCCCAGTGTGTGGTCCAATCGGGACGATTATAATGAACGAAGCATGGCAGTTTGATTTGTAGGTTAAAGTTGCTGCGATATTCTTGAGGAAGTTTGTGCCACACCCTTAATAGCCCATAAGGATCTGCATATTCAATGAGACATTCTACTGGAATGTACTGCAATTCTTGTTCAGTGAATTTCGTCAAAGTCAAAGCGGGAGATTTTATAAACTCCAATAGCACAGCTATTTCAGACTTCATGATTTTTCGAGCAGAGCTAAAATATTTCAGATGCTACTAGTTTCGCGTCAAGTTGTAGACTGATGAAATGAAAAAAAACTAGTCACATTTTTCACAACATTTTATTCAAATCAGACATAACCTCATTTTTACAATAATATAGATATTCTCTGAGAGCGTTACTAGACATGCTATCACAAACATCACAAAATCCAGATATAAGCTCTTCCGCACCCAAATCAGTCAGGCTATTTCTAATCCAATCGGCTATAGTATTCAAAATGTTCTGATAATACATGGAAAAGTCCAATTTGTTTATTAGCGCAACTCGATGTGAAACAACACACGTTTCAGCACTCAAAATGTCTGCAACATCCTCTTCCACCAATTCGAATGTAATGTGGTATTTGGTGAGTGACAACATTTTGACACCATCGCAAACGAATTTGGTTATGGTGATATAGTCTCCGCAGGTGGTAACGGCAGGATCATATTCATCAATGAAACAGGGCAGGGGTGCTTCAAAAAAGTCTTGTTGTACCTTATACAGCGAATCGATGAAGGTGGCCCATTCATATGTGGAGAACGAAATTTTCGCTGGATGGAAGGGTTTCTTCAGGATGATGCTCGGACTAAACTGTCTAGCTGGACTAAGTCCGCACTGAATCATGTAGGTGGACAACTGGAACGATGAAGTCAGCAGGAGGTACGATTCGGCTTTCGCTGCTTGCTCAATCATGTCCAAATATGTATCAACGTCACCATAATAACCCATCATTGCCAATGAACTAGTACTACCGTTTTCGGAAAGCACTTCACTAGATGAATAACCAGAGTCTTCACTCATTGTTCTCGAACTGATGTGTTGAAAGTTTCAGTCCTCATTATTTATACCACCACTGCCAACACGTCACAACATCCGATAATGGTTGTTATTTGTCAGCGATCGACGTGAAAGGCCCCTCACATCCATTGAATTTGTGCTAGTTTTCCATATGATTACATTATAACTTGTTGGTGGAATCAATCCAGCTGTTGTGTGTATCATCGAATCCTAGCCATTTGACAAACACCTTTTTACCCCTCTTCCTTAAAACTTTTTCCACTAGATAGATGTCAGGATTTATAGTTTTTTGCAATTCTTCAGGATAAAAAGCACCTTTGATCGGAGTACCATGCAAATCTTCCAAGATGTATGTAGTAGGTTTCGTAATACGAACTTTTACGATTTTAAATAGTTCAGTAGTCCAATTTGGTGTATAATTCTTTTCGAAAACATGTTTGGCTTTGCTTATTCTCACAATGTCACCAACGTCGAATTTTCTAATTCCAGCAATTTTGATGTGATTGTACGTGGATTTTAAAATATCTTGTTCGTTGACTTTGGTGACGTCACTGGGCTTGCATCTTATTGTCGTATGTTTCGTGTTATTATAATTTTTCGTGATTTCAGGCAGGACATCTATCCAACGGTATGAGCCATTCAAACTAAAGTACTTGTATAGTTTTTCCTTCAATGTCCGTATAACACGTTCAGCAATGGCTGCCTTCATTATGGTGTACGTATGATAATGGTTGATGGAGAACTTTTTCATCAGACTTTGAAACTTTTCGTTGTAGAATTCGGTACCTTGATCGGTTTGCAAATTCTTGGGAATTCTGTTGTTGGCATGCGATAGAATATCAGCAAATGCTCGAGCGATTTCAGCACCAGTTTTTGATTTTAGTGGTCTAGTCCATAGGTACTTGGAAAAACAATCAATCACGACCATTATCAGCTTGTGATCCTTATTAACAGAGGCATAAGGTCGCATTTCGGCTAGATCCATTTGCCATAAGTCATCCAAACCTTTGATGATAATGCGGCGCCTTGGAAATTTTTTCCTAGCAGGTCTATGTAATTCATTGACGAGTTGGATTTTTTCTTTAGAATGTGACATATTGACTTTGTTGGATTAGGAGTTTATATGATGGGTTTCACACAGGAGGCTTCCTTTTTGGTGGCGGTGGTGTTGTCGTAGATTTTGGAGTGATGGCAATCTTGGTCAGATCTTTTTTCATTTGATCAATGACATCAGCGAGCTGGCGTTCTTTATCACGGCTGTGTTGTTGCTCAGCCTTCAAATCGTGCAAACTCTTCACAGTGTTGTCAATCTTATCGACAAGTTCTAGAATATTTTTCACATTCAAGTCGATGTCGCTTTCGAGTTTTGGTAGAGAGTTGTTGCGAAGCTGCTCCACATGTATGTTGATCTTGTGCACTATGCCAGACAACTGAACAAAGTTTGTATTGAACGTTGCCAGTTTCTGATCATGTACATCCACTCTCTTCCTTTCTTTGATTATTTCGTTGCTGAAGCCAGCAAGGTAATTTCGGATTTTTTCACCGTAATTATCGAAAGCAATCTTGAAATCTAACTTAATTTGCGATATAACTTCATCCACATATTGTTTGTTTGCAACATCAGCGACATCTGTTGGCAGTTTTACGTTACACATCTTCAAATGACCAACATCAATATCACCGGTTGGAGTATGTGAAAATCCAGATCTGACTGTCACCATCTGAGCTGAGCGTGGAAACGAACCACGTCCGAATTTGTCGAGACTCATTATGCTAATGACTAAAGTATTGTACGTTATCGATAATGGTCGGCACTTTGCCTCGCCAATTATTAGCCCCTTCACTCATAGACATGCCATGAAAGTGTCACGGAACTGTCAAGGAAGTGTCACGGAACTGTCACAGAAGTGTCAAGGAAGTGTCACGGAACTGTCACGGAACTGTCACTGAAGTGTCAAGGAAGTGTCACGGAACTGTCACGGAAGTTGTCATGGAAGTGTCACGGAAGTATCACAGAAATGTCACACATGTTTTATTATGCCTGCCTCTTCTAATTCGTTCAAGATGGCAACAATCTCGTTATCGTTTGATGTATTTCCGGCTTGCTGTGATGCAATGAGCAACTTCAATCTATCTACCAATTCGTTTGGATCATCCCAATACATGTATTCGATAGGTGCTGTGTTGTATGTCAACTTCAAACCACGACCACTGGAATTGGATCTGAACATTGGACGAATAATTTCTACGTATTTGAGTCTAGAGGAGGACTTCATACGTCCTGCAGAATTCAGATGAGCTTTGGTGAGCAAGAGTATTTGCTTGTATGGGTTCGTATCATCTTTGACAAAGGATGGATCATTATAGAAGAGTAATTGATAGAGGCCTGGGGTGCCACGGAACCGAAAGCCATCAAGAAGTATATCTCCAGTTCTTCGATGGAAATTCATTTCTTTTCCGTTGAGAGACCATTTCGATGTTACTGGATCATATTTGGGACCATAAACCGTATCGATATTTTCATCATTTGTCCAGTATTCAGTCAGATATTTTTGAGCCATCGCAGGATACTGATCAACGTAATCATGTATTGCAGCCGGTGAGATATTTTCACTATCTACAAAAAGTTCATCATCAGCATCGTCATAACCATCCTCATCATCATCTTCAGTATGCCCAGCATTATCAGCCACATCCATCATAGGTATGAAATTAGTTTGATTCAAATCCGATTGCTCCCTCTCCACCTCCCCATCCTCTTCCTCCTTCTTCTCCTTCTTCAAGCCCAACGACTTTGCTCTGCTTCGCTTGATGTTTGAAAGTGTTCCATCGAGTTTTTCTTCTATGACCTTGGACGCGGAGGCAATTTGTTTCAAAGGTGATGTCAGTGGTTGGAATATTTTCTGTAACGCATCATCATCCTCAGACTTGCCCAATTTTAGTGCTAAATATTTTCTTCTGATTGATTTCGATAGTTCGTTGATTTTTTTCTTGCGCAGCGCATCAGCAACATCATCATGCATCTTGGTTGACGTCATCTTGATGAATGGTCCAAAGATCACAGTCTTATGAACTTATCGAAACCATTTCTATATCTGCCAGCATTCATATCGAAAGTTTTTGCAATCACCATCGCACCATATTGGTTGGAATTCCAACACTCTGAGCACAATGCTTTGAATTGATCGAATGACATGTCTGGTGACACATGCTCATCAAACACATGCTTCAAATTCATTTCATCCTGTCGAAATAACACCAACAGGTTACTGTTGTCTCGCACCAGCTGCTTCGGTATCTTAGAAAAAGTCTGGCATAGGTATGCTACGTCAATATCCTTGTGTCTACACATTGAAAAATATTCTCGAATTTTTTGCTGCTTGTCGCATGATACATCATCAAAAATGAATATCGAATGATTTTTCGCTTCTGATGGACTGATGACATCATCATTTTCTTTAAAGGGAAAATACCCAACACCTTTCACTGAATCCAACACTTGTTGCAGCAATTGATATTTCGGTTGGTACAACGACTTTGAATACACGTAAACGTTCTTGAATTTCGCGCCATTTGGATTGAACAGCAGGGAAAGCATCGCATTGGTCTTTCCACATCCGCTTGGTCCGCAGAAGATTGCTCTGAACGAATGGGGAAGCAGTTTCCCATGTTTACTATTTACTGGGGGTTTGGTTGACAAAATTTCATCCAAATTCACAATGGGTAACATCCGTTCTTGTTGAATGATCTTCATCATGTGATGATATATTTTTCATTTCATTAGGTATATGCAGAGTTGTCGAACTTCCTACACATCAGTCTTCATGTTGCTCTACCACGGAGAGGGTGTGCTTAATTCTCTGATCGATAAACTTCCCATCGAATTACACATTCCAGGCTACAGATTTTGTGGTCCAGGTACCAAACTCGATAAAAGACTTGCAAGAGGAGACACCGGTATCAATCCGTTGGACGACGCGTGTCGAGAACACGATATCGCCTATTCACAAAATTCCTCAATAGAAGACAGGCACAAAGCTGATTGGATATTGGAAAATAGAGCGTGGGAGAGAGTCAAGTCGAAGAACGCTAAATTCAAAGAGAAGGCTGCTGCTTGGCTTGTCACCACCGGAATGAAGGTCAAACGAAAACTTGGCATGGGTCTTGTATCACAGCAATCCCTATCCAACATTATCAAATTCATAAAAAATGTACTATCAAAGTCAGATGGTGGTGGTAGTACAACATCAGGAAGTGGTCTGAATAAATCTGCATTGAAAGCACTCCATGCAGCCAGAATGGCAGTCAAGAGGGCTGGCGGTAAAAAAAGAATCAGAGTACCAAGAATCATACCTCTTCCACACAGTGGCGGTATACTACCATTGATACCAATCTTTGCCGCCTTGGGAGCCCTAGGATCTCTAGCTGGAGGAGCCGGAGCAGTCGCAAAGACAGTCATTGATGCGAAAAATGCAAAGAAAAAGCTCGAAGAAGATCAAAGACATAATAAAGCAATGGAGGCTATCGGCAAGCAGGGTTCCGGCCTATTTCTACGCAAAACATCGAGAGGATTCGGACTGTACTTGAAGAAACAATCAAAAAACTCAAAAAACTTCTAGACAAGCTACCCAATAAATCAATGTACGATAAAGATGTGATAAAGTATGCCAAACAGCTGAAAATACCGTATTTTCGAGGTGTTTTTATGCGGGACACTCTACCTTCCACCGGTCCATGGCATCGCGAGTGTGCTGTATTGAATTTGGATACCTCCAATCATGCGGGCACTCATTGGGTGGCTTACATAAAGAATGATAAAAAAGCCTTATATTTCGATAGTTATGGCAACCTGAAACCGCCCAGAGAATTGGCGCAATATTTGGGTGCCAGCACGAAAATCTTGTACAATAACAATCAATACCAGAATTTCAATCAAAGTAATTGTGGACGTCTATGTTTGGAATTCCTCGATAAAAACAAGTAACTAGATGGTTCAACGTCAGTCATGTCTTTGATATTAACGCTGAAGGGTCGCACTTCTACGCTCTCCATAGACTTTCTTACACCACTGCAATTAGATCCAGAATCAGACTACGGTCTAGCATTGCTAGGATTTCACTCATACAACAGTATACCAAACATCGATAAGGGATCCAAATTTTACTTGCAAGACCAATCGTCGAAGGCAAAGAAAATCATCGAAATCCCGGAAGGTTCCTACGACATTGTGGACATTGAAGCATTCATTCGAAAAGAATTGGGTATTTCTACTGCGAAAAACGTTGAAGATATATTCTCATTGAAACCCAACAATAATACACTAAAGTGTGAGATTTCGAGCAAACAGTTTGCCATTGATTTCAAACCAAAGGATAGTATCGCTCAAGTGTTGGGATTCTCGAACAAATTGTTGAAAGCCAATAAAATTCACAGCTCCGATCTGCCCGTTAACATAACCAAAGTCAGAACCATTCACATTGACAGCAACGTCACTGCTGGAGCTCTTTACAACGATCGACCTTCACATACAATCTACGAATTTGCGGTTTCAGTCGATCCGGGGTACGCAATAGACGAAACTCCTAGGAATCTCATCCATTTACCCATAGTCAGCAGGCGGGAATTGCCCAACATTACACTCCAGATTCTAGACCAAGATTTCAGGCAGGTGAATTTTAGAGGTGAAGAAATCATAATAAGATTGGAATTGAAGAAACTCGCAAGATGGTACTAGTGTTTGATTACTCCTATAAATCAGATAATATACCATCATCAGCAACATCATCAGCACCAGTTCTCTCGACACCGTACACCAAAGCAGTCGTGTCTTCGAAGAGCAGCAGCAACAGAAAAACATTGACATTATCCAGTGTGCTGTTTCTGAAATCACTCAAAGACTACAATGTTGTTAGCACCCGTGTTCGACGTTTTCCGCAAACCCAGATTCGACGAAAGCATCACTAAAGTGGAATGGCGTACCTATTATCCATATGTGAAATCATTCGAGAACAATGATGTCATCGATATAACGGTTAATCAAGCAGATTCGTGGTTGGCCATGTTTGAAGGCATCATTACCATCAAGGGTAAATTGAAGGTGACCGGTGGTGGTACTGGTACATTAACCCACAATGCTGGAGCTTATCTATTTGATTCCTGCACCTATGAATTATGTAATAAAGAATTGGACACTGTCAGATATCCTGGAATAACGAGTACTGTGCGAGGATACTTGTGTTATACGCCTGAAGACTCACGTCATCTAGCCATAGCAGGCTGGAACTATCCCAATGCTCCGATCCTCAACACCGATGGTACGTTTAGCATGAACATTCCACTGAAACATTTGTTTTCCATCTTCAATGATCATCAAGTGGCAACGTGGGGCAAGCAGTCAATCCGTTTAGTGAGAGCTCGCAATGATGCCAACAGTGTGAAGGTTGTCGAGAGAGCGAATACTGCTTTGCCAGGATCTCCTCAGACTCAAAGTATTGCTAAAATAACGATAGAAAGCATTAATTTGAAAGTGCCACATCTCACACCCAACGATGACATAAAGTTGCAGTTGTTGACACGTATCAAAGCAGATGAGTCTATGATGATACCGTTTCGTAAATGGGAACTACATGAGCTTCCAGCACTCACACAAGGATCTACCATAGAAATCTGGTCCGTCAAGACATGTTCTGCATTGGACAGTCCAAGATATGTTATAGTATTTTTCCAAACGAAAAAAGCCGATAATTTGCATGAAGACGTCACCTTGTTCGATAATGCCAACATCAAATCCATACGATTGGCTCTGAATAGCGACTATTATCCGCAAGAACGAATGCTATTGGACTTTTCCCGAGACCAATATGCTGACGCTCACTTCAACTATACAGAGTTCAACAAGAGCTACCATAACAGTCAAGAAAAGCGCTCTCTAGTAAACTTTGCCGAATTCAAATCCCGACCAATGTTTGTTATCGATTGCTCGAGGCGCCATCTGGGTCTAAAGTCGTCCACAGTTGACATAAAGTTGGACATTGAAGCGACTACAGGCTTCCCTCCCGACACCAAAGCCTATTGCATCATCATTCACGATCAAATCATGGAACATCTCCCACTCAGCGAAATTGTTCGAAATATTGCCTAGGTGGGTGTTGCTGCATCAGTCAGACGTCAGTTTGCTTCGAAGAGTCATGGAGATCGCACTGGTTGACATTCAAGGGTTCATGGTTGATGGTGAATTCATTCCAAAGGAAATGACCATTCGCATTGGCAAAAAGACGAGTCATTTTCTATTCAAGCCATCTGTAGAATTTTCGAGTTTGAGCAGAGAAGATAAAAAGATGGCAAATCATGTGGAGCGTTACGTTCATGGTTTAAAATATTCCAGTGGTTATGTGGATTTGAATGAGTTGGATCAAATACTACGAGATAACCTGCAGCAGACAAACATCATCTACGTAAGAGGCCATCAAAAGATTCAGTTTTTGCAGCGAAAATGTGCAGAGTTGGAGATGACCAATCACATTGTTAATTTAGAAGATTTTGACAATTCTTGGTGGCAACCAATAACGTTTCAACAATCCATTCCACCTTGCATGAATCATTTCCATGGAGGAAGGTTCCAGTGCAGTCTCCACAATGTCGATACTTTATATAATTGGTTATGTAATTTATTGCCAAAATAAAAAACTATATATCGTAATTTCAGAGTTTTTATTCATCACATCCCTTATTTCTCAGTATAATGAAAATAACATGTGAGATTAAAATGAGTGAACATATTAGTGTACAACAAAGTGTCAAAATTGCAATGATATTGACAGAATCTTGATCATCATCTAATTTTGTGGGTGATTTCTTCAATGTAAATGTCTGCCAGTCCCCAGTTTCACCGTCACTGCCATCAGAAAACGATAATTTCAATTTGTAGTCGATGGTGGTCCCATTGACTCGAGGCATGTCGATTGAATATACAGGTAGTTTGTTATCATTGACATACATTCTACGCATCAGCTTCCAATCACACTGTTGTGTACGATTCACATCAAAACATACGGCTGCATTCCTCGTATTGTACGGTATGTTTGTGTAAAAGACGTTGTTGCTCAGAGCTGTCAATAGAATGAAGCTTGCTTTCAGTATCGCCATCTAGCTGTGTTGGTTGGATTCTTCTCGATGTAGGAAACGTTGCAACTGAACGTCTTGGTTCTGTGAACACCTTGTCCCAAACACTCAATTGCTCGAAATCTTTGAACAAACAAACTTTCTGCTCATACAATTGGATGTCTGCACTGAGCTTTCTAACTTTCAACCCAAATTCTTCTAGTGCACGTCTGTATTCGTCAGAAGACATCATACAACTGTTTTTTACATCCATACCTTCAACTAATATCCATCCAATCTCTCTCTCTCTCTCTCTTCTTCTCACTTTTTTACCTTCTCACTCTCTCTTACACTCACTACCCATCCCAATGATACACAGAAAATTTCAGAGATTTCGCATTTGGAGATCTTGGAAACACTTCCTATGATGAACTTAGTCGTTTTGTTCAGATGTTTTCTAAGAATTAGTGAGTGTGGCATCGCTCACCATGCGCATGCCCTAATAACACAATAACATCAGTAAGACGTCGTAGAACCATCCATATGGGATGATAGGAACAACTCTGGAAAATCCCTATTTTCCTTGGGACATTCTTGTCAGCATTTGCGATGTCTTATAAACATCCCATCAGAATGTTTGTGGGATGATACGGGATGTACCAGAGACATTCATGGTACTTGATATGGAACATCTTGAAGAAACTTTTAGGATGTTTTTTATTTGATGACAGTGATGGATGGATGACACGGTATGAATTATTTTCATTCTGAAATCCTGAGAATGACCGACCTATTTGCAGATATAAGGTAACAATTCGAATCCGAAAATATATAAGTTCGGTGCAGTGCAATAACCAATGGAAGATGATAACAGTTGTTTGAGGCTCATATTTATTTGTTGGCGCTCGGCCGACGGCTGTTAGTAACTCTTAGCAACGTAGTTGTACCGCCATCTATCGGCTGGTATAACAAATAAATTCAGCAATGAATATGCTGAAGAGATGTATTTAAATTTTGTCATTTATTACATGGTTCATGAAGTTAAGCAGGTTCTTTGGTAATCTTATTGAGGAATATTTAGTATAATCATTCCAATTTGTTATCGATGAAATTAGCCGGCTTTGGTATAGGAATAAGTACGAATACAGTTTTGATTGAATTTTAGGTGTTTTTTCCTAGGAGAACACCCTATTCAATTATCAGCCCAATGTATTCTAGTTAAGTACCTATGATATAAATTGATTTTTCTACAAAAATTGCCACATAAACATACACCATGTTCCAATATCGAATTTCATGAAATGACAGACTATTAGTTGTGAGAAAATCAGCAAGCTGAAGAGTTTTGCTGTAGTCATAGAAAACGCGTAGTATATAACTCACACAGAATGCTCGTATGATTTAACTTATGCAGCATACTTGAGTGCTTTCATTCACTCTGCACGATAAGAGACAAGTGTCCGACTACTGGCAAAGAAGAACACAACTTGTTGCTTCTTTTTGGCTTATTGATAATATGATCTATTGAGCATTTCTTTCATGCATCACATAATATGATTCTTTTGTAAAACTCAGTCCACTGTCCGACTATACTGACTGATTCACCCTATACATTGAGAGGCTTATCTTCATGTGTGCATATTATATTCAAGCATTGTTATGCATTTTATCTGCCACTGAATCCGCCGAATATTTCAAAATCTGATACTCTTACAATAGATGAGCTATAGACAACAATTAACGAGTTGGTATAAAAGACATACACGGGTTCTCTTATCGTCTTTTCACGAAATCAACGAACTACCGAAATCAAACAGCTGTTCAAGTTGGAGCGTTCAAACAGGATGCCGTTATCTTGGTTGTTCTATATTTGGCGTATACAGAAAATCATATTCTTTCAAAGCCTAGAAAGATGATTAAATCAGCTGAGTTATAGACTAAAATTAACGGATAATAAAGGAAATAATCCTATTATTATTGATTCTCTTATCGTTCCATATGAGATACAAGGAACTATCGAAATCACACAAAAAACAGCTGTTCAAGCTGAAACAAGAGCTGTTTTTAGTCCTAGACCTAATATTCAATATCCCACACTAAAAAATATTTCTGCTATACAGGGCGGGTCAGCAAGAAATGTCGCTACCTCGTTTTTTATTTTTGTGACTCTTAGAGTGATTATCATCGTAAAAATGTCAGTCGACCAAAGACAGTCAGCAAGTCAACCAAGTTTATGATTTCATCACACTACCTACCAGTCATTATACAGGGTTTTTAAATATATATTTTTGTATGCCAAGTTGAGTAGTCATTGTGAGTCTACTCGCCTAGCAGGTGTTGAATAAAAAACGGATAATTTTGACATCATTTATTTTTTAGATATTATACCAACATTTTCAAGTTCAGTAAGAATAAAGGCGATCTCGTTGTTGTTCTTATCTGATTCCATTAAATATCTCAGTCTATCCACCAAGATATTCGGATCTGTCCATTCATCTAAAATATTGTACTCTTCATTCCCAATACTGGCTTCAGGCTCCACGCTCGACTTTGGACGTTTAGGCTTAGTCTTATTTTTGAAGAGGGGTCTGATAATTTTATCGAATTTCTCCTTATTAGCTTGTCCTCGTAATCGCCCTAATTGATCTCTATGAATAGAGCTGATTTCTAGCATCTGTTTATACATCTGGTGATCCAGAGGCGTGTAATTTCGAGGGTTCTTGGAAAATAATAATTCCAAAAGACCCAGAGTACTTTTAAAATCGACATTATCTACGCCTATGTATTGGTCCTCAAAGCGTAGATTCTTATGTCCAAGTGTCCATCTGCCGTCAAGATATTTCGGTCCATAAGCATTATCATAATCTGCACAGTGATATTTATCTAATGCTTGCTCTGATGAATGTGGCTTAGACTCCATGATGTGAACGCTATGGTGTCTGATATACAACTGAAGACTCTTGAATACCTCTGAAGACATCTGAATACCTCTGAAGACATCTGAATACCTCTGAAGACATCTGAATACCTCTGAAGGCGTGATCTGAAGACCTCTGAATACCTCTGAAGACATCTGAAGACATCTGAAGGCGTGATCTGAAGACCTCCGAATACCTCTGAATACTTCTATAGGTGTGATCTGAAGACTTCTGAATCCATTAACTGCCATCCGCTAATCAGCTAGGTTATTCGAATTGGTGGCGTCCACTCTATGGGCATTCCTCATATGGTGGTATAGATTAGTTTTATTCAAGAATTTCCCGCATTTCTCGACACACAATGCTTGGTGTCGATTATAGCGAAATTTTCACTCTTTAAAACTCTCCCACGTTCTATTGATATTGAAAGCAATCCACTCTCCAGTATTGAGACACTCTGTTATAAATCTGAAATATCTGTGCTCTTAGAGTTCCTGAAATCTCCTGCTACCACTCTGCTAAAATTCACCGAACAAGAATTGCAGTACATTCCAGTAGAATGTCTCATTGAATATGCAGATCCTTATGGGCTATTAAGGGTGTGGCACAAACTTCCTCAAGAATATCGCAGCAACTTTAACCTACAAATCAAACTGCCATGCTTCGTTCATTATAATCGTCCCGATTGGACCACACACTGGGATGGACCGCCATCTTCTCAAGAGGCATGTCATTTTTGTAGAAAAGGATTACTTAAATAAATAGATTATTTATCTTCGTTTTCGTATTCTTTCACCCCCATGGGCCGCCCTGTATATATATTTTTTTTTTTCAATTATCAATCAACTCAAACGCCCTGTATATGAAAATTCAATCTTGTTTTTGTCATTGAAGTCGCAGTTTGAGGAATGGGTATACGAGCGCGCGCTTATCATTCTAAGGGATCTCTCGCTTTACTGGAACTTCGAACGCTATGAAGGTAACGGCATGACGTCACCCACTTTAAAATAAATAAATAATCCAAGTATTCGTTTCCAATACGAGCGCGCGCTTATCATTCTGAGGGATCTCTCGCTTTGCTAGATCTTCGAACGCCATGAAGCGAGACAGCGTTGCCACACACAATAATGTAACAATATTAACATCCAAACACATACGTCCGACAACGTTGCAGCGCCGAGCGCTCGGGCCTTCTCTCTTATCTTTGAAACGGATCTGTAGCATTGGTGTGACGAAACAGCAGCGAGGAGACGACCACCGATGCGCGCATTCATTTATTTTCAACTCGAAGTTTCTTATCTCTGGAATGCATCTCTCGCTTCATAGTAGAGTGCCAAATGAATCGTAAGTCGCTTGGATCAAAAGTTGGTGGGAAATCGGAGGTAAAAAGCTGTGACATGGCTAGAATTGTTACCTACCATCTCCAGATCATGGATCCACTTGTCGTCAAAAAATCGTCCTGTGCGTTTGGGGGGTAGGGGGTAATTTATAAAAAAATATGGGATTTTTTTTTATTCGTGGAAAATATTGATGGGTTCCAGAACTTCCACCCTGTCGAATCTTGATTTCGTGTGACAAGTAGAACAAATTATAGAAAATTTTGAAATTCACCAATTACATTACGATATATGAGAAAATCATATTTCAAACGGCTATAACTCGAAACTTGTAAATTTTCGTTAAATTGCTTTTCATATACCTCGCATTATCTCAGTAACTATAACGTTTATCAAAAAAATACTTGAAATAATGTCCATGCGCCTATGTTTCAAGATGCGAATGGTTCTTCGATTTTGAAAATCGAAGCATAAATAAGGAAGATATTGGGAAAATCATAATCCAATGCAGGTAGTACGAAGGACGGCTACTCGCCGCTTTCATACCCCGATTCTCCCCGCAACGCCCGCAGCCGTCCTAGTACGATCACCGTAAATATGAAATACTGAGTGTTACAATAGTACGATCTTGGAATTCACGGGAGAAATGGAATTGATCGCTATTTTCCAAGTTGATAGAAATTTATTTCAACTTGCTGTTTGATCGGAAGTGCCCTCCATATATTTTATGAATGATTCTATATCTCGAAAGTACATTTATTATCCATCAGAGTAAAATGTCAACCATCTCATTTATTAACAAATTGACAAATATTGAAATAAAACATGATGCTTATAATATTGAAATAAAAATAAGATATCCTTGTGGAAACTTGGAAAAAACATTATTTGATACCTATCGAATTGCGAAGTTGTAAATACACGTAAATACGATACAGTGTCCACAAGAACACAAAGCTACGATAATTTTTTTCCATCATGTCTCTTGATGAATCATTATTCCCAAACCAACGTGTTTCGGTGTGAGTTTTTTGAATTTCGAATTAGCGAGTATTATACCTTGACATCAGATACTGAACACCTTTGAATCAACTGAATCAACTTTATCGTGTATAAGGCAACTAATTTAAAAAAAGTTTTTTTGGTATCATATCCTTGTAAGCCTTGTCATCCATATTTTTGAGTTGTTTATAATCTGGAATATCTCTCATATCTTGATAAATATCTCAAAAAAAAATTCAATTTGTGTATCTGGGTCATATCTGATGCATATACAAAGTCAGGGGAGTTATCTTCTGTAATTTCACTTTGTTCTTTATATGTGTATGAATCAGATGAGTTTTTGTCACTTTTGGAATCACAAACTACGACTCATTGAAACGTTTTGATTCATTTGATAATTTCTATTTCCTTGTCGTAGTGCTTTCTGATTTCTTCGATAAATTCATTTTACTTGATTTTTCTAGGTTTTCTCTCCTCGTTCCTCTGGACGTTTCGGAAACGAATCTGCTCCCGTTCCCAACATAAAAATGCAAAACATTTTTCTTCGGAAGTTGCATTTTCATGTTGATATCGGGAGCAGATTCGTTGCCGAACCGTCCAAAGAAACGAGGAGAGAAAATCCCAAAAAATCAACTAAAATGAATGTTTCACCTTCTCGATTAACCTACAGACAGTAATCTTCGATTGAGATTTTCCTACCAGTTTTGCCACCAAGTTCGGCATATTTTTGATATAAACAGTTGAAAGTATACCCTTTTTCATTAGAAAATCTGCACCATCTATTAATTTTATCAAATTCTTTGTCATGTGTGGTATGAACCCTTTATTCTCAGTCAGCTAGTGATCCTCTATAATGTTTCCAATTCGATACAAAGCATTGGTTATGATACTTGACTTCCATGGCAATTAACAATGTTGGTAGTCAATACTAGGTCAAAACTTGACTCTTATATTTGAACGTTTTTGGTAGAAGATTCTTTTAGACACATCAAAAATACCTTCACATCAATTTCACTATAGAAAGCGTTTTATTCCTGACATTATTGTCTCCAGTTTTCAATATTCCTGTGCCAGAAGATCAATCGACCTTTATTTTAATTGAAAATATCAACAATTCTCTGGAGTTCCATATAGGTTTGTCTTGCATAGTTTTCTCCGAGGTTTTTTCTTATATTCATACAACTTTCAAATGTTTTCATCGATAATTCTGTACAACGAAGGAGTTGACCATCTTTTCCACAAATGAAACATTTTCTCGATGATTCTGTACTCTGCTGGAAAGGAATCTTCAACTTCAAGATATATTCAAGATCAGTGTCAGAATTGCTATAGTACTTTACATCTTTTATCTAGGGAAACATATATCTTATGGTAAATTTACAATAATAGATTTCGTTAACTAACTAATCAATACTTATTTAATTATTGAAACAGAGCACACAGTACCAAATATCGAATAATTAATTCAGAATAAGTCACCATTAAATGCAATGGTCAACGCCTCAATGTTGATGTGTATAACGAAAGCGTATGGAACTATGATAGCCGCGGGTATTGCGGGGAGAATAGGGGTACGATTGCGGCGAAACGCGATCGTCCGTGGTACCTGCATTGCATTATGATTTTCTCAATATCTTCCCTATTTATGCTTCGATTTTCAAAATCGAAGAACCATTCGCATCTTGAAACATAGGCGCATCGACATTATTCAAAGTATTTTTTCGATAAACGTTGTAGTTACTGAGATAATGCGAGGTATATGAAAAACAATTTAACGAGAATTTACAAGTTTTGAGTTATAGGCGTTTGAAATATGATTCTCTCATATATCGTAATGTAATTAGTAAATTTCAAAATTTTCTATAAATTGTTCTACTTGTCACACGAAATCAAGATTCAACAGGGTGGAAGTTCTAAAACCCATAAATATTTTCCACGAATAAAAAAAAAATCCATATTTTTTTATAAATTACCCCCTACCCCCCAAACGCACAGGACGATTTTTTGACGACAAGTGGATCCATTATCTGGAGATGGTAGGTAACAATTCTAACCATGTCACAGCTTTTTACCTCCGATTTCCCACGGGGTGAACGATAGGATTCGATTGGCACTCTACTATCACACTACCTCGATAGATCCGTTGCAAAGATAAGCGCGCGCGCCAGCGATGGATATTATTTTCAACTCGAAGTTTCTTATCTCTGGAATGCATCTCTCGCTTCACACTACCTCGATAGATCCGTTGCAAAGATAAGCGCGCGCCAGCGATGGATATTATTTTCGACTCGAAGTTTCTTATCTCTGGAATGCATCTCTCGCTTCACTCTACCTCGATGGATCCGTTGCAAAGATAAGCGCGCGCCAGCAATGGATATCCCGTTTGAATAGCATTTAAATAATTGAAATATCACGGAGGTCGGAATACCGCAGTGCGTATATACGCTGCCTCATAATGCAAAGGTCCCTGGTTCAATTTCCCCCACCGGCGCGGTCAAAACAGCTTTTTTTAATTTATTTATTTATTTAAAAATTCATCATGATTATGATGTCATAACCTCACAATTTCAAATTTACCGCCATCAGCGCCGCCGCCATCTGCAAATTTGAACTTCGCGCCACCAGCGACACCAGCGACACCAGCGCCAACGCTAACTAGCGGCATTTTATTGAAGCTCTGGCGATCAAACGGCTTTGTATTACTACTGATATGATATTATGTAGATAAGAAGGTTTTGATTTGAATTGCATTTAGCAGTTAATGGTTAGGTATGTCATCAGTTATTCTAGGTTAGGTGTACATTCCACAAATTCTAACACCATTAATTGATCTATGGGAAAAATGTCCCTTTTGCGATCCAAATTGGATATTCGCAAAGGTGACATCATCCTCTTTTATTTGCTTCTTATTGTTTCAACTCGTTACATTACATGACGGAAGTATGTCCGGGATAATAGCAGCAAATAAATCGTTTCCCCGTGGATATAGCTCAGACTGAGGGGTGACAAAGGTAGTTTTTTGAAATCTACCATTCAATTGGTGTTGGATGGCATAATTCTTATCTCGTTATCAAATCGCGAAATCAAGTGCAAATTTACGCACAGGAAAGTGCAATTTTTCAATCATTTTGCTCAGGATAGTGATTGGCATAGGTGGCATGGCACGATATTTCACATGCCTTTGGTTGGGACATAATATATTATGTCCCAACCAAAGAAATGATATACTTATAAGTATATCATTTCTTTAACAGATGACGGTCGAAATTTGCAGCCGGCTCTTGGACTATTGTAAAGTTGGTCATCTTTTAGCGAATAATAGTTAATGAATGATAAAAACTAATTTGGATGCATACCTATATATGATTGCACGGAAATACCAAGTTTCAACTCATTAGTGAAATCGTTAATGATTGTGAAACTAAACATTAATGAACAAGCGGCGAGCATAAATGAAGACCTCGGTACAAGAACCGAACAGCTCCAATTTTTTAAAATGTTGGGGAATGGAAGAAAACTCAATATTTTTGAGAAACTTGAAAAAATTATGCTAAATGGTATGAATCCTTTAGAGTCACGTTCGATGAGCTACATTTACCCAGATACTTATTTTCATTTACATTGTAGAAGCTCAAAATGAAGTTTGAAAAAATGAAGTTGCCTGTTTCTTGCCCCAAAAAGACAAATTTCTGAAAATATAGTCAAACTCGAGTAATAATTTTGCTTCTTCATTGAAAATGAAATATACAATATAATAACGAAAAATATCGAAAACAAATAGTATTTTCAACATAGGAAGAATCGTTGACGTTTCCTGCGTCTTGATCTCCGTTAACATTGCCAGAAATTGGGTCCTCTTCGTCTACAGTAAAATCGGGTAACTCCTGGAGTTGCCCGACTCTTGCACCTCAATGGCTCATCAGATGAATCCTTTCCCGTGAACTTAAAAGGAAATTGTCGGACTCGCTTGATTCTTGCACCAGAAGATGCGCAAGAAAAAATTCTGTATGTTACAATACAATAACCCAATTTCGGCATAAAATGGAGTTGCCCGGTTCTTACAAAGAGGTCTTCAAATTCACCTTGAAGTGGTATGGTTTTTTTCAACCAGGCCGTTCTACAGATGTTTCATGTTCATAGCATCGGTGGTTCAGTGGTAGAATGCTCGCCTGCCACGCGGGCGGCCCGGGTTCGATTCCCGGCCGATGCAACTTTTTTTTTCTGTTTCTAATGTGGTTCCCCCTTTCACCTCCACTATATGCGTTTGTTATTAAATAACAGTCAGTATTATTATGTCCGATAGATTAGTTGACTGAAACCTCAGTGTAGCTATAGTTATAAATAGTGATTTATAAAGCTTATTTCTGCTGTAGAAGAAGCATCACATTCTAAGGACCTGTGTGGAACCGCTGTTATATCTGTGTTCGAGAGGATTTCTCATATGATAATATATTATTCAACAAGCATAATATCATGAGGGTTATTATTCTCGCAGGTTAAGTTTATGTCACGAGCGTAGCGTAGCGTAGTCGCCAACAGAATATATCTTACGCACAAGCATTTATTTATAAATTTTATCCATTCAAATTAATATAATTTCAATATTCTGCCTCAAAATGTTTTCATCAGAACCAGGGGCGTCCACAGAGATAATCTCAGGGGGAGGGGCAATTCAAAATAATAATGTACGGGGTGACACGCTTTATAAAGTTCCAACCTCTGCACCTCCTTTATTTTTGACAGTATAGAAAACAAGATAAGAATTTCCTAACAGGGGATTATTTTCCTTCTCGAATCAACAGATACATTTTCACTATCTGCAAAGATATACAGGAAGTAGTAGAAGTTTATGAATTTCAAATGAAACCCTCTATATATTTCCTCGCCAATAGAATGACCTTTCGAAGAGCTTCCCAAAAATACAGTATTCTATACAGGGTGTCCCGTGACTCAATGGCCATAACTTACGGGCATGTTCCTTGAAAAATTTCAAGTCGAAAAAGCATTATACACTTTTGTCTTGGCCTTAACAATTAAGAAGTTATGAGCAATTAAATAACAACTTTGCTCACCAGTAGATTTCAAGAGGTGGTCGAGTTCTTTGATCACCAAGGTTACTTGACCACTATTATCACGAGCGTCTTACGACACAACCATCTTGGCAAATCCAAGGTCAAATATGATTTGTGATATGTCAATTATGTCAAGTGGTGCAAAATATTTTGATTTTTTTGAATTCGGATTCAGTTAGCGCGTAGAAGTCGTCGAAGTTATATTTTCCAATTGAGAATATTTTATAATTTTATATTTTGAATGGAGGATATGAAAAGGGATTGTGAATTAATAATAGCTATGTGTGATGCATCATTGTCCCTATCTGAAGAACAACATCGATATATTCTGAATAATTGCGATAAAATTATAGACATAACGAATGAAGGAAAGACTATTCATTTTGGAACAAATTAATACTGATAGAACAACAGACAAGCAAGTGCGTTTATTTTCTACTAAGAAGAAAAGAACCAAAGAAGCTTGAATATTCAAAAAATCAAGTATTCTTGACCAAAAAGATATAATCGGTATAGTCTTTCAAATAAAAATGATTTTTAGGATTTCTTCATAACCTATTCATAACAGATATTGTTCTACATATTGATAGTTCATTGATGTATTGAACATTTATATGCCTGGAACTTATTACATTTTTTTGTACTAGAATTAATAGTCCTATCCCTGCAAACATTGAACTAGAGGGAGAAGTCCGGCCTAGTGCAGGCTGGTCTGGGAAAGTGACGATGCCGGGGTATTGGTATTGGGCCGACAATTTTCCTATGCCAAGTAACCATCAGTTGAAAATACGATGATGGCCTTGTGATGGTAAGATGTCTGGTACTAATTGAATACTTACGATATTTGGCCCTTTGCTGGCCAATTTCATGTTCGCTACTCGTCCCTCTGGTGGATGTTCTGGGAACGTCTACAGCAACAATCAGCTGATCAATATCATATGTGACTGAGATGGCTGACTCTCGTGAGTGGTGATCGCGTACTAGTTTGTTTTTGTCGAATTAATGTGGTCTTCTCTTTCCCTGGTGGTTATTTATGATGGCAGGAGTATTCTCAATTGATATTAAGAGAAGACGGATTTTCCAATTATAATAATATTGAGTGAGTATCAATCTACCTATACATAGAGTTTCGAATTTCATTATCAAATGCATGTGTTTGGTATCTCGCAACCTCATATACCTTTATGGTCATAATAATTGGAGTTGGCTATACTTTTATTCCAAAAGCAACTATCATTCTTAACTCGTTTGTTGCTATCAGAAGCAATCTTAGGTTATGTGAACCTGTCTCTATATTAGAGAACTAAATGACAATGAGGTTTCAGCTACAGAAACACCTGTGCCAAGAATAATGATTCAAAATATCATCTCTACAGCTGCATCCATTAGAGACGTCGCAGATACTTTTCAGAGAGCAACGTTTTCAATAATCAGACAAGCAGGAACGTGTTGTGAAGCAGCAACAGCAACAAAACCTTGATTATATTTGTGTTAGTAATCACAAAATTCTGAATTGAAGAAATATTATCTACATTATGTTACCTACGGCCACTAAAGAAAGTGGGCAACAACACACGAGATACAGCCTCAGTAATAATTAGCTCTTCACGCACAGTAAGCACATCGCAGTTTTCGTTTATTCCGCCAGTATAGGTATATGTCATGATCGCGGCTACGTGCGTAACTTTTCCATTTGTGCGTAATATATGCTTCTTACAACACATATTACGTCATATACTGTTATTCAACATTCTCTTTGCATCATTACACACTTCTGTTAGATTTAATATTGCTCATTACTCCTCAACTATAGAGTTTTGTAATCTTTGGGTGAAGTCCAAGGTAATCTTTGGAAGAAGTCCATGGTAATCCTTGGAAGAAGTCCATGGTAACTCAAAGTGGGGTAGTGTAGTTCATAGATGAAAACCCAAAGTCATCTCCACAATATTTATTAGAATGATCAAAGATCAATCTGATCAATCATCAGCCAATAGAAAATATTTTAGTTCTGAAAAAATCAGTGTTGACTTAGGATATAGATGCAAGAATTACTTAGTACTTAAATTTTTTTTATCGCTTGGAGCGCAAGAAAGGGAATCCCTATAATGTTCAAAGAACATCGTGCGTTTCTAGGGAGGATAGGTACAGGAGGTAGGTATTGGAATTTTTTTTGAACTTCTGGAGATCATATGTTGTTGGGAATACTTCCTCAGGCGATGAATTCCAGAGCCTAGCCGTTCTATGGATGAAGGAGTTTTGATAAAGTGCTGTTCGACGTCTTTCGAGGTTGACAACGAAAGGATGTGCTGACTGGAAAACAATTGATTTAGAATATGAAGAGAAAGTGAAGAAACCTGAAAAACTTACTGTCACTTGAAATAATATAAAATTATGTTATATATTTATTTGAATATAAATTATGTCGTTTAAGGTCGGGTTCATATTTTACAAGGGCCCACGTGCCCTTGAATTACCGAAAGGTGATAATTAAACTTTGAAAAATCAAACTAATAAGAGTTTGATGAGGTATGAGAGTTAACCTGTTGAAGAAAATAACATGTGCGTGAAACTGAAGGTTATAAAAATTGACATGACAGAAGTCAAATTTTGTGTTTTCATGTTTAAGACACTTTCGCCTTGAAATTGTTCAAGGAATATGCCCTTAAGCTATGAGCAGCGAGTGTTGCCGTACAGCGATACAATTCCCCCTGACGGACTCGTCGTGTTGCTCGGCAACAAAATTTCGTGAACAATGAAGCGACAGAATTATCTCGAATATTCAGAACTTCGTGATATTACTTATGAATATACAGTGTGGAGACTTCAACTGGAATAAATTCATTAGCGGGGAGGTGAATATTCACCTACCTTTTGTAAGAAATATCGAGAATATATGCCTCCAGGGGTATAGCAGAAACCACCCTCAACATGATTTTTTCAAATGTAACCCTATGGCTTGTGACCCTTCATTGGAAAGCTGGTGGAAAGGGGAATCCAGCGTACTAGTCACATTTCAGTTTTCCATATGTTCAAAGGTTGCGTAAAATTGAAATGTGATTGAATTTTTTTTTCAACGTTTAAATCGCTCAAAATGTGTGTTGAACAATTGATGGCAGTTTTTTGCCCTAACTGCTATCTGCTATTGTATTCCAGTGTTTTCAAAGAGCCGCAAAAAAATTGTTTTGCCGTATTCACAGTTTGAAACGAAGTGTTATTGCAAACTGGTGGAAATGCCCTAATAATCGGATCCCAAGAATCATATTCTTTATTTGTTGGTAATTGAAATATCCAATGATGAAATGAAAATGCGACTATTGTGAATGTTTACAGGAAGATATATACTGATAATATTGATATCTTCTAGTGTTTCATGAATTTGCTATTTTGATGTCCAGGAAGTGACGGAATAATGATGATAATTTGAAATTTTTATCGAATGGTCTTTCCCAGCATTCCAGAGATGAACTACTAATACCTATATATACTCATAACTGGCTCATTTATATGCAGTATCAGTTCATGTTTTCAAAAATGTCTCCCTATTATGTGATATTGTATTTCTATATCTTCCGTAATAGTTTTTGTGAAGTTATACCAACATACGTGGTGAGTTGATTAATTTTATTTTTTTCAAAAAGTGAATTTTCAACAGGCAGAAAAGGTGTAGGCTACTGCCTAGGCAAAAAAGTTTTTTTACTAGTAATGATTTGAATCAAATTGGAAATCAAAATTGACAATGACTTTGGATGAACACAAAATGATGGATTATTTGGTGATATTGGAACGAATTCGGAGAGAAAATTATATGTCACATGTCATAGCCAAGGCGTAATTGAGGCTAGGAAACCAGCCAAGTAGTATAGTAAGACAAATAACTATTTTAGAAACAGGTCTTCGTCTTTTTACGGATGATTCCAAAACAAATTATTTGTAAAATAATGCTTTATTCTTGTTATTTATTTGCTAGTTCTTGGATATTACTATATACGAGGAATTTCTTGTGTCGAAACTTTTCAAAACGGTTTTTATGTCCCTATCTCAACTTTTTATGTACTATATTATTAGAATTGAGATTTCCAACCACCCTGTATCCATTCCAATTGAATATCAATCAATAGTACATGAAAAAGTTTTGATTAATTAGTTTTGATTAATTAGGAATATAGTTTCGATACAAGAAATTTTTTAAGTTGAAAAATCTCGATTTTCCACACCCTATATCTTTGTTATCTTTTCTGCTAGACCCCGAGTGTGATAGATCGATGAAATCAGCTCTTTAGGAAGAATTTGAAAATGCAATAATACACAGTGAAAAATTTCCAGGTGTAATTTCAACCGAGTGGATTTCAGAAATAACTCCGATTGAATCAACACTTGATTGGCAATTTCATACCAATTTTATTAGAAATTTGATAATACCGTGTACAGTGGTGTCAATTCACACAGTCATAGTGAAAAATTACACGGATGTGGTAATTTAGAGGGGTTCTGAAATATCCATTCGAGAGAAACACCAACAGGATGAATAGTAATTACTTTCGATAGTGGTATCATCCAAGTTAACGCAAAAAATACACTTATTATATAAAATCATCACCTAGTTACACCCTCACCAATCACAAACAAATCAGAACCGTGTATGAATTATGAGATTTGGGGCATCATCGTCTTGCATTCTCCCATGTGAATAAATAATGTTTGCTGATTATGAAATTACCCACTGAAAAACCTGAACCCATTGAAGAATGGATGGACATTGTGTAGGTATATCATCATCCAAGAATTCTGGTATCCAGGTTGATAGGTGACAATAAGAACGGATGATTTCGTGAAAATAATGCATTAAATAAATTTTCAGCTGATTCATAAATTATATATGATGATTTTCATATTTCGAAGCGATATAGAGTACTTATATCGAACCAGATTGAACATAAAATTGAATATCAAAGTAGAAATTTTGTGCACAGAAAAATATTCAGTGAATTTCTTGATAGATGGTGCTAGCGCTCCTTCGACGCACGTTTCTCGACAGCCTACAAATAGTATCATCTCAGAGATGTTCTGTACGTCACAATTCTCACTACATTGGATCGTTTTATACACTGAATACTAATGTTAGTATATCAGAGTCGTGTTATTCAACACTCAGATGCATACAAGAAACCACTGCTTCTCAGCGTATGATAACACTCGATAAGTGTGTTTTCACAACAGAAGAATATCCGACAAATATTCACATATTATCATAATATCATCAGTAAAAGCAAAAACGCAACAGATACAGTGTCAAAATAATCACCAAATGATTGTACAGTCACCACTCTGGTGTTGAATAACACGAATCGATCAAGTTAGCTCTAGATATACTCTAGTGTAGTTCTTGACTGTATGTAAGAACGAATGACACCCTATGAGGGTGTTAGAAATATCAGAGTTAATTCCCACTAAAATGATCAGGACCTCAGGGGACACCCAAGGGTGTTAGCTGGTGTGAACTGGTGTAATTTTTTTTTCACTGTGTATCCCTATATATTATGTCCTACTCAAAAAATCAAAGATGTTGCTATTTTTCAATATGAGCGGCAACGTCGCAGTGTTAAGAATATTTCAGGTGGATTGAACACAACTAATTATCCAAGAAACCAAATTTTCAGTTTAATCCTACGTTGCGTTCTCCAGAAACGTCTAATGTGCCATCAACCGTGAATCGACCTGTATATATTCACACCACGGCCTCATTCACACGTGAAATCTCTGGAATTTCGCGAATAATCAATTTGACCACAGCAAATAACAGTTGAAAGCTATCAACTCAATCGCAGCTCTCGCATCGTATCATAGTGATCCCAGATAACACGAAGACGTCCTGTGTACGTCCAGAGGACGTACATCTGGGACATACAAGACATCCTGAAGACGTCCAGTGTCGGTCGAGAGACGTCCATAGGACGTAGTGGGGAGGTCCGATGTTACAAGATAAAACGTCCCAGGGACGTCCATATTGGGCCCAAGTTTGGTATAGCGTCGCCATTGATACCATAATCAACGTAGATTTGCATTTTCTTACTCACAGAGATGAAAAAGGAAGCTATAAAGAGTTGTGAAAATTTTTATTACAAAATTTGAAAAAATCCCTTTCCTACCGTGGATATCGATCCCGCGGCACATAGATTACCAGGCAGATGTTCTAACCATCACTCTACACAACACTTTTTGAAATATCAGACTTACATCTCTTCAAAACATGCAAAAAATATAATATAGATTGAGTGCAGGAACATTCCACCAGATGGAATCAGGCTCTGAATATTCTGATTGGTAAGGTATAGGACAGGACGTAGAATGTGCATATAAATTCATTTTTATATCCTTCGAAATCGGCATCCATAAAGTTTGGATATACATTATTCAGGAAAATAATATGCCAACGTGGCCAGATTCACTTCAATTTCTCCACAAAAAAAATCAATTGATTAATTGTGACCTATTATCAAATGAATCGGCAGCCAATACCAAAGGGGCCTCATTACTACTCCATTTGGAAATTTGGAAATCATTGGGAAATATAATGAATATGAAGTGAATAATGAACATAGAAAAATTTGAGACTACGAATGGACGTCCTAAAAACGTGCGCTCTGTACGTCCCGAAGACGTAGGGAATGGTACGTTCTGAGGGCGTTCCTATCAGGTTCCCGGACGTACGGACCTGAATCGGACGTAATATGTACGTCCCCGGGACGTCGTGTGCTGTCTGGGATAGCGGACGAAACGTATTTGCGGGCGAAAAGTTAGTGTCTGCCTGTCTGCGGACGAAAAGTACTTGCCTTTGGAAAATCTTCCGTTCGTACGTGAGATGATGTTATTTTTGTAGAAGTCGACGAAAATAATTATTTATGTACGAAGGACGGAACACTGCAGTCTATTATAGCCAAGTCTGCGAATTGATAGCCGAGGAAACCAATCAGGCGAGACAATGGACACTTTTTTGCCGAGGTGTATGTTACATTTTTTCTTCGGCTGCATATAATTCGTCAGAACGTATTCTATCAACACCGTATTATATCAAAATATATTCGATCAAAATGGTAATTCAACAGAACCATAATTTAACGGAGCAGTAATTCATCGGCATGCAAAACATCATAATGTAATCTATCATGTTGTAAAATGAAGGAATGTACTTCATAAGAACGTAAAACATCATACCGTACTTTATAGAAATGGTAATTCATCATAACCGTATTCCATCAGAATGGTATTTCATCAGAATCGTATTCTGACAGCACGGTGAATCAACAAAACCGTATTGAATAAAAGAGGCAATTCATCAGAACCGTATTTCGTCGCTTCAGTAATATATCATAATGGTAAATCGTCATGATGGTAAATTATCAGAACTGTAATCCGTCGGAATATTATTTTGTCAGCAGTGTATAGTATCGGTTCTGTAAAACATCATAACCGTATTTTAACAGAACTGCAAATCATCAGAACTGTGTTTCATAAGAACCGTAATTCATCGCTTTCGTATTTCATCAGCATATCAATGTATCATAATCGTATTCTATCAGAACGCTGAATCATCATAACCGTATTCCATCAAAACCGTATTCCATCAGAACCGTATTGTATCAGCACGGTATTTCGTCAGAATGGTAATCCATCGTCGGTACAGTGCCCTATCGGGAACGGAGTATCGATTTTCTGTCCGCTTTTCAGGTATGCTATGCGATGGCGCTGATGAATGCATGTAAGATAAAATGAGTATCTGATCAGAATAACTATTCTAACATGAAATATGTTATTCTGAATGAGATCTCGATAGAATTTCACCTCAAGAATCTTTGTAAGCTTCTCAATATAGCTTCTCAATGTGAGATCGTATATTTTTTATATTCTTATTGTCGGTGTTTGATAAGTGTATTGAGGGGCAGTTAGTTTCAACTGCCTGCGTGCGGTATCAATTATCAGGAATTCAGTTGTACCTACGTAAATTAGATTGAAAAAAAACCTTATTCAATTCAGAATTTCCTTACACTCTGTAGATATGCATCTTATCGAAATGTTATATCTATACAAGGATATATAGAGAAACAAGGTGCTTTCAGAGTCAGAATGAGATGAATCGATGAAAAATTTCATGCGTATACAGGGTGAGTCACAATAATTTGAGCCCGTGACGAATTTCAAGATCATCAGATAAATAACCTAATTTCGAAGTTGAAAGTTCGTATCACCGTATATCCTGAACTCAATCCGTTCTGTGATAAGGTGTCAGGAATTGGATTACGATTTGAAACTTCAATAGGCTATCGACTGCTGAATTAGTTATAGGTAATCATTTATTTAGATTTTTTTGACCCATATGGAGTACTTACGGTCGCATATGACCACATTATTCTTCATATCACTATTTTTAGACATCAGAATTATTCAACATTAGTTAGGCTGTTTACATCACACATATTTCATGAACCTGAACTCTCAAGTTACCGAGATGAATGCGGAAAACTAAATATTTCACATCCCCATTCAGAATAATGATTATATGTCAGTTGTCACTTTGCCCGCAGTGAGATATAAAAAATGGAATCACTTTTTTTGATTAGGTTCGGATGGAATGTTTTATGTTTCTACCTGATTCTTTGTTCATCGTTCGATGACTATTTTCATATTGTATGCACACTTCCCAAATTATTTGTTCTTCAACACTTTAACTGTCGCAGTCACACAACCCTTTTGAGTTCTCATGAGCTTGGACAACACCATGCACATATTCCTTGCATACGTCAACAATTCAATGTATTTACCCACATCCTGCAAGCAATATCAAGGATATATTTCTTCAGGGGTAGCTGGAACCACACTCAACATGTTGTTTTCAAATGCAACTCTATGGCATGTGACCACTCATTGGAAATCAGGTGGAAAGAGGAATCTAGCAAACGGGCAAATGTTTAGGTTTTTGTACGTCTCCAAACATTTTTTTCAAAAATGATTTTTCAAATTTTTGACGGATTTTTAGTTACTTCGAAAGAACACAGAATTCAACGAACGCACTGTATTCAAATTCTATGTGTGATATATCTTTGAATCCAGCTTCCCATGGATATTTCAGCAATTGAATAATATTTAGGATGTACCATTTGAAAAAATCATCGAGGACGTCATGAATCAGACGTGAATCACCGTGTATATTTGATGTCTGCCTACAAATGCGACCTGCTTCAATAGATTCCTCAAAAATGAATAGTTTGGCTCAACATGAATGTATCCACTACTACTATACGAGAATCCTGCTCGATGTGACGTATATGCTGCATAACAACCCTCTATGTGTGATATATGTTTGAATTCAGTTTTCCATGAAGATTTCAAAAATTGAATAATATATAGAAAAAATTCACGCGGACATAATAATTCCAACTTGAATCTCCCTCTATATTTAATTTTCCTGTATGAATCTGGCGAATTTTAATTGAAAGTCGAATTATTCCAAGAAATTGAAGAAAAGTTATCGAAAAAATAAACGAAATATAGATTGACCGACAAAAATGCCCCAAGCCAAACAAGCACCGTTAGTTATTATTCGACGAACAAAAAATAGTAGGAAATGCGCGGAAATGGCTCATCAGATACTAGGAGGAACATATTTTTATAATTCAAACTCCCCTAACAACACAGGGATGTCCTAGGTACGTCCCTTCTTTGTCCCGCGGTACAAGGACACGATTGGGGCATCCAGGGGATGTCCCGCAGTGGTTGTCGAGTTGGCATCCCGCCCGGTACATCCCTAGGTTATACTATTCGTGTCCCTGGAATATCTGATATCGATTCACAGTCATTGAATGTATCAGAACTTCTTAAGAAATTACCATTTTTCGCAAACAGAAATCGTAAATGCATAATGCCCCTCATTTTTGAACAATAGTTATTTATTATACAAGGGAAAAAAGTAGTAGATTTTAGCTCCAGGTTGTGTTGTCTCCCGACGCGTAGCGGAGGGAGACAAAAAACCGTGAGCTACAATCTAATATTTTTCCCGTGTATAATACACTATTTTTTTCTGTGACAGAAGGAAGGACGAATAAATATTGGGAAGATATTACATTATTTCGAAATCTGAAAATTATCGACGTGAAATTTCAAGTTTTTAACAGTAGGGACACCTGCGTTTTATAGACATCTTTATCATTCTTTTGAAGTAATCAAATATCTGATGTCACTTCTGTCAGTTCAATTCTGTGATTTGATTTTAAAAAATTGCGAATTCAGTAGTTGTTTAGTAATATACGAAACCGCGAAGTCGAATGGAAGATAAAAGGACTTGCAGTTCTTTCTCGGAGACGGTATTATTGACTTATTTTTCGGAACTATAGCACAACAAAAGCCATTAACAGAGTATATATATGTGATATATATCCGGGAAAGAAGTACTCACTTTTTTCCCACGGGAAAAAAGTAATTTATGAAAAGTGACATTTCATAACCTGCCAACAGAGATGAAATGCCAAACTTTTTTCCCGTCACAGAAAAAAAATGTATTCATTCAGGTTTCTGTAGTTTAGCCCTGTTCATAAAGGACCCCGCACTTTTTCTATATAAAAATGGCGTTCCGTCGAATTTCCCCAATTTTTGGTAAATGATAGTACTCGACATACTGATTGAATATGCCAAGTCCCAACTCAATCCTATGACTAGTTTACGAGATACAGGGTGTTGAAGTTGAAGAATACCTATTTTTTCTCGGCCTATATATCTCTAAGATAGGACAAATGAATTCCAATTTTTCGGGAGCACGTAATAGTTATGCCCTTAGGCGCAAGAACTATATAGGTATTCGACCAAAACTGATTTTTATTACAGGGTGATTCTCATTTCAAATAATGTGTTTTTTTGAATATCTGAATATCAATGCTACAAATTGATAACAATTACAAAATGAGATTTATAGCCAAGTATGCTCTTCTTACATCAATTGAATTCGTAAAATATAATAATTATACATGGTGTTTCATTAATGCTGTTGATTGCATAATTGGTCTATCCTAAAGTTCATTGGGCCACCTCGTATTATCGGGTTGATTCCAGACATTCAAAATATTTTTGAAGGATGTATCCCAATGAGTTCCATGATATACAGAGTGATTCATCGATTGAAAAAATTGACAACCACGAAAAAATATTCAAAAACCACTATTTTTTTCATCACCCTCTAATTCGAAATTATTACCGTCGATGTAAGATTTTTTTCCACCAATATACTCAGTATGGATATTTCAATCAAATTGGGAATTTTCAGACCCATGCTATGACTAGTTTTTTTTATACATCGAATAATGTGAAAATAATTATGGAAAAGTAATTACATAATAACACGAAAAATTGCTCCGAATCGCAAAACTAGTAGTCACTAGTCAACTATGTCAAAAAATGTGATTTGTTCGTAAACAAAATCTAGTGGTCTTATTATAGGTCCGCTAGCAAAACATCTCGAAAATGTTTTTCAGAAAACATCAAACAAATCACAATATGCCCCCGAAAAAATCTCATCAACGACACAACTCATCAACGATCCCACTCATATAAACGTGCTAAAACTCATGAGCGTTCCAAGTCGACAGCGGTTTTTCCCAACTCAATCCTATGACTATACTTTTCGAAAAAAATATGAAACTAAACTTCCGCAAACGCCTAGTGAGAGGTGCGCGTTAATATATTTTGCAACTCTCCTTTATCCAACCAACTTCCAATCTTTTGATCATACTGTATATTGTTAGAATCGAAGTTAGTATATGCACATCGGAAAGACACTAAAGTTGGAGTTTTGGTTATGTAGATATTCGTTACCGGGTTCAGTATAGACTTGAAAGAAAAATGGAATACAGGAACATCAGTAGGTACCGAGGAATCATCATTTATCCAACACATCAAAAATATAGTAAAATAATAATGAAACAATCTCGAAGCCTCTTTCTTCCACTCAATATCAATTCAGAATTGCAATCATAGATTTTGAAAAAATACATGAACCAACTCGTTTTCCAACAACATCTATTTGTTGGAAGAAATAGTGGCATTAGGTAATGTATATCGTAAGATATACATACCGTAATAGATCGATAGACATCCTCAAATAACTATAAAATTATATTTTAGGGTAAGTTCTAGTCCCAATTCAAGTTGACAACTGATATTTTCGGAATCGGCGGGGTCGAATTAGTCTAGAAACTTGGGTTGTCACGAATACAAAAGTATGTTTTACTTCGTAGAAGTCGAATTTGGATTATCGCAACCAGATAGAATATTTTTCAGTAGGCTTAGAAAACAAAATCATGATATCAATAAATGTGTCTGTCATCCAGCAACTTTCGGGTTGTCAGTATCTTAAAATATCATATCAGCGTATATCTTTATTCTGAGTGTTTTTTAAGTCGTTTTCAGTAATTGTTTAGTGAATTTAGTGCGCATTATGGCATTTGCAAATAGGGTAAGATGTTATGTATGCGAAGGGAATTTCATTCCTAGACTCACAATTCGTATAAATCGTGAAGATAATGTTGATTTTCTGCAAATTGCAACATTTAGAAGACAAGCTGCTGGAAATCCTCCAATTGACATTTTTGATGATACCAGAGTTTGTTTCAATTGTCATAACAGTGTAATAATTGATATCAATGAGATGGAAAATAACCCAAACTGTCTTCGCCTAAATGTATTGAGTCCAGTAATGAGCCGTGCCTGCATAATCTGTAATGCTCGTCAACATGTTCAGAGAATAACTCTTGCATGTAGGGTGAACATTTTTGTTGTAACGAATATTTATGTTCCGGACTTTCTGAGAATTTGTGGTCATCATCTTGACCCTCATGGATTTCTCTTGAATAATTTGCATGGAGGTTTGAATTTTATCAACAAACCCTATTTGATATCAAATATGCTTCAATTTCTACAGTGTATGAGAACAGTTGCCAATGAAAATAGACGTATTAGAAACTGGGATGATATTGATAGTTTTACAGAAGAAGAGTTCAAAGCTCTGACGTCGATTTCAAAAGAAGATTTTCAAGAACTTTATGGATTTTGTGATACAATCGAGCAAGGGGGAAATAGAAGGCATATCAAAAAGAAACATTTACTGACATTTCTAATCAAAATGAAACATGGAGTTTCAGATGAGTTTTTGAAAATCTTGTTTCATTTTTCTTCAAGACAAACAACTAGCTTGATAATATCGAATGTGAGGATATCTCTAATGCAAAGATTTGTAACTAATAATATTGGTTTCGACTCAATTACAAGAGACGATTATATTAATAGACACGTGTCTGTATACACCAATCAGCTATACAACCCTTCTCCCAATATCCCAAAAGCAATTGTGTATATAGACTGTACATATAACAAAATAGAAAAAAGTAGTAATTTCCGGATATTGAGACAATCCTACTGCTTCCATAAAAATGAGCACCTGGTTAAGCCTGAAATTATGGTCGCTCCTGATGGCTACATCTTGGCAATTAATGGTCCATACTTTTCTGATGCTAGAAATAATGATGCCACCATTCTGCAGCATGAGCTACAGAATGATATAAATAGAATGAGGACATGGTTTCAAGAAGGCGATGTAGTGATAGTCGATAGGGGTTATAGGGACTCTATTGGTCTTTTACAGGATCTTGGTCTCCATTACCATATGCCACCATTTCTACCACCAAACCAAAGACAACTCACAACAATCGAAACTAATAGGGCACGCTTAATTACTAGCACCAGATGGATTGTAGAGGCTAGAAATGGGCATTTCAAATCGATTTTCAAATTTTTCCGAGGAGCGATATCAATAACACATGTTGCAAAATTACGCGAATTCTATTTGATTGCTGGCGCCCTAATAAACAAATACCATCCTCCAATAAGGATGCCGGGCACATTGGAATTAGCTACACAAATGTTGCATGATATCGAAGAAGTCAACATTGTTCAGGCCCGAGTTGAGGCTGAAAACCTCCGTACAAGAAATGGTCGATGGTTTCGTTTGAACCATAGACATGTACCGACGTTTCCTCGACTTGACTTAGAATATTTGAAAACACTCACAGGGTCATATCACATTCACTTAGCTGCCTCCTACATACAAGACACGATACAAAGAGATGGAGGGGAACAAAATACACTCGATATTGACGAACTCATTGAGGAACCCAATTTTTTAAGATTTCGAGTATTTTCTCGGTTCAGAAATGCCACTAAACATATGCTGTGGTTAGTATTCAGAGAAATCGATGATAATAATTTACAAGATCCGCCCATTTTAGGGTACTACTGTACTTGTAGGTCCGGTGCTAGAACATTAGGGACGTGTGCACACGTAGCCAGTGTGGTATGGTTCCTTGGATACGCAAGAAACCAAGGAAATATTACCTTTCCATCTGATCGCCTTTTGAATTGTATCGACGATGCTGCAAATCGATTGAATCCTGAAAATATGAACATCGGTCCGGAACTGATTTGAATCTGGCGATTAGTTGATTTCTGTGTTCCTTGTGAAACATAATTATAGTAGTAGTAGTAGTATATGTCCTTCGTTGGTAGGTATGTACATACCAACCAACCATCGATCCCTAATGAGGTCCTTTAGCCCATAGTGTTCTGAACATGTATCTATATTGTATGTAGGCACGCAACAGTGAATCGTGCAGGACTATCCCCAGCCGATGCTCCGAAACTTCACAATATTTAATTCGTATATTAATATTCGAAAAATTCCTTGCGCTGTCTGGGAATCGAACCCACGACCCCGCAGTCCTGACTCGGGTGCTCGTCCACTGCGCCAATCCTGCCTACACACAATCATATTATAGGTATTGGAACTTTCACTTTCTAACGTGGACTAGGCCTACAGGGGATACCACAATAAAAAAAAGCGCCTGAAACTCTACCTCTCAGGTGGTGGGGAAACGAGTTGGTTTGTCTATTTTTTCAAAATCTGTGATTGAAATTCTTAATTGACATTTTTCTTTCAGGCCTATACTGAACCCGGTAACGAATATCTACATAACCAAAACTCCAACTTTAGTGTCTTTGCGATGTGCATATACTAACTTCGATTCTAACAATATACAGTATGGTCAAAAGATTGGAAGTTGGTTGGATATAGGAGAGTTGCAAAATATATTAACGCGCACCTCTTACTAGGCGTTTGCGGAAGTTTAGTTTCATACTTTTTTTGAAAAGTAGTCATAGGATTGAGTTGGGAAAAACCGCTGTCGACTTCGAACGCTCATGAGTTTTAGCACGTTTATGAGTGGGATCGTTGATGAGTTGAAAGTTGATGAAAGGGGTGCGTAGAATAGTTGTGTCGTTGATGAGATTTTTTCGGGGGCATATTGTGATTTGTTTGATGTTTTCTGAAAAACATTTTCGAGATGTTTTGCTAGCGGACCTATAATAAGACCACTAGATTTTGTTTACGAACAAATCACATTTTTTGACATAGTTGACTAGTGACTACTAGTTTTGCGATTCGGAGCAATTTTTCGTGTTATTATGTAATTACTTTTCCATAATTATTTTCACATTATTCGATGTATAAAAAAAACTAGTCATAGCATGGGTCTGAAAATTCCCAATTTGATTGAAATATCCATACTGAGTATATTGGTGGAAAAAAATCTTACATCGACGGTAATAATTTCGAATTAGAGGGTGATGAAAAAAATAGTGGTTTTTGAATATTTTTTCGTGGTTGTCAATTTTTTCAATCGATGAATCACTCTGTATATCATGGAACTCATTGGGATACATCCTTCAAAAATATTTTGAATGTCTGGAATCAACCCGATAATACGAGGTGGCCCAATGAACTTTAGGATAGACCAATTATGCAATCAACAGCATTAATGAAACACCATGTATAATTATTATATTTTACGAATTCAATTGATGTAAGAAGAGCATACTTGGCTATAAATCTCATTTTGTAATTGTTATCAATTTGTAGCATTGATATTCAGATATTCAAAAAAACACATTATTTGAAATGAGAATCACCCTGTAATAAAAATCAGTTTTGGTCGAATACCTGTATAGTTCTTGCGCCTAAGGGCATAACTATTACGTGCTCCCGAAAAATTGGAATTCATTTGTCCTATCTTAGAGATATAGGCCGAGAAAAATTAGGTATTCTTCAACTTCAACACCCTGTATCTCGTAAACTAGTCATAGGATTGAGTTGGGACTTGGCATATTCAATCAGTATGTCGAGTACTATCATTTACCAAAAATTGGGGAAATTCGACGGAACGCCATTTTTATATAGAAAAAGTGCGGGGTCCTTTGTTCAGTACATGAATCTTCAGAAGGCATATTAGCTAATGGAGTGAGGTTCGTGCATTATAAGCTGAAGGTCCCGGGTTCAATCCCTACTCGACCTACATTTTTTCCTTTCGTCGAAGGGATGTCCCTGGAATATCCCTGTGACGTCCTAGGTATATCCTTCCTTCGTATTGGTAAATCCTAGGGACGTACCAGAAGGCGGCCAGCGGATGTCCCTTGGACATCCCTAGTATTAAATCAGGGACGTCCCTGGGAATGTACTAGTATCAGCGATAGTAATTTCTTTTTAAATAGTATCAACTTTTTTTTTAATCGATTCTAACTTTTACGTAAAATTATTCGACGGTAAACCTTCAAAATGCTCTTCATTATCGTACTGACAATTTGATTCATATGTATGAAAAATCCCGTAAGACGCTGTGATTTTGTCATTATGACAGCAAAAAAACATTGCTCTGAGTTTTCCAGCGACAAACCTCAACTTGAGATTTGAAACCATGAAAACCAAAATTATTGTAAACGAATACTTTTTGAGAGCGTTCATGTCCAATTTTTCTCAATCATGCGTTGTCACAATAGTAGATTGTTTTATTAGGATCAAAAGTGACACTTTTGATCCGAATGAAACATGCTATATTTTCTGCAACCGAAACAAATAACTCAAATAAATATGTGAAGCTACCACCAATACCGTGCCATATGTATGCAATGCAACAAATATTGAAAAATAATCCGTGTGGTGAGAACATTCTACCTGCATCAACAGCAGGTTCATTCAATTTTCAAGGATGTTCGAATTGTAGTTTCAATATAAATACAATATACAATCACAGAGTGACATATTTGTGTATGGACCAGGTGCTCTAATGGCAAATACCGCGTCAGTGCCAGCTATAGAAACAAGAGTTGGAAAATGTTAGGTTAGTGAGCACATCAACAATCTCAACAATAAGAATAGCAATTATTTTTTCCTCTCCGTAATACAATGTTTGTCGCTTGATAATCAAATGAAGGTTAACAATATCGTTGTTGAGAAAAAAAACTATTGCTTGCCGTGATTATCCAAAAACAAGTTATCCATCCCGAGAATAACGAATGAAATACAGATCAAGCAAGTATTTGAATCTTGAAGGCTTCCCTGATCAAAACAAAAATACTCAACTGAGATGTTTATAATTCCAATACTCAACTATAATAAGGTGTATTTATATCTCCAGCATGGGTATGAAATGCCAAATCTGCTGAAATCGGAAACAAATCAGATATGCCACTCAACCCAAATAACCAACCGTCACAATGTTGTTTATTCTTGATGACGTCCAGTGGATCCTTTTTAGTTCCTAGGAGCTAAAGTTCAACTTTAGCTCCTAGGAACTAAAATTCAACTTTAGCTCCTAGGAACTAAATATGTTGCCTAGCAACATACCTATTTTTGTGTCAGTAATAGAAACGTCAATTTAAGAGCTAATTTTGGTATCAAAATGGACGACTTTTGTGTCGGTTGCAAAAAAATAGTAGATTGTTTTATTAGGATCAAAAGTGACACTTTGTTTGACAAGCGAATTTTGCATTTACGAGGCGGAGCGTTTAGCGAAGCCAAGCGAAAGCAAAATTTGCGAGTCGAACAAAATCACTTTTGATCCGAATGAAACATGCTATTTTTTCTGCAACCGAAACGAATAACTCAAATAAATATGTGAAGTTACCACCAATACCGTGCCATATGTATGCAATGCAACAAATATTGAAAAATAATCCGTGTGGTGAGAACATTCTACCTGCATCAACAGCAGGTTCATTCAATTTTCAAGGATGTTCGAATTGTAGTTTCAATATAAATACAATCACAGAGTGACATATTTGTGTATGGACCAGGTGCTCTAATAGCAAATACCGCGTCAGTGCCAGCTATAGAAACAAGATTTGGAAAATGTTAGGTTAGTGAGCACATCAACAATAAGAAGAGCAATTATGTTTTCCTCTCCGTAATACAATGTTTGTCGCTTGATAATCAAATGGAGGTTAACAATATCGTTGTTTGAGAGAAAAAACTATTGCTTGCCGTGATTATCCAAAAACAAGTTATCCATCCCGTGAATAACGAATGAAATACAGATCAAGCAAGTATTTGAATCTTGAAGGCTTCCCTGATCAAAACAAAAATACTTAACTGAGATATGTTAATAATTCCAATACTAAACTATAATAAGGTGTATTTATATCTCCAGCATGGGTATGAAATGCCGAATCTGCTGAAATCGGGAACAAATCAGGTATGCCTCTCAACCCAAATAACCAACCATCACAATGTTGTTTATTCTTGATGACGTCCAGTAGATCCTTTTTAGTTCCTAGGAGCTAAAGTTCAACTTTAGCTCCTAGGAACTAAATATGTTGCCTAGCAACATACCTATTTTTGTGTCAGTAATAGAAACGTCAATTTAAGAGCTAATTTTGGTATCAAAATGGACGACTTTTGTGTCGGTTGCAGAAAAAGTATCTTATCTGTGAAAAATCCATCGACAATAATGTGATAAGCAATCATTGAATTGTTGAATTGTCTTACCGAATAACACTCAAGAATCTTCCTGTAGGAAGGTTTAGAAAATACAAAATCATCTCCACAACGTTTGATAATGGTAGAAGTTTCAACGATCAACCTTAGTATTCGATGTGGTCCCCTACTACTCTACTACATCGCTGGTTATGTCAACTCCTCAGATTTTGATACAGGGTGAAATGATGAAGCAAAAATATCAAAATTTGATATTGAATAACTACAGAGATATTGTCGTTGAAATTCTGGCTGGGGGTATTCCAGCTATTTCTACTTTTTCTGAATGAAGTTGCCTGATAGTCTACTTTGAAATTTCGACACATTCAACAAACAATATGAAGTAGGTATTAGGCCTTGACAATCTGTTTATATTTTAGATGTCCATATTTTCGAAAAGAGCTCGTTGTATACTACATAATGGAATTTTTATTCTGAAGAACATGTTCCAAATTAAAAGGGTGTTGCGAGCTGATTTCGCACATACTGTTGTAGGTTCATGAATGAATCGCAATAATATGTAAGTTGAGAATAAATTAACTATGTCCAAGAGCCGGCTGCAAATATCGCTGTCATCAGATAATGAAATGATATATGTCCCAAAGTCATGTGGAAACATTATTGTATTTTATCGAACGGCACCTGTGTCAATCACTATCCTGAGCAGAATGATGGAGAAATTGCACTTTCCTGTGCGGAAATTTGCACTCGATTACACCATTTGATAACAAAATAAGAATCATGACATCTGATCATCCTATCATTCTGCTCAGGATGGTGATTGGCACAGGTGCCGTTCGATGAACTACAATGTTTTCTCAATCCTTCGGGCAGCCAGCTCTCCTTACTATAATGGGATTCATTCTGTGGACGTATTATACAGAATGAAATTGAAAGAATGAACCAACGTTATTTTTGTTGATCTTGTATTGATTTTTTTTTGCATCTCTTGGACCACACGAAAGGAAATTCCCATAATGTTTTGAGAACATCGTTCGTACCTAGGAAGTACAGAAAGAGCAGGTAGGTGTTGAATTCTTTTTCCAACTTCTGGATAATAAGTTCTTGGGAATACTTCCTTTGGGGATGAAATCCCATGCTTTGTCGTTATATAGATAATGTCGATAATACTGATAATATCGATGATACCGAAAAAAAAAACGATTAAATCGATTATATCGATTGTAGCGATTATATCGATTGTATCAATTATATCGATTAGGTATATCGATTATATCGATTTCGATTATATCGATTATATCGATTATATCGATTATATCGATTATATCGATTATAGCGATTATATCGATTATATCGATTATATCGATTATATCGATTATATCGATTATATCAATTATATCGATTATATCGATTATATCGATTATATCGATTATATCGATTATATCGATTATATCGATTATATCGATTATATCGATTATATCGATTATATCGATTATATCGAATATATCGATTATATCGATTATATCGATTATATCGATTATATCGATTATATCGATTATATCGATCATATCGATTATATCGATTATATCGATTATATCGATTATATCGATTATATCGATTATATCGATTATATCGATTATATCGATTATATCGATTATATCGATTATATCGATTATATCGATTATATCGATTATATCGATTATATTATCAGTTTTATAAGTAGATGTTCTGTTTTTCATCAAAGTGCGGCTCACAAGAGTAATGAATGAACTTTCTCATAGGAAATCCATCAGCCTGTTTCATTGATCGAATTGTACTGACTTTATACCATTTTCGATGTCCTAATGGTATATCTTACTCATTTTCAAAGAAAGAGATCTGCGGATTTCGCGAATGTTGACTACTTTCTTGTGAAACTCATGATACCATAAACACAATTTGTCATAGTTCGCTTCGTTTCGTAGATACAGTGCAAAATTCAAAATGTTGCCTCTTAGGACCACCTGTATCTGAACGTATAGAAAGAGTAGAAGTTGTCTCTTGTTTACATTCTCCACGGAGGATCCAGTGGCATACTTAGTCAGATTTTCGAAACGAACTTTTCAGATAGATGCTTTGCGCTTTTCAAAACAAATAACATTAAACTTATAATATTTATAGTATTTGCCTTGTATTTTGATAATTTCCAGTTTTTATCAGTAGGTATATCTTATTGATGGGCCTTGGCAACATTTTCACGAATGTTCATATTTACCTCGTTGCTGACAGTATTTTCTCACATACTAGTTTCAATTTTATATTGATATACCAAATACACCAATATTCACCACAATTTATTGACTATAAAAGCTGTGATTCTAATAAGTATGTGGCAATGAAAAAAAGTGAGTGCAGAATGTTTTGAAATTTGTGTCAACTGACTACCTGTCGTTAGAATCAGTAATGGTTGATGATATTGATGGTTGGTTATCATTCGCAATTGTATGAAACAATTTGTAAACTTTGACAGGTAGTCAGGTGGAGAGAATTATAAAACATTCTGCACTCGCTTAGTGTGTGACGAAACAATGTGTCAACAACAAGGTGAATATGAAAGTGTGAAATTATCTGAAACTAAAAATTATCTATATACAAGGCTAATACCCAAAATGTCGTACTTATATAACTGTATTGAATTTTCGAAAAGCACAAAATATCATTATTCCAATTATTTTGGTATTTTCTCTCCTCGTCTCTATAAAATGAAAATATGAATATTATTTCGATATACGTGTAGTAAGGACAAATCAGATGATTTGCACCAAAATGTCACTGCGTTTGAAGAATTTTCCTATCAGAGAGCCTGAAAGAAAAAATTCACTACTCTCTCTGATAGGAAAATTCTTTAAACGCAGTGACATCTTGGGGCAAATCATCTAATTTGTCCTTACTACACATATATTGGAATGATATTCATATTTTTATTTTATAGAAACGAAGAGAGAAAATCCCAAGAAATTTGGAATAATGAATGTATCACCTCCTCGATTAACCTACAGGCAGTATTTCACAAAATATCAATTCATAAATATAAAAAATATACTGTGTTGTATTTGAAGAAATATAAATTCAGGTATATATCTGAATAATGAATAACAGGAGCCAAAATTATTATTTTTTGACAAACCCCGTATAAGACTGAAAAACTTTGATATCTAATATTTGGGTCAACGATTTCAAGCCTGGCAAAGCTTTTCACGACGAATAACATGTTTTCCTGAAATTGATAAAGAACAAGTTTTGAATTTGTTGCCAACTGTTCCAGACTAAGGTTACGTTTCTTATATGATTATCAAATATACAGAGAAGTGCACGAAAAACGAACACAACTGTAACTTCTGAATCATTCGATTTCGGAATTTGAAAATATACTGAATTTCTCATCAATTGACAAGACAATTTTAGTTCGATCACTTCCTGTTTCAGTAGAAACGAACCCAACTTTGTATCTTCAAATTGGACACACTGCGTTATATTCCATAATAGTTTAGGTATTATTATGACGAATTCAGTGATACCAGGTTTGATAAGGTTATTTCAAATGATCACGAAGGTATTTGATTTAGATTTCTCCATAAATGCTCAATGGGTGTTACTTCGCAAAATCTGTACTTCTCTGTCACACTCATTGGGCATATGGAAGCTAAGAACGCCATTATCTTCGTATTCGTTTGAAATAACCCTGTAAAAACCCGATATCCTAGAACTCGTTATGATAATCCTTATTGCCAAATCATGGAATAATAAACATTAAAAAATCAGCAGTTGGGATGATTTCCGGTAAAACTGGAAGTGACAGAACTGATATTTTGTCAATTGATCAGGATCTGATCCCGAATGAATCAGAAATAACAGCACTGGCCGTTTGTTGTGCACATCTCTGTACATATTCTGATTTTTCCAATCATATGGAGGTAGAATTCTCAAATTATTAATTTCAAGGAAATAGAAAGCTTCCAAAGATACATTCCATGATCGAATGTGATTATTATCAGTGGAATACACTTCTCACCAGTAGCAATGGATTCACTGATATTTCCAAAAGGAGTTTCAGTTCTGAAAAATGTATTCCTTGCCTTACTCCTCATGAAGGCAATCTTGTTCATTCGATAATCAGGATGATACAATTTGCTGAAGCGATAAATTGAAGCTATGGAAGGTAAAATCATTTCCCAGATTTATTTATATCTCTCTCTCTTCATTTCCATAGATAAAAATCATCAGCAACATGCCTTCTCAGTATGAACCTTCTCAAGACAATTTGAAAGAATTACTTTTTCCATTCTTTATGGGATCAGATTCGTTACCGAAATATCAGAGTATACATTTTCGAGTAATGTGATTCCATATTTTTTGAATATTACTCTTCTTCAACCATTTTCAGAACTGAATGGCACTGACAACCGAATGAATTTTTCTCTTAGGCTCTCTGATAGAAAATTCTTTGAACGCAGTGATATTATGGGACGATTCCTGACTACATGAAATGGTTCATATTTTAATTTTGCCTATGTTTCGCTTGAATATTTTATTCTTTGACAAAATCCGTTGAGAATGCAATGAAATGTACTCACTAGAATTGAAATCACGAGTCCAATCTGGATCAGTAACGAGGAAACGGAGGAAATAAAGTCATTTTTTTTTCAGTTCTCCAAAGTTGCCGTAAAAAAAATTCTACTATTTTGAAAAATTTTTAAACCGTATCATCCTGAAGTTAGGTAAACTATCAATACAAACATCTGTTTCTTTTTATTTATAAATCTAACATGTTTTAGAACGTTTATGCATATTTATCTCAAGAACGGTTTTCGTTTATCGAAAAAAATTAAAGATCAAAAAAAGCCTCTAAATTGGACGATCTACACAATTTGATCACTGAAAGATGCCAGAGGCGTGCTACGAAGAAGTTTGGAGGGGATAAAAAGCCTCTACCTCCAAAAACGTATCACCCTGTAGATTCTGAAAATCTTCAAAATGCTTGAAATGATGATCTTCTAGGAAGTATTGACTACACCAAATTTCAAAATGATATCTTGAAAAGTAAGCGAGATAGTTCAATTGACTTAAACTTTGACCCTCTGTAGCTCCGCTACTGAACGAGATCGGACTAATGTTTGTATGAACTTTTGTGATTAATATGATGAGATCTATCTCCCATTTCAGTTTGTGCCTTAAAACCTGAATCACCCTGTATATTTTTAGCGTTATAGGAATATGACTGGAAAACTTCCCAAACATTTTTCGTCAACAAGGAAGCATGGGGAATTCTTCGATATTTTATAGACTTATAATAGTGAAATATTCATTTTCAGAATGAAAACACGGCAGCAGAATATGTTGAATTATCGCGAAGACATTCAATGTTCCATTTAGTAAAAAATGTGCTTGTTGCGTTTGTTTCAATCAGTAGTTTGATTCATCAAACAATCGAAAATCATCCCAAACAAACCCTGAACAGCATCTATATGCATTCGGCGGTACTAACACAAATATTCTGTGCATCTAACTGTGATGAAGTTATCTGTAATAATTGGATATTTAGTGTATTTACAGAATGCTGTACTGATGAAATACGATTCTGATAGAATACGGTTTTGACGAAATACGGTTTTGACGAAATACGGTTTTGACGAAATACGGAACTGACGAAATACGGTTCTGACGAAATACGGTTCTGACGAAATACGGTTCTGACGAAATACGGTGATGATGGAATACGGTTCTGATGAAATACAGTTTTGATGAAATATGTTTCTGATAGAATACAGTTCCGATGGAATACGGTTCCGATGAATTACTGAAACTATAAAATACAGTGCCGATGAATTGATGTGACGATGGAATACAGTTCCTATACGATACGATTTTGATGAATTACGATTCTGATGTTTTACTGAAGCGACGAATTACGGTTCTGATAGAATACCCTAACGATAGAATTAGATTATGATAAATTACCGTGATGATGAAATACTGTTCTGATGAATTACTGTTATGATCAAATACGGTTCTTATCGAATACCATTTTGATGGATTACATTTTGACGAATCACGTTTTGTTATAATACATACCTACAAATTACGGAGCTATGTTTTACAAAGCGATGAAAAACGTGCTTATAGAATACAGTAACTATCAATTACGGTACCTACGAATTACCATTCTGATGAAATATATTCTTATAAATTATATTTTGATGCATTATATTCTGACGTTTTGGGTGTTCCCTTTTTCGTCGACCTCAAACACATTTATTCACATCACATTCCTATTAACACATGTAATCTATCGGATTTCGTGAATAATCAATTCGACAACAGCAAATGACAGTTATTGTCAACTCACTCTCCGCGCGGTCCAGGGTTGCCAGTATTAGATTTTTATTCTATCATAATCCTCCAGAAATTTAAGAAGAACAACAATTCCTACCTTATTTCCCTCGGTTCTCACGATGTTCTCTGAACATTACAGGATATCCCTTTTTTCGTGAGAACCAGAAGATAAAAAAAATACCTTGCCAAAAATTCAGTAGATTTCAACAGTATTATGATCAATTTTATGCTTCAAGAATTCTAAGAAAGAATGATGAAATACTAGTACTAAGTACCATAATGAAATTCTATAAGGAAAACATGTAATGGTTTGATCAAAAAAGTTTATTCAAAATGCATAACTATGTACAAAACTATTTATTATAAATGGTAAAAGAACAATTACTACAATTTGTAATATTAATATAATGGCAAAGCACAGCTCACTCACCTACTAGTATTTGAAACTACACAATACTTACTCCTTTAAAAATAGTTGTCATTGTGATATGTCGAAAATGCAGTTTTTAATTTTTCGAAAATGTATTGATATAAATGCCATCAGATAAAATTTTGTATGTAATACGAATCATAAACAATCATTATGGCACACGCCGTGTTATCGGGCGAGGCGTAGCCGTACACGACTTGTACCATAATGATCGTCTTTATGATCCTTATTACATAAATAACTATTAACGTAAGAAGTAAACTGTTATAACAGAGGTATATAAAAAATTTAATTTGATCTGAATCAGATGAAGAATTGTCCTTCTTTGGTTTAAATATACAGCGTGTCTCATTTCAAACGCCCCCCCCCCTCTATATCTCAGCTATCAGTCGTTCGCTCTTTACCAAATTTGTATCGGTATGAATAATCATCAATAATATGACCAGTTGTGGATTTTCATAAGATGCCTATGAAGAGTTTCAGAGAAACAGGTACATCTAAACAGTATTTTTGCGAACGTAATAACTATCTACTCGGAAACGGTAGTTCAACATGAAAAAGAATAACTCGTTTTTCCTTCCAAATCATGATTTTCCACCTACCGGAGCCATTGCACGTTCCAAAATTCGTAGTTGATTTGAAGTCACTATTTATTCGAGGGTGAAAATGAAAAAAAAATAAAGTCAATCCTGTTAATTCGGAATTAGGTGATTTTTTGCACATGGAGGTGAGACACGCTGTAGATATATCATTAGTACCTATATGTACATACACACATGCATTACTTATTTTGTAAAATCAATTCAAACAGAGCGTGCCGAAATATCATGTAATTTATAAGTGTATGTGATTAACTCAAGATATGTAATTATGTAGGTAATTATAATAATAAATAGGTGCGGTCTAAATATTTTCAGTAGAGTATGAGATGTTTTAGTTGATCAGTAGTAGACGAAAAAACATCTTCACTATCCCTTATACTGCGATAAAGCTATATAAAGCTTTTCCATATACTACTGTATTTTTTCATGACGGTGTATACCTACTCCTGGATATAAAGTGGATGATAACGCATTGGAATTTCAGAATGATATCCTGAAGGAAAATAACGTTACCACAAATGATGGAAATAAGTTCATCAAAGGAGGCAATAATTCTATCAATTTCACTTTAACGAAATTATTCAACATCCGACTGGAGGGAAAATATGAAAATCTGCATCCGGCTGTTCAAGACGTTGTCCATTCTCAAATGATGGCAGAATCAGAAGGTAAAATTCATACCAAGGAGATTGCAAATAAAAAGTCTGTGCCAGTTCGTAAATCAGAATGCATGAAAATAGATGATAAAAACTGAAAACACATTATTTCCCCAATGCCAATTTTTGCATCAACTGACAACTGTTGTCATCACCAATGTGAATCAATAGTAATTTATGAGCATATATGAGCTTGCATGGACCTATCAGCGTTTAAGTATTAGCCTGAGCACCGAACATAAACGTCTCTGTTTATGTTCAGTGGCCTGAGCGAAAGCGAACCATTCTATGTTTCTTCATGGAATGGAATGGTTTACCCAACCAATGGGCTTATATCACAAAAAATTTTCATTTCATAATTCGATAGAACTCACCCAAACTAGCTCTCCACCGCAAACCGTTTCTTGCTGTGAGCTCCCTACGTTTTATAAAAAAATATTGAAATTCCCGATTTTTCGGACCTCTAAAAACGAGACGATGATGTGACGTCAAAACCCTAATACTGAAACAAGACTATTCCAGACAGAGATGAATGATACATGATTTCTGACAGAGTGAATTAGCGCGAGATCATAGTTGAAAGAATTAATATATCAGTTGCCTCAGTCTTCGTCGGGCGTTTTGTATTTTCTTTCAACTATGGCGAGATGAGGTTTCTACGTCATAAGAGGGGCTGTTTTCAGAAGGTACTATTATTTATGTCCAAAAATAAAACATTCCAGTTGATTTTTCGATCGAATTATGTCGTCAATCATTATTTATGTATAAAAGGATCATTATAAACATGGTTTGAGTTAAAAGTTCTACTAAGGTGTACACGCCCATTTTAATGCTTGCTTGTTGGTCGCCATCCTCATGTACTGTTTTACAATATCTGACGAATGGAACACTGATATTCAATTCAGTAACATTTGCTTTACATCTCAAAAATTTTATGAAAATATGTATTCCTTTTCAACTGAGCACTAATTTTTTATTTGCACTTGATCTTGTCAAAAAGTCAACTTGACTTCCATCACTGCATCTAGATCTAGAACAAGTGGATATCCAGCCAGAGTGTTCGAAATAGAGCAAGTGTTTTGAAGACCGCAGTTATCCACGGATACCTTATTTTTCCATTAGTCAACTTTGAGATCATGAATACTATAGTATCTATCATCAGTATAAATATTGGACACAAGTACTTCCTAGGGACTTTCCAAGGACGTCCCTAATTTTATACTAGGACATCCCAGGGATATCCTTTGTTGAGACAAAGTACATACTAGGGACGTCCCAGGGACATCCGCTGTGCATGTCCTTCTGGTACGTCCCTGGGATGTACCAAGTACGAAGAAAGGATATCCCTAGGACGTCTCAAGGATATTTCAAGGACATCCCTTCGACAATTGAAAGAAAAATTTGGGTTGAGTGGAATTGAACCCTGGACCTTTAGCTTATCGAGCACGCACCTTAATCTATTGGCTGATATATGCCTTCTGAAGATTTATGTACCAAACAGATTTACAAGGACGAAACTACAGAAACCTGAATAAATACAGCTTTGTTAGGATTTGAGTATGATTATCATTCTTGGGTGTTTAAAAATGAGAGGAATTATGCATTCACGATTTATCTTTGCGAAAAATGGTCATTTCTTAGGAAGTTCTGAGACTATATCTTTATTTGTATTACAATTACTATCCAGAAGAAAAACAAACATTTGAAAAAAATCAAATCAATATTTTGATGAAATTTGATGACTCTGATGTGAATGGATATCAGATATTCCAGGGACACGAATAGGATAATCTAGGGATGTGCCGGGCTGGTTGTCCACTAGTCAACCACTGCCGGACATCCTCTGGATGCCCCAATCATGTCCTTGTACCGCGGGACAAAAAAGGGACGTACCTAGGACATCCCTGTGTTGTTTGGGTACCCATCTGATGGGTCAGTCCATATGAATTATTATTTTTGAAAACCAAATAATTGAATGCGAATGCTTTTTGCCGTTTTTTGTCAGTCAGCATGAATGATGTATATCTCATTACCATACATCACAAGGAGTCTTGAAAGTATAGGTTGGACAAAAAAATATATTTTCAACTTTAACGACCTGTATCTTGTGAACGAAACCCTCGACTATATACTTGTGTTTCTTGAGATATCAAAATTCAGTTTCTCGAAATGAGGCCTTCTTTCAATTGACAAGGTCTGTTCAGATAATATATATAATGATTTATAGATCAATTGTTGTTTTTTTCTTTCTACAGGCCTAAATCGTGGACAATCACAGGAAAGTTACGTTGACGGTCAAATATTGAATAAAATAAAGAAAGAATTTGAGACTGTGAAAGACCTCCTACAGAACCACAACAATTGTGAATTAACATTAGAAAAATATCTGGAAGGTTTGATCAATAGTAAACCTACAACGATGTCAGGACGGTGAGTAGAATAAATAAGGCCAAATAGAATACGTACTTACATGGCGTTCCCTCAAGAAGTTATTCTTGCTTTCTTGTTGAAATTTGATCGATTTCGAAAAATCATATTTCAAGCTATCGAGTATATTTCGACCAATTTGAAACGTTATACAGGGTGCCCGTTTCTCGAGCTCCACCATGGGGATGTCAGTTATTATTAGAGATACGAGGTCGGTAAAATTATGGCAAAGTTGTTCATTTTTATGGTGAGCATTTATCTGCAAGAAGATTCGCTGTATCATTGTCAGTTTTTGAATTATTTGAAGAAAACGAAAATTTTCGTTTTTATTTTTTCAAGCGAAAACTAAGAAATACATGGGAATATAAGTCGCATATGTTGGAAAAAAAAAACTTTCCAACATGTCTCACTATCAAACAAAAAAAAACATGAAAAAATACATATTGCAATAGTGAGATATCGGGTATAACATGCTCAAATGATTTAATGTGATTACTATAGTGCCGAAAGAACATTTTCTCAGCATTATTCTGTACCAGATATCTTGAATTGGCCATTTTTCAAAATGTCCTAGTATTGTTCTAGCACAACGATATGTAGAACGGATTGTATCATCGTAGAACCAATGGAAGTGAAAAATATAAGTCAAGACATAAATATGGAGTCGAAACTAAATTTTTGAATACAGAGCTGTGACAAATTATTGAAATATGTAAATAATGACTATTTCGTGAATAAAAATAGATATCTGATTTTCAAAATCCAGAATCCGATATGCTATAGATAGCAATAAAATTTGTCAATCGTACTGGAAACCTATACTATAGATACCAAATGCGTATTGAGATATTTCTAACCCTAATAGCATACAACGTCCGAGGGACGTCCCTATTTGGTACATCTCATGCAATGTCCGAGCAAGGACGTCCACGGAATGTCCCAGCTGGTACATCATTTCAAATGTCCTAGAAATAGCATCCCTGCGACGTCCCACGTGGTACATATTGTAGAATGTCCATGCAAGGACGTCCTTGGGATGTCCCTGATGGAATATGATTTTAAACGTTCCTTTAGGGACATCCATCGGATGTCCCGAGTAGTTCATATTCGGGCATGACTTCAGATCTTATATAATGTCCCTTCTAGACAACCATGAAATGTCCCTCATGGTACATTCCTTCAAATATCTCTGCACAGACGCCCATAATATTTCCAGGATCGTATAACAATCGAAATGTCCCTTAGGTACATCCTTCGAATGTCCGTCGGATGTCCCAATTGGTACATGAACTGTACTCTTCCAATGTCCTAGAAATAACGTCTTATGGACGTCCCAGCCGGTTCTTTCAATATGTTGTCCCTGCGAGGATGTTAACTCACACCTCACCGACGAATGATTGCTCGTAGGCTATAAGTACTCCTCGTCAATGTCCTTCACGTAAGTTCATTGGACATCCTTGGGAAACTTTTTGGGGACCTTCTACGGACCATCAACTCAACTGGATGTCCTTATCAGTTATGCAAGATCTGGTCCTAGAGGGACCCAGAAAAATTCAAATTCAAGAATAGTTCGTACGTCCCTGGGACATCCTATGGACATCCAATTGATATCCTTCAGCGTTGCTGATAGGTTGTCCTATGGATGTCCTAAGGATGTCCTCTGTAGTACTTGCTTAGGAATACTGTAGGATTTGGGTATTCGATAGTTGTCCTAGGGACATCCCTCAAGGACGTCCCTAGTTAGTCCTCAAGTGGGACATTTGTGCGTCCCACAGACGTCCAAATTCGAACGTCCTATGGACGTCCTGAATGTCTTGACAGGACGTCCTAAGAATATCCATGAGACATAAGTGTGTTATTAGGGAAATGAATATCTCGCCCCCTTCATACAATATAATTGAATAAAATCAATGATTATGAATGTTTCATTCTATTTTTTCAAGAAACGATGAAGACGATTATCATCCATGTGAATACAGTGCAGTATGCAGATCGTTGGTGGGAATCGACAAATTACCAATCTGTCAAAGTCTAGAGAGGAATCGAAGTTTTAACTTTCAGAAGAATACCACGAAGAGAGATCTACCAAGGAATTGCAAAGAGATACAAGAAAATGGTATACTTTCATGAATACTATCACTACATTATCGAATCGTTCACCTATATATTGGTCTTTTTCAATTTTCACGTGTTGCACTTTACAAAGTCATCAACAACCGATTCGAAAAGTTGCAAGAATATTAAATTCATTGTGTCGAACGTCCATCATTTATCTCGTGTAGTATTTGATGAAGAGATCAACCTGTCCAATTTATCTTTCATCAATAAATGTGCACAGTACTCTACTGGAAAATGACTGTGCACGCATATCAGGGAGTGGAGATATTCAAAATTGAATTTCAGAAAGCGTCAAGTGTATTTCGAAATAGTCACTTGTATTTGAGAAAGTATCAATTGTATTTCAGAATAGTCAATTGAAGTTCAGAAAGCGTCAAGTGTATTCAGGAATAGCCACTTGTATTTCAGAAAGCGTCAATTGTTTTTTAGAATGGGCCTGTTATTTCATTGTATTTCATTATTTCGAAGTACTTACCAGAACTAGTTCACTGTCGCAAACCGTTTTTTCCTTAGAGCTCTGTACATTTCTCGAATTATTATCAGGTTTGTTCGTGTTCCAAATTGTTGAAACGTCCTTGGACTGCGCAGAATCATGTGCGCATCAAATTCAAACCGAAACAAGTCTGGGATAGTTTCGAAACCAGATAAACGAAAACAGCGTTTTTCCGTTTTCCCATCTTCTTTCTTGAAAATATGTGTCTTGACTCACGTGAATCGAGGTCATATTTAGGTAAGGTTCATGTTGATGTTATCATAAAATAATCCCAATTTTGACGTCCTGAACAAAAATCGTTTCTCACATAAATATTCATACACTTATACATATACCATAAATGATTCTTAATCTAAGTACAGATTCATTCAGATTCATTCAGAACCACCATCCTCCAGATTGGTCTTGAGGATTTTCAGTAAATAACATGTTCAAAAACGTTTGTATATTCTTACCTTGAAGATAGGACAATGATCTGAAGCTCATATGCCCATTGTTCATAATCTTGATGGATTTTTTTTCAATAATTCCAATCTTCATCTTGTTTGAAAGTGTATCTCTTAACATAAGAACGCTAAGAGGTTAAAAATCTGTTGCATAAACGAAGGCTCATCCAAAATTATCCACGCCAGTCATGGGCAGTTCTAGCCCAGAGACTCGTACTGCTTTGGACCGAATCGAAACAATCTCAAACTAGTTCATATAAAACGTAAACACGTGATCTGTTGAATACGAAACAGTCCTGAGAAAACTCGAACACTTCTTTGTCACTGCGCATGATTAGGGTTTCATCGAGACGATAAATCTCGTCTCGAAGGCACTTTCTCGTCTCGTCTCGATCATCGAGACGAGAAATAAACAAACTCTCGTCTCGATGTTTTTCTCGAATACAATTTCTCGATCTCGATTCGAGACTCTCGAAATTTCTAGAGTCTCGAAAACAAAAACCGAGACAAAAACTGAGCGTTATTAAAAAATGCTATGTATAGGTTATAAGGCTGCACCAAAATACAGGGTATTGAATTTTCTCTATAAAAATATGGCTAAAAGCCACATATAAAAAAAACCGCCGAGTATCAGCACAAAAATAAAGAATATAATGTTCCAAAAAATGAAAATTTAACGAATCCTTGATGTTTCAATTAACCTAATCTTTATCCATACTTTTAAATTTACCTAGGTACGAAAGGTGAAAGTTTAAAATTGTTTCTTCGTTCGTGAAGAATGTAACAGCAACAGCAACAAACTCATTTCATATAATCGAAAAAAAAATTATTGAGCAAATTATTTTATCTCAATAGTAGGGGTCGAAGTAGTGAAATTTATGCAATTCCAATTACGATATTCCTTCAACATCGCAGCCTCTTACTGACTATGATGTTGATGACAATACCGACAATTTTAATTTGCAAAATTTATTCGAAAAAAGCAACGGCAACAGAGAGCTTAACTGGAGAAAATAAATAGATGGATATTGTTTGTCTAAGAGAGCTGAAGGGAATCAAGATATTTTAGAGTGGTGGAGAAAAAACGAGGCCATATATCCGAATTTATCAAAGATGGCTCGTGATTTTTAGAGTATTCAAGCTACTTCAGTTCCGGCAGAAAGACTGTTTTCAAGAGCAACACTTACCATCAGAAAAGAACGAAGCCGATTAACTGGAGAATCGGCTCAACTTTTACTATATGTTTAAATTCTTGGCTATATACCATAGATATATTTACAAGTGTGTAAACAACAATTTTGTTCTCTGTTGAAAAACTTTGTTCATTGTTCATTTATTTTCTTATGATTTGTTAATTTTTGAGTGTTCAAATATGATTTTCGTATTTGATGGTTTTCAATAGTTTAAGACGTTAAAGTTCTGTAAGAATATGAAGATATTAATTTCTAACTTTGTCCTTTTTATTTATTTTGTTATATTTGTAATTTTTTTGTTATTTTCTCTTATTATGTTTGAAATGAATTACATTTAGTCTTTTATTTTCTCATTTCTTGAGTATTTAGAGCTGTGAGTTATTGCAGCACATATATTTTTTCGAGATCGAGAAATCTCGAAATAATTTCTCGATCTCGAAAAATCTCGAAGTGCTTTTCTCGATCTCGTCTCGAAAAAATAAAGTTAGTCTCGTCTCGATCTCGTCTCGAAATCGAGACGAGACGAGACGAGAAATCTCGAATTTCGAGAGTCTCGTGAAACCCTACGCATGATTATGATGGTTTCGGACTGATAGTTTTTTGAACGCGAACAAACCTTTTGAAATTCACGATATTTCGATACATGAAAAACACGGGGAAACGCGTGAAGTATTCATCCGAAATAGTGCGATATACATATCTTTTCTCCTTGTCTGTTAGACAAGTGCAAGAATATTTCTGATTCTCATAGCAATCAAAATGAGGTGCCCGCCATATACTCTAGGAACAATTTCAGACGCAGATAACAGATAACACAAAACACAACACACAACTGAAGAATCAGCTCATAAGAGAAATACCTTGTATTGTATATGAAGATGAAGAAGAGTTAGCTTGACAATGTAGTTCGTCTTCTGCTTCTCCTCTTGTACTTCCGAGAACTCTAGCCATTACGCTGATACCAGTGCGACAAAACAATTTGTGTTCCTATAAAATTTCGATCTTTATTAAGAATACTGGAATATTTGTATTGGCACTGAAGCATATTGCGAGTATACAGGGTGGGCCACCAATAACGCCTCGGTCTCTAGAAGGCTAACCACTTATCTTCTTGGAATTCTTCCTCTCTAGGAAGTTGCATGTCAACATAGGCTACCATTTGAAATTATTTTGAAACATACAGGATATCCCCAAAAATCACTAAATACAGAAGTTGAACTTTTTTCAATCGAACACCCTATATATTATTTCATTTTGAGATTCTTCCTGGTGAGCTGATTTCAACGACCCATCATACTTGGGGTCTAGCAGTTATAATTACTGAGATATAGGTTGTGAGAAATCGAGATTTTCCAAGTTCAAGAATTTTTTGTGTCTAAACCATTCATAATTGGTCAAAACGGCTCACATGTCCCTATCTCAACTTTTGATCAACTATCTACTGACATTTAATTGAAACAAATACAGGGTGGTGCAGAATTCAGATTCTTGATCACCCGGTATCAGTAGATAGTTAATCAAAAGTTGAGATAGGGACATGTGAGCCGTTTCGACCAATTATGAATAGTTTCGACACAAAAAATTCTTGATTTTGGAAAATCTCGATTTTTCACACACAGCTCATCAGGAAGAATCTCAAAATGAAATAATATATAGGGTGTTCGATAGAAAAAAGTTTAACTTCAGTGTTTTATGGTTTTCGGGGACACCCTGTATGTTTCGAAATAATTTCAAATGGTAGCCTATGTTGACATGCAACTTCCTAGAGAGGAAGAATTCCAAGAAGATAAGTGGTTAGCCTTCTAGAGACCGAGGCGTTACTGGTGGCCCACCCTGTATAAGTATTCAATAAGTGATTATTTGGGGTCAGGACGAACCTGTTGTCTTCTGTGAATGAGAATACTGTTGTCATCGGTCATATTGAATCTCAGAAGGTATTTACTATAGGTACTGATCTATGTACCTAGGTACAAATCTGGCAGTGTCTAAATATGTGATCATACTTTTCATGAGAGAACCAGAATTCAGATAACGATGACTTTCGTTTCGGTTCATGACGCCATCGAAGCTGGCTTTTTCGAGGGTGCCTAATTTCATGATCGAAAAAATTATATTTCTGATGATTTTGAATAACGAATGATTGCACCGAATTCCATTTATATACACGGAATGAACAATATGAAATAGGTTTCTGGTGTAAATTTGACTATTGTGAACAGCCCCATCGTCAATTCATGTGGAATACAATTGACGATTTCTGATATTGACTCTTCTGAAATACAATTGATGCTTTCTGAAATACAACTGAAAAAGGTGTAGTATTCCAGCTGAATATGGCTCACTCCTAGGACTGGGCTTTCTATTTGTAGCATCGGAGTCGGTAATTTGTTGTGTTTGGACTCTTGGTCACGTATTCATTGGCAAATAATGTAATGAAATGAAGAAAAGTAATAACGAATGATACCTGAGAACGATTCTCAAATAATCTCTTCAGCTTCTTCCCAACAATTTCTTCTTCATTTTGTTGTTTTCTGTTAATTTAAGTCTTGCTCCGTTGAAGCTATACTTCCGGCTTTGCTGACGAAACATTCACAAAATTATTTTGATGAATGCCAAATTCCACTTTTCTTGAACTAACCATGCAAACTATGGAAATTTACAAAATTATTTCGATGAATACCAAATTTCACTCTTCATGAACTAACCAAACTAGAAATTTTGTTTCTCAGATCCGACCAGAAAGTTAAATTTTTTTCATAATCATGCTCCAAATATAGTATTGAAACATTTAACACGGTAAGAGTCATATTGTCAGTATAGGCACAACCAAATATATTGTTACACTATCCATTTCTTATTGTGACTATAGCCAGAATATTGTTACGGTTACATTTTGATATAGTATAAGCAATAATTTTCATCTGGTTGTGCCTATATAAATCAGAATATTGTGACGGTAACATAAATTATTCACCGCGAAATGTCTATAAGTAATCGTATCTATCTGTATCTTATTGAAATATACAAGGTGCATAATATTGTTAATTCGAAAATGACAACTATTGTGCTGTGAGCAATAGAGTATACCTAGAGTATAATATTATCAACCGATAGGTAATATGATAAATCTTCTTCCTGATCATTTCTCAATTGTCTTTTCATCAATTTCAATGAAACGTTGTGGTTTCGTTAATAGTCATATGGAGCTTCTTCTAGTGCAATCAGATTCGAAATAATATTTCCAGTGGCGTCACAATGGGTACATTTATCGATATTCATGGTGAATGTCATTGTACACCACCGTTTTTTCTGATCTATATTTCTATTAGATTGAACTATTGAAATAACAACTTTTTCATCCTCTGTGTGATTTTTGTATCTAGCATAATTTTTGAGGAAACAATTAAAATTCGATTCGACTCCAAATTATAATGTAGGTGTTTTCAAAACTTCCATTGAGATTACCCCAATTAGAATCATTTTGCAATTTTGGGACTTCCTCAGTCTCCATCCATACTGAATTTAGGCACCATGGAGGCTTATACAGGGGGGTTATAAATAAAAACAATAAATACTTCCATCTTCAACATCCTGTATCTTAAAAACGGAGCAAGTTAGGACACATGTTTATATGAACTTTATTTGCTAGAATGTCACAAGGAAATACCCCTTGAATTTTTTCGGTGTTATTCAGATACACCCTGTATATATTTTGAGAAAGGAAGATAACGTGGACACAAAGAACTAACCGTATCATAAGGTTAGTTCGTTATATCCACAATTATTACCAAAGCGTGGGATCGTTGTCCTCAGAAAGCTGCCACCTAAGCTAGCCGAGGCCTATACGGCCAATTAGAGCTCTGCACGGGCCGGGCCAACCCGCGCGGGCTTAGGCCCGACCCGATCCGCACCGCGGGTCGGGCCGCCACGGGCCTGAATAATGTAGTGTGCGGGGCGGGACGGGCCGATTCATAAGAAGTGCGGGGCCGTCCGATTCATAAAAATGAGCTCGGCGGACCGTGCGGGTCCCGCGGACGTGCGGGTTCCGCGGACCGTGCGGGTTTCACTGACCATGAAGGTACCGCGGGCCGGGCGGGTTTCGCGGACCGTGCGGGATCCGCGGACCGTGCGGGTCCCGCGGGCCCTTGCGTGAGTGTTGTGGGTTGTGAGTCTTCATTTCCTAGTAACAGAATCCCACATTCGAAATGACGTGATACTCTGAGCAATCCAGACGCCCATGCGTTTGTGAAATGAACTCGGTTTTCTTGGGATCCTCAAATCAGTCGAATCCCAATAGCCTGTGGTCATGAATAATGAGACTTTAGTTAATTTTATTTATTTTGATGAGAGCTATACAAATCGCATTCGTTTTTATTGTCCCCATATTGTCGAGTAACTCCCTTAGGAAGATATTACAATCGAATAATCTAGAGGTAAGTACCTTTCAATCGATAAATTACATAAAGATATAGCATTCAATCATTCAATTATTAACACTTCAAACACATCAGCATATCATTGATATCGAGTGAAAATTCAGGGTGGGATTTTTTTCCTTAGGTCAAAATATATGTTTGAAGTTTCTTTCCATAAGTGGGTTACGCGGGCTGAGTGAGCCACGCTAGCCGAGTGAGCCACGTGGACCGAGTGAGCCACGCAGGCCGAGTGAGCCATGTGGGCCGAATGAGCCACGCGGGCCGAATGAGCTACGCAGGCCGAGTGAGCCACGCGGGCTGAGTGGGCCACGCGGGCCGAGTGAGCTACACGGGCCGAGTTTGAGTAAACATGAGGGTCATGACGCTGGTCGGGCTAAAATGTTGTCAACTGCGGACCGCGCGGGCCTGCATTACATTTTTTGCCGTGCGGGTTGCTGCGGGTCGGGTTCCATTTCACAAACATGCGGGTCAGGGCGGGCCTCAAAAATCTGGCCCGCGCAGAGCTCTACGGCCAATTGCCGAATCCAGAACTGCATGAAGGTCGGCACTATAAAATATTCACTATTAATATTCACTTGCAGGTCATACAGTTTCTGGTTTATACGAAATCCAACCGAAAACGTCCAAGAAGTCGTTCATGGTGCTTTGTGATATGGAAACCAAGGGAGGTGGCTGGACCCATATCCAGAAGAGAGTAGACGGATCAGTAGATTTTTATAGGGGTTGGAGAGAGTACAAACATGGATTTGGCAAATTAGAGGGAGAGTTTTGGATCGGACTGGAAAATATATATGCTTTGACAGGTTAGTTTCATACTGAGTTCTTCCAGGATAAGGATATACAGCGATGTGGATGAAGCCAAGATACTGAAAATGAAATGTATATATAAAACTAGCTTGCTACTGGGGATTGCAGCAAAGTAAAGGTGAACTCATTACAGTTTGTCCAAGCTTTCGGAAATATATATTTCCATCTTCAGGGAGACTACAAATATAATTTGATTTGTGTAGATTGACAATAATATTGAGGAATGCTCAAATGATAATCACACTATTTGAGGATGAATGCAATGGTGTTGAATGGATTCGAAAGTCGATTTAGGTATATCACCTTGGTCAAAACCTCAAAAAATAATATATTATATCCCAATACGGAGGAATGGAATATTCAAAATTATCTGCGAAAATATTCTTTACGAACACCTTCCCTTAGTATGTGCAAAATGATAGAAGCAACAAGTGACTTAAAGAAAAAATGAAGTGCACCTTCACTTATCAAGGTTCAGCGTATACTACTCCGCGATCATTCTTGGAATCCAAATAATGTCCGTACACTTACAAAGGACCCCGCACAAATCGAATACAATTTTGAGTTATGTCAATTTACCTGAAATTTTGGGGGAATGTAGTTCAAAGTGTGGTAAATAAAAGTCTCCATGAGGTCAAACGATTCCTATGAGTAGTTTTCGTGCTACGCTCTCGTGAATCCTCTAATGCTACGTATAGAAAACTCGACTAAAGGATCTACAAAGGAGGTACACACGTACTTGTGAGATATCGAAATCGAATTCAGGAATTTGGGAAGTTTGCTGATTAGTTGAGCTATATTTCATTACTATATTTTACATTTATTAACATATATCATTAATCATATCACCTGTTCTTTGCGCTACTCAAGGTCAACGAAAGTGGACGTGACAAGTACTTTGAACTCTTTGTATGCTCCTGTATACACACACACACACCCACAATGCACCCACACACCCACACCCACACCCACACCCACACACACACACCCACATCCACACCCACCTAACCTAACCTGAGCTGATTTCGATTTCGATATCTCACAAGTGCGTGTGTACCCCCTATGTAGATAATTCAGTCAAGTATATTCTCTACGTAGCATCAGAGGATTCACGAGAGCGTAGCACGAGAACGATACTCATAGAAATCGTTTGACCCCATGGAGACTTTTGTTAAACACACTTTGAACTACTTTCTCCCAAAATTTCAGGTAAATTTACAGAAATCAAAATTGCATTTGATTTGTGCAGGGTAACTTTGCTATCTTTCATTATATTCATTGAACGTAACGACGACGTGTGTACTCGAGTGACAGTACACTACCGCTTGTATTCATTTAAGTAGGCTAACAGACTCACGCTAACAGTTTTAGCAATTATTATGGTTTTCGCTTCAAGATAGATGAACTACAGTATTCAGCCCCAGCTCTCCCACTATTCATATGTGATGATTCGCATGATGTTTTCACTGGTCTTCGACAGTTGAATAGGTCGGGAAATGAGACTCAAATAAATAATGCTTCACCGCCGACGAATTTCAGTAACTACGGTGGAAATAAACCGTTACGAACCATATTGTTGGGTATTCTGTGTCCCTGTGCCGATTTTGATGACAATTGATGAATATAATTACAGTGAAATTATCAGCGAAAAACGGAGAAAAAAATCAACTTCAACGCCTTGTATCTTTATCCACAGCAATTATTTCATAAGGCATATTCGGTCCTATCGCCATATCTTGGTCCAAACAATCCGCCCTTAGCCGATGTCCCAATAGTTATTACTCACCTTATTATATGTTCCAGGTTTTGAGGTGAACGAACTTTTGATTGAAATAGTGGATAGGGATCAGGTGACAGCCTATGCCCACTACAAAGCATTTGGAATCGGACCTGAAAAGGAAGGATACCCTCTGAAAGTTCTCAGAGACTTTTTTGGCGATGCAGGAGATTCTCTAACCGACCACTTGGGCAGTAAATTCACAACGAAAGATTTGGACCAAGATACGAATCCTAGTAATTGTGCAGTCTTGTTCGGTAGGGAGTATTACTTTTACTCATTACTATTTTATGGTTGAATGAAGTGAGTGAAGGAAGTAATGCTATCGGAATCTTTCAACAAGGTCCTGATGAATGAAAATAGTATTTATCTACTTACTGCATAGAAAGTTAGCGTTGGCTCCCTCATTTGAGGACACATACCTGTCAATTTACTCCCACGGGAGGAAAAAATAATACCTCCCGTGGGAGGTGAAATAAATTGTCTTCAGCATGCTTCCTTGGTAGCGATATACACATGAGATTTGTGGTACCCAAGTACCTAATCTGTGTGTCCAAGTGTCCATCACTGCTATGAAACAAATAACAATTCCATTTCCAATGATCTCATACACTTCCTCATATATCACTCTATCCAAACTTTGAATAAAATACAATGGCTACATCACAATAAACTAATTCAATGTGACAGAAGTGTCAATGTCAAATTGATTTTCGTTCTGTAACCTTAGATCATGTTACACATTGATTTGGATCGATACTCGAGAGATAGACCTTTTGAAGCACAATTTTAAGAACGACACTCTCAAATATATATATTCGTGGATAAAATCATTCATATATCTTGGGAGCAAACGTTCATTTCCTCCCATGTGTGTTGAATGCCGCGGGAGAAAACGGATACCTTTGCTCCCTTGATATATAAATAGCTATTAATAAGATATCTACTTGATATCCAGCATTGGGGAATACAGGATTCAGGTTTGGGGGGGGGGGCTGTGTTAAGAAAAAGTGGTGACCAAAGAAAAGCGCCGCAGGTTAAAAACATTTTTCGGAGCCACGCCCAATTTATGTCCGTAATTCATCCTAAACATACCGAAACGTTACGCGGGTATTCTCTTTTGTCGGCCGTCGGGACGCCAAAAATTTTTGCATCGGGGTGCGAGTTTGCACTTATTCGCTTTCTATTTGTGAGATGGAGGAATCCTGTTTACCCCTTCTCTCCTGAGGAAAGGAGTGTGGCGGAAATTTGAGGTGCAGCACTGATTCACTTGACACATCGCTAAAACAAACTTTTTTCTATTGTTTCACAGAAAATGTATACATAGGTCAAAACAAAATCAACAATAGTTTAACAACGTACATAAGCTGCCTCACCATGAAAAATATCTATTTTATGAACGAATATTTGATCAAACAAACAAAAAATTAGTGAAGAAATAGTCAAAATAAAAAACAAATTATAAACAAATGTTTAAACGACGAGCTCATTTTATCCAGTACTTCTTCTATATCTATTTCAATCCCATAATTTATATTTAATAAGGATAACGAGGTTAATCTATTTTCCCCAGTATGCTGTTGCGCAAATAGGTCTTTAGCCGTCTCAGTGTTGAATAACTGAAATATGTAAAAATTATAAATTATCCTCCTAAGACTTGCCGTGATAGGGGGGGGGCTGCAGCCCAGCCCTGCAGCCCAGCCCGGCAGCCCCCCCCCTGGATACGCCTATGATATCCAGTACAGTTATGCAACGTAACGAGTCACATGTTTTAAGCAAACGAAACCAGGAACAATTGGCAGATTAACAAAAACAGGTGTTTAGTAAGCCCATTGATATTAGAGCTTAGCCATAGCACCAGTGCGAGAATATTGCGCCTGGTGCTGATGACCTGTATTCCAATACTTGCGCTAGAAATGGTTATATCGAAAAGCACCTATTAATTCGTCAGCGCGGCTTCGTGCATAAACTTTTACATTTCGTGCGTAATGGGTCACATACAACTCTTGTTACGTAATATACTATTCCAGTAATCTCTGACATATCATTCCATCATTAGCAATACCAGTCAGACGAACTCGACATGTCCGGTCAGCACATCCCTTCGTCCTCAACCTTGAGATATGTCGTTTGTTTACAGAATAGCAAAGATAAGGATTTATCTGCCAACGAAAGTGTTCCCCAGAACTTATACAGGATGAGTCATTAGTGTGGCAAAGTGAGATAACGGCTTTACTGTTTGAGATAGATGAACAAAAATTCCAGAGATGATCTAGGATCATGAGCAGCACATTTCCAAATTATTTCGCTTTAAACAGGGTGACTCAGAAATGCGTGGCGTATCAAAGTTATACCCTGTGTTCCATTGCATTTTTGCAGTCTCCTCTGTGAGCTGATTTCATCAATGCATCACACCTGGGGTTGAGCGAGAATGATTACAGATATATAGGGTGTTCAAAATCTATATTTTTCAACTTTGAGGATTGGAAAACGGCTCTCTTGTCCCTATCCCAACTTTTGATTCACTATCTACTGACATTTAATTGGAACAAATACAGGGTGGTTCAAGATTCAGCATTCTGATCACCCTTGTATCTGTTCCAATTAAATGTCAGTGGATAGTAAATCAAAAGTTGAGATAGGGACATGGAAGCCGTTTTGACCTATAATGAATAGTTTCGACGCAAAAAAATCCTGAAGTTGAAAAATCTCGATTTTGAACAACCTATATCTCTGTACCTAATCATTCTCGCTAGACCCCGAGTGTGATACATTGATGAAATCAGCTCACAAAGGAAAATGCAAAAATGCCATGAAATACTGGGTGTTCCATAAGAAAAAGTATCACTTCGATACGCCACGCATTTCTGAGTCACCCTCTATACAGCGAAGTAATTGGGAAAAGAGCTGCTCATGATCCTAGATCATCTCTGAAATTTTAGTTCATCTATCCCAAACAGTAAAGCCGTTATCTCACTTTGCCACACGAATGACTCACCCTGTATAATCTCCAAAAGTTCAAAACAGATACCAATATCAACCTATCTTCTCCCTATCTTCCCTAGGACCACAGAATGTTCTCCGAACCTCATAGAGAATCCCATTCCAAGTGATCAAAAACAATTACACAGGGTGATATTTATTAAGGTGATGACGGCATCCGCAATGTGTTCAATGAAACATCCTGTATTTTGTGACCCTAGTTCATTCCATACTTTACGGACACACTGTTCAATAACACAAATCGAATTGATTATTATGATACACTGAACTACATTCAAATGCTTAGTTTGGTAAATGTTTTTTTCTACAAGCGTGCGTGATTCACCCTATACCCGCACGCAATTTAGTTTGAGAAGTGTCATTTTCCCGTAACATTGCGGGAAAAACAAAGATATGATAATATGGCAAAATATAAGTGGTAGGTGATGGAATATGAGAGTTTGAGTTTGTTTGTTGCAGTATTAAGTATGTATGTTCAGAATCATTCATCAAATTGCACTATTCATCGTGAAAATTAAGAAATATTGACAAATAAAAATTGATTATCATAAAAATCCCCCTATAGATTTGGATTGATCTGATGGGAAACGATTATTGTTGTCATGCCAATCAAACCTCAAATGAGTTTGTAATTGTCGAAGTGACAGACACAGCGTTACTGTCATTTTCGATTCAGTGGAATTGCCACAGTTTAATCAAAAACTTCCAGCTATAGGGATGCGATAGGTATACACGCGTATTATTGAATGGTGCAACAATAAAGAAATGAAAATACCGAATGAAGAAGAAGTATTTTTGGCTCATTTCCTAGAAGTGTCTGAAACCTAGAGACCAAACACCTTATGTCCTGCTGGCTTCCTCAATGAACCTATACATATTGCGTCAAACTGTTAGTTCCATTTCACAATAGCTATTACTAATAATCAGTAGATAGAGAATATAATCTTGTTAGTTGTTCCTATATGAATGAATAATAATTGAACTAATCAATCAATTTCCTACGCTTGTAGAAAAAATATTGTTCCTAACTCATGCGGAAAGTGTCTTTCCCGCACTCGACTGCTTGCCCGAACTCCGTTTCGCGTCGTTCGTGTCAACGGCAGTCGCGTGCGGGAAAGAATTACTTTCCGCACTTGTTAGGAAAATTACTATACTGTGATAAGTAGTAGAAATAAGCGATTAATATCAACTCGTCTTTCACTACAGATGGTGCCTGGTGGTACAAATCCTGTCACATCAGCAACCTCAACGGAAAGTACCTCAATGTGGATCTACCTGCTCAGTACAAGTTCCATGGTCTACATTGGAAAACATTCAGGAGTCATGAATACTGTCATGCCAGAGCTCGCATGATGGTGAGGCCAGCTCAAAGTTGAAGTTGAAGTTGATTTTTTTTAATTATGCCTCTCAGCATGTTTCTGTTTGTGCTTAATAAAGGAAAACTGAAATCCTCTTTCGACTCAATTTCTTCCATAATAATAATAATAATAATAATAATAATAATAATAATAATAATAATAATAGTAATAATAATACTTGGATCATTGCGTCTACTCAGGGCACACGGTACTTGGTCCCAGTGATTACTCACCTCACCGGCTGTGAGGAGTAGTCACTGGATTTTATCCAGCACGACTCTGCGTGACGTCGGAGGTCGCAGGGTCGTGACTGGAATTACATGAACTTAAATGAATAATAATAATAATAATAACAAATTGCAGGGCCTGCCGCAGGGCGCCCGAGACAATTATGCACCTGACCCCAATAAACTTAGCAGAACCACTTCAATGTTTCGGATTTGCAATAGTACTATAATTTGTTACTAATTTAGTACTAATTTATTATCACATTCACAAATTTATTACTCTTCATTGAATAGAGAAAACCAACGGCTCTGCTACCTTTATGTCAACCTAGCAGAACCATAGCTGAAAATTTAATATTTTGGAAATTTTAAAAATACCATAATTTATAACTATTTTATTACTATCTTATAACTATAAACACGAATTTTTTACTCATCATTTCAAGGAAAAAAACGACGATTTGTCTATCTCGATCTCAACCTAGCAGAACCAAAACTCGAATCACATGTTTTTTGAAATTCTGTTGTATCATCAATAAGTTACTAATTTATTACTAATTCATTACAACATTCGCGAATTTGTAACACTTCATTCAACAGGGAGAATCAACGGCTCTGCTAGCTTGCTGTCAACCTAGCAGAGCCATAGCTAAACAATTATTATTTTGAAAACTTCCAATATACCATAATTTATTACTATTTTATTACTAACTTATAATTATAATCACGAATTTTTTTATCATCATTTCCAGAAAAAAAAACGACGATTTGACTATCTCGATCTTAACCTAGCAGAACCAAAACTCAAATCACATGTTTTTTGAAATTCTGTTGTATCATCGATAAGTTACTAATTTATTACTGATTTATTACCACATTCGCAAATTTCTAACACTTCATTGTGACAAACATGTGATTTGAGTTTTGGTTCTGCTAGGTTGAGATCGAGATAGTCAAATCGTCGTTTTTTCCATGAAATGATTAGTAAAAAATTCGTGATTATAGTTATAAGTTAGTAATAAAATAGTAATAAATTATGGTATATTTGATGTTTTCAAAATAATAATTGTTCAGCTATGGCTCTGCTAGGTTGACTGAAAGCTAGCAGAGCCATTGGTTGTCCTTGTTGAATGAAGTATTAGAAATTTGCGAATGTGGTAATGAAATAGTAATGAATAATTAACTTATCGATGATACAACAGAATTTCAAAAAACATGTGATCTGAGTTTTGGTTCTGCTAGGTTGAGATCGAGATAGACAAATCGTCGTTTTTTTTCTTGAAATGATGAGTAAAAAATTCGTGTTTATAGTTATAAGATAGTAATAAAATAGTTATATATTATGGTAATTTTAAAATTTTCAAAATATTAAATTTTCAGCTATGGTTCTGCTAGGTTGACATAAAGCTAGCGAAGCCGTTGGTTTTTTCTGTTTAATGAAGAGTAATAAATTTGCGAACATGATAACAAATTAGTACTAAATTAGTAACAAATTATAGTACTATCGCAAATCCGAAATATTGAAGTGGTTCTGCTAAGTTTATTGGGGTATGCACCTGCTGTCTTCTTGCACGGTGTATGCAGTCTCGGCCTATATCCATAGACACAATGCGGCATTGCGAGTGCTCTATTATCACCTGAGGCACTCGTACGGAATAGACGAGACCCCAGTGCTGCCCTATGCTCCGGGGGATATTGAGTCCGTTGTGGAGAATGAGAGGTGCCGAATTTATTGGAACTTCTCATTCCCCACCCTCAGGCAAATACAAGCTAACAAGCCTGATGTAGTCCTCCTCGACCATCAAACCAAAGCGATGTTCGTGATCGAGTTTTCGGCGCCAGCCGAACCGAACATCGTTTTGAAGGAGGAGGAGAAACGGACTAAATATCGAGATCTTCTCTTCGAACTCCGCCGGCTCTATCCAGACCATTCTGTGGAATTGGTCATCCTGATTATCGGCTCCCTAGGAGGCACACGACACACGCTACTCTCGGAGATCCAGAAAATCCCAGCGTGCCGTGATAAGGCACACATCCTGGCTGGTGGTATGCAGAAGGCCGTCATACTTGGATCATTGCGTCTACTCAGGGCACACGGTACTTGGTCCCAGTGATTACTCACCTCACAGGCTGTGAGGAGTAGTCACTGGATTTTATCCAGCACGACTCTGCGAGACGTCGGAGGCCGCAGGGTCGTGACTGGAATTACATGAACTTAAATGAATAATAATAATAATAATAATAATAATAATAATAATAATAATAATAATAATAATAATAATAATAATAATAATAATAATAATAATAATAATAATAATAATAATAATAATAATAATAATAATAATCTTCTCTTCGAACTCCGCCGGCTCTATCCAGACCATTCTGTGGAATTGGTCATCCTGATTATCGGCTCCCTAGGAGGCACACGACACACGCTACTCTCGGAGATCCAGAAAATCCCAGCGTGCCGTGATAAGGCACACATCCTGGCTGGTGGTATGCAGAAGGCCGTCATACTTGGATGATTGCGTCTACTCAGGGCACACGGTACTTGGTCCCAGTGATTATTCACCTCACAGGCTGTGAGGAGTAGTCACTGGATTTTATCCAGCACGACTCTGCGTGACGTCGGAGGCCGCAGGGTCGTGACTGGAATTACATGAACTTAAATGAATAATAATAATAATAATAATAATAATAATAATAATAATAATAATAATAATAATAATAACAATAATAATAATAATAATATGCTTTATTGTCTGAAGAAGAATCTTGTTGACAAAGCAAGGTCAGATAATAATGTAAAAAGAGGTTAAAATATAACGACATAAAAATACGTGACAAAATATAGTCAAAATAAATACCACATTGAAATACTGAAATATCACAACTCAAAAGTATCACTTCAATATTCCTGCAAATTGTAATAGGGTCTATCAGAGAGGCACTTTATGACTTTCTTTTTGAATTGACAGTCATTCAGACTTGCTGATCTAATATCAACTGGCAAGTGGTTGTACATTTTTCCACCATTATAGTATATGGAATCTTTAATAAACACTCTTGTGGGTAGAGGAAGTTTCAAACTGAAATTTCTGTTACGCGTGTTATGATGGATGGGAGGCAAACAGATTCCAGAATGAATAGTGCAATCACTGTCAATATAAATAAAATTCTGCAAGAATCTCGAGGTTTGACATTACACAAATACCTTATCGCTCGTTTCTGTAGAATTAACAGAGTTTTCAAAGACGTTGGACTGCACACTCCCCAAAAAGGTATTCCATATCGTAATTGGGAATCTATTAGTGAATAATATACCATCTTGGCAGTAAAGAATTCTAATTCCCTAGAAATCACTCTCACTGCATAACATCCAGAAGAAATCTTACCAGTGAGTATCTTGACGTGGTTACCAAATTTCAGATTTTTGTCGATCAACAATCCCAGAAACTTAGTATTATTTCTACTTTTAATAAAATGATCACCAAATGTGAGTTCATCAAGGGAGGATCTGAATGATATTGTACTAGTTTTAGATATATTGAACGACAGAATATTGGCGTCACACCAATCTTTCACCTTTTTCAAATCAGATGATATCATTTGATGCAGATCTCGAGGATTCCTACTATTCCATAATATAGTAGTATCATCTGCGAATAGAGTGAACTTTCCAGTTATATCAATTTTCGTGAGGTCGTTGATATACAATAAAAAAAGTACAGGTCCTAACACAGATCCCTGTGGAACACCATGATGTTTCTGACAGATGAATACTTCCTCTGTCTTAAAGTTCCAAGAACCTTGGGATTATACTTGATACGTCGCTCAACTACACCAGACATGTCAATATGATCATCAGGCGCGCTTTTTGTTATTTGAAATTTATTAATGCCAACAGAAAAGTCTTAGAAAAACGCGGTGAAATAACTTTATTTGAGTCTCTAGTTTTCTCTCAGTTAAATTATGCGAACATCATCTACGGACCAGCCATAAATAAAAAAGGTCTTCTGCAACTTCAACTCATTCAAAACTCTCGCGTGCGTCTCATCTGTGGCCTGAATAGACGTGATCATCTTTCCGGTACTCTGAAAGAGCTAGGCTGGCTCAATAAAAACAAGCGAATTCTTCACTCATGCACATTATTTCACAAAATTATAATCACACAGAAACCGCCGTACCTGCATGAAAAAATTACATTTCGTACCGACGTCCATAACCTACACGCTTTAAAAGTCTTTACTTACTCCACCCCTCACAATTCAGTACAATATCAATCGTCTTTTTCATTCACGATAACTCGGCTATACATATAACAGGCTTCCCGATGCACTAAAAAAAAACTGGTAATACGTCTAATTTCAAACTTACCTAACGAAAATAATTTTATCAGGTGATCTTCGCTTCTTAGCATTCTTATAATATTTTTTGTTGATATTTCTTTTCTTTCCCTCATATACATATATACACCGTGGCCCAGCTGAAATGTCCCCCTCTGTAAAAAATCAACCGCACGATCGAATGACTTGAAATTTGGTCACCCACTATATTTAATGATGCTCACTCGAAATATGCTATTGAATAAATCTTAGGTATACAGGGTCACACCAAAGTGCCCATCAACTTCCTAATTTGAATAGGGACACCCAGTATATCATTCCATATTCAATTAGAGTTCATTATTACAAATTCAACCAACAATGCCGGGTTTGATGGGATTTTTTCAAACTACTACGAAGATATGGCAAAAAATAAAACGATTCAATAAACAATTTAAATGATTAGATTTCATTAATATAACACGATTGAAATCGAATGATGGGTGTCCTGCACATAACTCCAGACCCGTAAAGGATTATCTTCGCCATCGATTTGGACAAAATCTAATAATTGTCTCGATGGTGATAGCAACTGGCCAGCTCGGTCGCCGGACCTCACCCCACTTGATTTTTATTTGTAGGGCTACTTGAAACAACAGGTTTATGAGTCGCCAATTGCGAATATGGAAGAAATGAAAGAGAAAATCACAGATTTATGCGCTCAAATTGATTGCAACGTAGGAAATTTTTGCAGCAGAATGGACGACATATTGAGCAGTTGAGGTTTTAATTATTTTCTTTTCATTCGATTTCGATCGTGTTATATTGATAATATCTTATCATATAAATTTTTTATTGAATCGTTTTATTTTTCGCCATACCTTCGTAGTCGTTTGAAAAAATCTCATCAAACTCGGCATTGTTGGATTTGTAATAATGAACTCTACTTGAATATGGAATAATATACTGGGTGTCCCTATTCAAATAGGAAAGTTTTGGTGCACTTCAGTGTGACCCTGTATACCTACGATTTATTCAATAGCATATTTCGAGTGAGCATCATCAAATATACTGGGTGACCAAATTTCAAGTCATTCCATCGCGCGGTTGATTTTTTAAAGGGGGAGACATTTTAGCTGGGACACGGTGTATATGTAATTATTGGGGTAGGGTTCTGAAATTTGCCGGAGGAAGAGAAAGTCCAAAGATAAAGTCAATTACGTGAGATACAGGGGTGCTTCCATAAAAAATGCGACAAAATTTCATTTTTCCGAACTGAAAATTTTCCAGGAAAAATTTGAATAGTTAGTAAATTGGGCGTCCTGATTCCAAATCTGAAGTGATTTTCGACCTATTTTGACTCCTAATATCATTTTCCGGAAATTGGGGTAGTTTCATGGCTGTTGGCGAGCAGTGTATATCACTGAAGATGACCCCACTTGGTCATAGAGTGCATTTCTTGGTATATCTCTCGCTCCAGCAAATTTCAGGATCCTTACCCAACGATTACGTAAGATACAGGGGTGGTTCCATTAGAAGTGGGTCACACTGTATATACATGTTTTATAAAAATGTGTGATAACTGATCGTATGTCTGGACCTGCGCAGGCTCACTGGTACTAAATTCGTTATTATTCGATTCAGAATATGTATATTGTACACTTTAGTTTTAGTGTGGAAGAAAGCACTTCCTTTCCCTTGTGGAAACATTCAAGAGCTAACTCTGCTATTTGATAGATAGACTTATTTTTTCCTTCACTGTATTGTATTTTTTGTTCTTTCTGTCTATCAATAATAGTTATTTATTATACAAGGGAAAAAAGTAGTAGATTTTAGCTCCAGGTTGTATTGTCTCCCGACGCGTAGCGGAGGGAGACCAAAAACCGTGAGCTAAAATCTAATATTTTTCCCGTGTATAATACACTATTTTTTTTTGTGACAGAAGAAAGGACGAATCAATATTGAGAAGATATTACATTATTTCGAAATGTGAAAATTATCGACGTGAAATTTCAAGTTTTTAACAGTAGGGATACCTGCGTTTTATAGACATCTTTATCATTCTTTTGAAGTAATCAAATATCTGATGTCACTTCTGTCAGTTCAATTCTGTGATTTGATTTAAAAAAATTGCGAATTCAGTAGTTGTTTAGTAATATACGAAACCGCGAAGTCGAATGGAAGATAGAAGCACTTGCAGTTCTTTCTCGGAGACGGTATTATTGACTCATTTTTCGGAACTATAGCACAACAAAAGCCATTAACAGAGTATATATATGTGATATATATCCGGGAAAAAAGTACTCACTTTTTTCCCACGGGAAAAAAGTAATTTATGAAAAGTGACATTTTATAACCTGCCAACAGAGATGAAATGCCAAACTTTTTTCCCGTCACAGAAAAAAAGCGTTTATTATTATTATTAATATTATTACTATTATGAACTCGAAAGTTGACTTATACGACGTCTTATGGTGAAAAATCAAACCATTTGCTGGTAGGTACCTTTTCACATAGCGCGTTATTTTTCATTAACGGGGTTGGTATTTATATATACAGTGTGTCCCACTTACCATGCTCACCATGGGTATCTTTTTAACGGTGAGAGATACGAGGTCGGTTAAATGACACCAATTGTGGAGTTCGTCAAGGCCAACTATAATGTGAAAAAATATTTTGATAAAATCTATTCGTTTTAACGTCTTTATTTATGAAAATATTCAAATAGAAATTTCACATTCTCATGGCAGTTTTTCAAAATGATTTCGAAAAAAATATTAAATTCATGCCAACTCCTCAAGAATTTGAGATATCAGCACCAACTTTAGTTTTTCAAACATAGGTCATAGCTCACTATGACTTGGTTACAAATAACTTTTTTTTCTCTTACAGATGATGTGTCGCAGTAATAGTTTTGTGTTGATAACAACGGAGTTATCGTCATTTATACAAAAACAAAACATTATTTCAAAGCCGCCATCTTGAATTTATATACACTGTGACCCACTTCAAATGGAACCACCCCTGTATCTCATGTAATCGTTAGGTAAGGATCCTGAAATTTGCTGGAGCGAGAGATATACCAAAAATGCACTCTATGACCAAGTGGGGTCATCTTCAGTTATATACACTGCTCGCCACCACCCAAATTTCCGGAAAATGATATTAGGAGTCAAAATCACTTCGGATTCGGAATCAAGACGCACCCTTCACTAACTATCCATAGTTTTCCTAGGAAATTTTCAGTTCAGAAAAATTAAATTTTGTCCCATTTCTCATGGAAGAACCCCCGTATCACACGTAATTATTGAGATAGGATTCTGAAATTTGCAGGAGGAAGGGAAAGTCCAAAGATAAAGTCAATTACGTAAGATACGGGGGTGCTTCCGTGAAAAGTGCGACAAAATTTAATTTTTCAGAACTGAAAATTTTTCAGGAAAAATATGAATAGTTAGTGTTGGGCGTCCTGATTCCGAATCTGAAGTGATGTTCAACCTATTTTGACTCCTAATATCATTTTCCGGAAATTGGGGTGGTTTCATGGTTGTTGGCAAGCAGTGTATATCACTGAGGATGACCCCACTTTGTCATAGAGTGCATTTTTGGTATATCTCTCACTCCCAGCAAATTTCAGGATCCTCACCTAACGATTACATGAGATACAGGGGTGGTTCTATTTGAAGTGGGTCACACTGTATGTTAACAAAAAAATCTCCGACCTCAAAAACCCCCACTAACCAATTTTTAAAGGAATCGGACCAAATCTTGTCCGCCATCTTGAAGCAGCCATTTTTTTTTTTAATTTCAACAAGAATTCCATGATGAATTTTCACCGAAATTATGAACACTCGCCAGATTTCAAGTTAATCGGAGTTATGGAATTTTCGGTGAAATTAAAAAAAAATGCTGCTCCAAGATGGCGGACAAGATTTGGTCCGATTCCATTCAAAATTGGTGAGTGGGGGTTTCTGAGGTCGGAGATCATGATTTTTTTGTTGAAATTTATTTTTGTATAAATGACGATAACTCCGTTATTATCAACACAAAATTATTACTGCGACACAAAACTATTACTGCGACACATCATCTGTGAGAGAAAAAGATGTTATTTGTAACTGAGTCATAGTGAGCTATGACCTACATTTGAAAAACTAAAGTTGGTGCTGATATCTCAAATTCTAGAAGAGTTGGTATGAATTTCATATTTTTTCGAAATTATTTTGAAAAACTGCCATGAGAATGTGAAATTCCTATCTGAATATTTTTATAAATAAAGAAGTTACGGAGGAGACATGAACATGATCGAAATCTGTTTTTTGCGTATAAAACAAAAACGAATAGATTTTATCAAAATATTTTTTCACATTATAGTTGGCCTTGACAAACTCCACATTTGGTGTCATTTAACCGACCTCGTATCTCTCATCGTTAAAAAGATACCCATGGTGAGCATGGTGAGTGGGACACACTGTATACATATACATTCACAGAAATCGTACCAACCTGAACCAGTTATCGTTAGTTCCACTTACAATCCTGAACCACCTTTTCGAACCTGAACCATTATACTGGTTCAGGATTGTTTTTCATCGCAAAATAACCCACAGTTAAGTTCACAGAGGGCGCTCCCATGGATTTGACATGTATAACTTTGTGTAAATATTCCATTAATTTCACGATTGATCCTGAACCACCTAGGTGGCAACGGCGCATTGATGATTCCAAGAGCATTTCTTATTCTACACGCGATTTCTGTGGAGTTTGAGATACAAATTCCATAACAAAGATTAATGGTTTCAGATGAGTTTTGAAAATATTGTTGCTGAAATGTTCAATTCGGCTATTTAGGATGTCGGTTACTTCATACGTCAACATGTTTTCTGATGTCCGGGAAAGTCTCGCCGTCATGTTCTTTTGTATAGAAATTTCAAAAATAAAAATTGTTGTTTTTTAAGATTCGATTGTCGATCAAGGGGGAATGTTGAGGATGAATTATTTGGGAATCTTAGAAACAGTAGGAGATGACGTTCCAGTGACGTCTTTTTTACGTCACTTGTATGACCAAGGTGACGTCAGTAGTTGACGTCGCATCGACGTGATAATGACGTGAATAAGTCACAGCCCAATGACGTCATATTACTCACGTCGTATTGACGTCATTCACTCACCAAACTGTGACGTCCGACTGACGTCATAATGACGTCAAAATGACGATCAAATTTGGCGATGATACGTAAAAAAGATTCCTTTAACATGGTGTGATGAACACCACTGGCTTCTGATGACAGTATATAATATTGATTATGCATTGTTGAGTCTGCTTGGTGAGTCCCTCCTGATGTGTGATGTTCATTCAATCGCCTATTCAGCAGCGCTATCAGTACGCATCTCCATCAGAATGCATCAGTTACTCGTATTTGTATCGAAAATTATGTAGTTTGTGTCGGCGAGATGTAAGCTAACAAAGAGTAGTTTGAATCATGTATAATGATGCATTCTTTGTCACCCAACAAAAATCTAAATAGCAAATTATTGAAAAAATTCCTGAATGACGAAGCTCACCAAATTGGTACGTCACACCGACGTGATTTTTAGACGTCATAGATACGTCACTGCAACGTCATGAGAGTAAGGGTTTCAATATAGGTATACCATCAATCATTTATATACAGTGTGTCCACCTTAAGGACTTACCACCCCTGTAAAATTGTTATTATCTGACCGATTTCAAAAAACTTTTTTTTGTTGGATAGGTATTTGGAATGTCCATCCAACAAGAGAGTGATATTACTCATGAACTGTAATCGTGGCCAACTGCGACCAACTTTATTGACCCATATTTGATAAAGTACTATTAGGGATTTTTTTCACAAAAAACAATGATGGATCCTGCATCACGATCACTTGAAAAACACCTTCACTGATTTTTATCATCATAAAACACAGGGTGTCCGAGAAAAAAAATTATGTTTTTTTTTAATAGGTGATCAGAAAATGTAGTATTGTGGTATTTTGGAGAAGAACTGATGACACATTATTATTGAGGATCACTTCGAACATATCTGTACCGATTTTCATCATCCAAAAATACGATGTGTATGAGAAAACAATTAAAAAGAAAAAGTAGGCTATATTTTTTCATCAACTCAAAAAAAATATTAATTTGATTTTTCGAACACCCTGTGTTTAATGATGATGAAAATCGGTACAGGTATGTTCCAAGTGATCCTGATTAATCTTTTTATTTTGAGTGAAGAATTATCAGGATGAAAAATATTGCTTACCTATCCTTTTTAATTTTTTTCACAGACACTTTGTATGTTCAAATGACAAAAATTGGTACAGGTATATATTTGAAATAATCCTCAATGATAATTTGTGATTATTTCTTTCTAGAAAAACCACAGAACTACATTTGCTGATCACCAATTTGAAGAAAATTATGATTTCGTTTTTTCGGACACCCTGTGTTTTACGATGATGAAAATCGGTACAGGTATATTTCAAGTGGTACTGATTCAGAATTCATCATCAAGTTTCGTGGAAAAAAATCCCTAATAGTACTTTCTGGAATATGGGTCATTGAAATTTGTCGCAGTTGGCCACGATAAAAGTCCAAGAATTAGATCACTCTCTCGTTGGAAGAGCATTTCAAATACCTTTTCAACAAAAAAAGGTTTTTCGAAAATGGTCGGATAATAACGATTTTACAGGGGTGGTAAGTCCTTAAGGTGGACACGCTGTATATACATAGCTTATTGGTTTCCACGATATTCAGTGTGTCAAAGTTTTTTAGAAAAAAGGTTTCCCCAACTTTTCGGGTATATTATTAATTCTATTAAAACTCGCATGTTGATTTGCTTTCATGAGTTATACTTCTGTTCCACATGATAATTTATAAATACCCATGGTTTAGAGAAGGTCTGGGAAAAATGGACGTCGACAGGACGTCCCTGCAACGTCATGAAACTGACGTCTTCTTTTACCCATCTAAGTGACGTTCACTCGACGTCGAAACGATGACGTGATTATCACGTCATAGAAAGTACGTCAAAGTGACGTCATTTTGTGTGTGACGTCTCTGACGAAAAATCACCAATTAGGGACGTCACAGTGACGTGATCATTCGTCATCTGGTTGCCTGGGAGGTTGGGAGAGTTTCGCAATGACGGTTCCATTCATAATTTTCCAGGCCTAACCTAAAGATACCAACGACCCGATAGATATTTGCTTTAATTCCTGTAATCACCCAGATGAAAAGTAGCAACCAGTATCCCAGGCTAAGCCCAGGGTTTGACCCTGGTTCATACTGTAGGTACCGAGGTATACCTACTGTACCTGTCCCCACTGTTGCTACTTTGGGCATCTGTACAAAAATAGCTTTGTGTAGGGCAGGTGGAGTAAACTACCTCACAAACAATCTGGCACCCGAGACCTTCCCGCCCCCCATGTCGAATACTAGAGTAGTCTCTGTCCGAACCTGCGCCAAAGTGAGGGCCACAGAAATAAAGGCTGTTACATTCTATTCTGGGACACCCTGTTAAGATTCGAGTAAGTGAGGTAGCCATAGCAGGCATGCAGGCAGTAGAATGGGTGTGTGCAGTAGCTAATGACACGGTTATCCGTCGACTGTGCCGGCCGAGAGCTAATCTGCTCTTCACTCATGTGGACTGACAAAAACTTCTATTAGACTCGGCCTTAATTAACGCAAAAAACTAGCAGCAGCAGGGTCAGACCGACATGCATCAGGGGGGAGGAGTGAGCAGGAATGAGAGCGGCTTATATCTCCGCAGGAAGGACGAAGTGTGGGTTTGCAGGATTGAGAGAAAGAAGATTTCTCCCGAGGTTTGTTCATTAGAAGGAGCAGTTAACGCAATAATTGTTCGCAGAAATCATGATAATTCATCTCGATTCTCGATGTTGTTTTGATATAAGTATCCTTTTTGTACTCATCTATACAGGGTCTATCTATACAGGGTCTATCTATACAGGGTGTTCCTTAATGACATGCTAATATTAAAGCGGGTGATTCTTTGACCCATTTCAAGAATAAAACCTCATATCAATGTTTGTCGTAAAATTACTATATTTTGAGATACAGGGTATCCAAGTTGAACATATTCATAGATTCTTTTTTGTCCTCCCTTTATAGCTTTTTCTGATGCCAAAATGTGACTGAAACGGTGCAAAATGTTACACATTGTGGTTATCCAGTAATGGATGTACTGAATGGAGAACTCAAGATCAGCATTTACATCAAAATTTGAAGTTTGATCTGGTTTTTTCGTTTTTTCTCGAAAACGGAGCGTCCTATCGGGTATCACCAGGAGGACTTTTTATAGCATTTTATCAAATTTGGAAAAATTCCTTCGTTACTCACTTTCAAGTATAATATAATCAATCATATCCCCCTAACGGCGCCCCTGGTAGAGAAAACGAAACCTTGTGTAGGTACATCAAATAATGCACCTTGATGAATAGAAGATAATATGTACCAAATTTCATGAAGATGTCTACAATATCATTCCAGTTATTATTAAAAAACAGTTTTTTTTTCAAAACTTCATCACCCTGTATCTCAAAAGTTAAGACTTTTAGGACATACGTTAGTGGAAAGTTCTTTCTTGGAATGTGTTGAAGAATCACCCCCTCGAATATTAGCATGTCTTCAAGGAACACCCTGTATACACCGAGAGAAATATCTATCAGCTATTATAAGAAATTGTATAAAGTTTAAAACATTTTAGAGAATAAACGCTAGTATTGTTGTCTCTTGTCGCGCACGAAAGGACATATTTCAAGGTTGACATCAAACAGATGTGCTGACTGGGCCTGTCGAGTTCATCTGACTGGTATTGCCAGTGATGAAATGATATAACAGAGATTTCTGATGAACATTTCAAACAAATAATACACAGCAAAATAAATAGAGTGGAATTGAACACTATACCTGTTTCCAGAAGGACCACTAAGTTTTAGAGTGAATCATCTAACCCATAGATGCAAACCCAAAGTCATCTCCACAACATTTGTCAGAATGATCAAAGATCAATCATAAATGTACATGTTTCGGCTCATATAAGACCATCATCAGCCAATAGAAAGTATCATAGTTCTATAAAAATCGGTATTGACTTATAGGATATAGATCAAGAATCACTTAGTACTTACATGGAAGTGAAAAAAGTGGACATATAAATAGTATAGTTGATAACAGTGCAAACAGGGAAATATGCTCCATGATCTGGAAAACAATTGATTCAAAAATATTAAGGGACAAAATGAAAAAACTTACTGTCACTGTAAAATTATATCATTTTGAATATAAAACTGAAACAGCAACAATTCCTAACAATTCTAGAATTACTATACACGGTGACTTGAAAATTGCAATTATTCAAAAATTATTTGTGAATAGCCCTGATCCATGTTCATTATCAAAATTTTGGAAAAAAGTGCCTGATCCGTTTTCTCCAATTTGGCTGGAGTTTTTGTGATCGCAGTAGGCTAAGAAATTGTGTTTGATAATTTTTTATAACTCAAGAAAGTAGAGAATTTTGAGTAGTAGATATATTATGAGACAAAAACATTCAAATCGTCCAGGGAATACGAAAGAACAGGGGTGATTGAAGCATTTTATTATTATTATTTTCAATATAACAACAAAGATATCTGAAAAAATCCACAAAGTATTGAGGGACGATGGCACAGCGCTCTTTATCTTATAGGTATCCGGTCGAGTACCCGTTGGTTTACTCAAGACTATAACCACTCTCGATAACTAGCAGAAAAATAAAAAAAAATATGAAACATCGATGTTTATTTCGAAGAAGACACTGTTATACGCAAAGAAGATAAAACACACTTCAACCCTCTACTCCCCAGAGTCACCCCCTCGATAATTTGAATAGGCAATAAGGGTCATGTAATACATCATTGCAAAGGTCATTCAATTCTGACATCAGCAATGCAGATTTTTTTTCCAATTCCAACAAGCTGTTCTCCAGATATTCGAGTTCAAATGGTATGTTTTCTAATTCTGAGTGAATTATTGTGTAGAATGGATTATTGAATGGATATCCACAACAAATAATCAAAATGACCTCCATTGACCCTTAGAAAATATGGCAAAAACTAGGAAAGTCAGCCTCATGTGGGTTCCAGGACACTCTGGTATCCCGGGGAACGAGGAGGCAGACAGACTAGCCAAGATCGGTTCAGGAACGACACCCATTGGACCAGAACCGATATTGGGAATACCCAATAGTACGGCAATGTCCTTCATGAAGGAAATGCTACAGAGGCAGTTCCTTGAAACATGGCAGGACACACCAGGAATGAGACAATCAAAGCTCCATATAAAGGAAACTTCAAAAAGGCTCACGAGAGAGATCCTGTCACTTAATAGAAGAGATCTCAAGATGATAGTTGGGCTCTTAACTGGGCACAAACACCTCAACAGGCACCTAAAACTCATAGGGATCAAAGATGATCCCATCTGCAGATGGTGCTTGGAGGATGATGAACCATCATCATACATACTCACTGAATGCCCTGCGCTGGTGCATCAGAGGAAAGCTGCCTTTGGGAGCATTGTACTGCACCCAAAGGATGTGAAAGTGACTCAGCTGAGGATGCTGCTGAATTTCGTCAAAGAAATCGGTATGCCCAGCTGATTCACAAGACAAGTGGGCGCACAATGGGCCCGACTGAAGAGGCCTGAGTGCAGGGGTCTACGCACCCGCCCACCTGTGCAGAGAAGAAGAAGAAGAAGAAGACCTCCATTAACTCCCAGAATGTATCCTGTTTCTTGTATCATCGATGAAGATGAGCCTGTAACGGCTCGAAACATGTACGATGATCTGATTTAATAATTTGGTCACAATTAAAATTGTGGAGGTGGCTTTGTGTTTTGATCCCTGGTAACTAACCACTCCAGTTTGAGATACAATGGACTTCTACCACAGATTAGAAAATGATTATTTTAATTTAGTTGTGTAACTGGAATTGCAATCTAATAATGTACGAAGGTATAATAGACGACTTGAACACCCGAAATCAACGAACATTGTAAGTAATTTTTTTTATCGCTTGGAGCGCACGGAAGGAAATCCCTATAATGTTCAAAGAACATCGTGCGTTCCTAGGGAGGATAGGGACAGGAGGTAGGTATTGGAATTTTTTGAACTCCTGGAGATTATATGTTGATGGGAATACTTCCTCAGGCAATGAATTCCAGAGCCTAATAGCCGTTCGATGGATGAAGGAGTTTTGATGAAGTGCTGTTCGACATCTTTCGAGGTTGACAACGAAAGGATGTGCTGACTGGGCTTGTCTAGTTCGTTTGATTGGTATTGCTAGTGAAGGGATGATAGCAGAGAGTTCCAAAGAACATTTCCCGTGGAAGTATCGATAGAAAAGTGAAAGGTCGTCGACCTTTTTATGGTGTTCCAATGATGTCAAAGAGTGAGTGATTGTGACATCACCCACCAGGCGAATGGCTCTTCTCTGGATGGAATCTAAGAGCATCAGCGTATGTTTTGGTGCTGAACCCTATATGTGGGAACAGTACTCTAGAACAGGCCGTATCTGCGCTTTGTAGATCATGAGAAGCTGTTGGGGTGTAAAGTAGCTTTTCGCACGGAACAAGAATCCGAGATTTTGTGAAGCAGCTTTTGCGATGGATCTGACTTGATTATCCCATGAAAGAGTGTTGCTGATGGAAATACCGAGCATAGATATGGTGGGCTTGGTGGGGATGGTGGTGCCAGACATTACAATAACAAGCGTCTATAAACACCGGAGGCTCTCTGCATCCGATGATGTCCGATCATGGTCGGACGTCGCCGCTGATGCAGAGCACGCGCCAAATTTAAAAACATAATAATAATCCATGAGTATCAAGTTAGTGATCGAGTGTAATGTTTTGGAAAAATTATGCAAAGTATTTTTTTCTTTCCGAATGAGATGCTTATATTGCGAGAGCTAAACATTGCAAAGGCCTCACATGTTTTTTTTATATCAGGACAAAATTGACACAATAAACACAACTTATTTACTTATTAATTTTTTTGTGTGGATACATCAGATTTATTGCGATATTATCGGCGTCCATATCATCTGGATGGATTAATTTGTTACTAAATAAGTCGTTTATTATAGGAACAGCTTTTTTGATTGTTCGGTATAAACGTCTCTGTTGAGTAACTTTTTTATTTTGATGCGTTTCAGATGGTAACTTGTCGGAAAATGCCATACTGGTTTTCCTCATCGCTATAAATGTGACTATACTATCAACGAGTTTAATAAGCTCTAGTTTGAATTTTTCTTTTCAGGAATTCTATTCATTGGTTTCTCTTTTTTCTTTACCAATTTTTAATGCTTCCAGAATCTTCTGCTGGTCAGAAAATCACAATCAAAGCTCTCGTTGATTATTGAATTTCTCTCATCTATAGGAAAGAATGAAAAGGTTGAATATAGAGGTACCTACCTATACTTAATAATAGTTAATGTTGAAATGTCTGCACATCTAAAAACGCCTACATGAGCATCAGGTCTTTTATATCGAAAATGATCACACTATGTAGCCATAGCCATAACCAAGTAAAATACTTGAAAAAAACCTATTCATTCTTTAGGCTTGCAAGTAATTCGATGTAATGTTCATGTGCTAGGTACGCACATTTTGAAAACTTGCAAATTGTGGATACTTGGGCCTGTACAGGCCCCAATATTCTGACATATTTTTCGACTCAGAATAGATATAATGAGCTAACAATAATGCATACAAGGTGACCCATCAATAACTTGACATAAGGGTGTAATTGATAAAATACAGGGTGTATTTTAAATGATGACTTTAATTTCAGGTGGTGATTCCTTGTCATATTTCATGACAAAAAGTTACTATAAACGTGTGTCCTAACTTGCTCCGTTTCCGAGTAACGGGGTGTCCAAAGTTTAATGAAAAAGTAAAAAGTAACAGAGAAGCACAGACATTGATTGCATAACGATAACGTTTTGCTATTAATTTCCAATAATATCAAACTCAGCAACAACATCAGCGTACAATAGTTACTACAGTGAATATCACACACCACTGGAAACAAAATTCAAAATCTACTTCCATGAAAAGAAGCTATTACAAATCACAAACACACGAAGTTTAATCAAAATCGGCGAACAGTATTTTGAGTAATTCATGAAAAACCGACATTTAATTCAACTTTGGACACCCCGTTACTCGGAAACGGAGCAAATTATAGGACACACGTTTATATGAACTTTTTGTCATGAAATATGACAAGGAATTACCACCTGAAATTGAACTAATCATTTAAGATACACCCTGTATAATGATAGTTCTAGCTACGACGTTGTAAAACGATTGATTACAAATAGGGCACCAAGTCATTCTGGATTTCTGGTAAAGAAGCAAACAATTCGAAAAAATACAATGCCAAAATCCATTCATACACGCAATAACCACAAATAATAAGAAGTAGCTGGGTGAAAATCAAACGCGCGCGAAAGGCAGCTGCGAATGATCCGAAGGTGATCGGACATCATCGGATGCGGAGAGCCTTCGGTGTTTATAGACGCTTGTGCTACAGGAGGTTGTTACAGCCTATTTTAAAATGCCTTTTCAGAACTATTATACTTTAATAATATCATCAAAGCAATAAAACAACCTTCTCAAAACATAAAGGGCCCACCTTTATAAGAGTTGTGACAGCTTCTGTTAAAGCTCATCATATAACTAACTAAAACATCTATGCTAAAACTCAGTATGCTCGATATTGTAATACAATATAACTGATAATGTTATTCGGGATGCGGAGTTATTTATCTGGTTATGATCGGACTATAAATGGATACCAAATAATGTGGGAAAATACCGTTCCGTCTTGAATATGACCGGATGTGGGTAATACTATTTATTGGTCTACATACGAATCACTTCCACACGCAATCATCTCCTAAACGATAGCGAATCGAATGAAACCCCTTTACGGGCTAATTCCTAACCGAAATCAATTTGAACGTATCATCACTTCTGCACCAAGCTATAATTTCGTAGTAATATAACAACCGCAATCGCCTTGGAAACCGCTATGTTGGTTCTGGGCACGAAAGAAGCAATTTTACATTACCATTTTTTTATTTTTACTGCTCCGTCATCCCATAACTTAATGATGCTGGCGTTCTGAGTGATGATTATTATGCACCGAGTGATTTTATAGAACTGGCTGGTGGGCATGTTCATTCATAAAGTTCGTTTTCATTGCCCATGATGCAGGGCCCAATTTACCATAAGGCACATGAGGCCCGGGCCTTGGGCCCTGAGGAAAATGGGCCCCGGAAAAAACTTGAAAAATAAATTAACTATTCCAATTCAAATGTAATTGCCGAAATAAGCGGTGTCTGACAATTGGAATTGAGTGAAGTTATATTTATTTTAGTATAAGAACAATCTAATATATGAAATTCTCCTGTCTCAGTCACGGTGTTAGTGACCAAACTCCTCCGAAACAGCTCGACCGATTCGTATGAAAATTCTTGCGCGTATGGTAGGTATCAGAATCAGTAGTAATATATTTTTAGAATCAAAAATTCAAGATCTCGGATCCAAATCAATCAATCAAAATATACTTAATTGTCTGAACATGCACTGTAGAAAATTCCTCTGAGTGAATACATATGTGGTTGTGAGTGAATTTACTGATTGACATTTTTGAGTGAATTCTCAACTCAAACTAGATATTTCATCAAGTTCTCATATCAATGAGAATGTTTATGAAAAATTTGATTGAATCGGTTCATGAATTACCATTTTACACAGTCGAGTAGGGTGCAATTTCAACTCAATCGGGCGTGGACCGAAATTGACTCATTATTGCGTGGACCTTGAGTGAAATTTCACAAATTTTTTTTTCCAGTGTAGTCTGAACAAAAAAAAATCTCATTGACAAAGTCATGCATACATACATAAATAATAATAGTTATTTATTATACAAGGGAAAAAAGTTGTAGATTTTAGCTCCAGGTTGTGTTGTCTCCCGACTCGTAGCGGGAAACAAAAAACCGTCTAGCTATAGCTAATATCTAATATTTTTCCCGTGTGTAATACACTATTTTTTTCTGTGACAGAAGAAAGGACGAAACAATATTGAGAAGATATTACATTATTTTGAATCTGAAAATTATCGAAAGAAAATTTAAGTTTTTAACAGTAGGGACATCTGCGTTGTAGGCGCATCTTCATCATTCTTTTGGAGTAATCAATTCTGTCAGTCTAATTCTGTGATTTGATTTCAAAAAATTGCGAATTTAGTGGTTGTTCAGTAATTTACCTAACCGCGAAGCCGAATGGAAGATATAAGGATAAGGACTCGCAGTTCTTTCTCGCGGAGACGGTATTATTGACTCATTTTTCGGAACTATAGCGCAACAAAAGCCATCAACAGTGTATATATATGTGATATATATATCCGGGAACAAAGTACTCACTTTTTTGCCACGGGAAAAAAGTAATTATTCAAAAGTGACATTTTATAACCTGCCAATAGAGATGAAATGCCAAACTTTTTTTCCGTCACAGAAAAAATAAAATATACCTATAATATCACAGTATCCATAGCAAGAAAGAGATGCTACGATCATACTTATATATCAATAAGAAAATAATAATGAAAGAAATATAGAAGACAGTATCAATACGGATTGAAAGTTTATGTAATAAATTGATAAGATAAACCTAAATGAATAAGAGTATACCTTCAGGAGCTGTCATGTCATCAAAAAATCAACTTGAATTATTCTTGGAAAGGAATATTCTCAGATATATTTTTAATGAACACAAAAAAATGGATATACCTATATATGAAGAAATACATTGAGAATTCGCATTCTCCATGTGATGAAAATATTAATTCTTTCTCGGATTATTCAACAGGAAACAACTAATTTCCTGGCTATATGCCACGACGAATATTGAATTACATCGATTGAACACACACGATATAAGAATTTCAAAACAAAATCTTCTGAAGTAGATAGTAAATATTCAACAGAAAACAATTACTTTCCTGGCTATTTGCCAGGTCGAACATTGAATTATATCTGTTGAATATCCAAAAAGAGATCATGAAAAATCAAAATCCTCTGAAATTGAGAATTGACATTATCTCTCAAATCGAATAGAATATAATATGATTTTGATATGGAAATATAACTCACCATCTCACCAATATGTTCAGTATTGAAATGAAAATTGAAATGTATATAGTAGAAGTATACTTTATATGAACTCTGATCTTGATGAGGTTGGAACTTCCAAAAAAATCATTCGTATCAGTGATATGGGAATTATATCTCTAACAAACAAACAAAAACTCATTTATTATTTCAATCTATAGCAAGATATACACAATAATATGTTTTTACAAATTTTAATGAATTGGAGAAACAATATTTCTGAAATCGATTGGAAGATAGTTATATAATTTGACAGCATTATAAATGACTTCTTAGTTAAGCTCGTCGATGGAAAGGGGAGTCTTGAATTGTTGTTGTTGGCGAGTAGAACTTACAACCGCATTATACATAATATGATGACTTATTTTTGTGAACTAAACGTACTGTTTCGAGAATGAAGAGGCACGGAAGTGTTAGGATTTTGTGCTCTGAGAATAGAGGTTTTGCATTTTGGCACCAACATTATTCCTTCTGCATATCAATGATCTGTTGGGAGTAACAACTTTCCCCATCCACAGCTTCGCAGATGATAGTACCCTCCATACTGCGTTCTCATCCAGAATTCCCATCTCTTCCCAGGAAACTAAGAACTCACGGCGCAGACAGGTCAATGCTGTCAATGAAGGCCTTGCTGAAATCACAGCCTGGGGAACCAACAACCTAGTTGAAACTTGAATTCAACGCCACCAAAACTCAAGCCTGTATTTTCTCTAGAAAGGCGGAACTCAGTATGCCCGACATTGTAATGTCTGGCACCACCATCTCCACCAAGCCCACCATATCTATGCTCGGTATTTCCATCAGCAACACTTTTTCATGGGATAATCATGTCAGATCCATCGCAAAAGCTGCCTCACAAGAACTCGGATTCTTGTTCCGTGCGAAAAGCTACTTTACACCTCAATAGCTTCTCATGATCTACAGAGCTCAGATACGGCCTGTTCTAGAATACTGCTCCCACATATGGGGTTCAGCACCAAAACATACGCTGATGCTCTTAGATTCCATCCAGAGAAGAGCCATCCGCCTGGTGGGTGACGCCACACTCACTCAGTCTTTGAAATCATTGGAACACCGTAGAAAGGTCGGCGACCTTCCACTTTTCTATCGATACTTCCACGGGAATTGTGCTTCAGAAATCTCTGCTATCATCCCTTCACTAGCAATACCAGTCAGACGAACTAGACAAGCCAGTCAGCACATCCTTTCGTTGTCAACCTTGAAAGATGTCGAACAGCACTTTATCAAAACTCCTTCATCCTTTCGTGCGCTCCAAGCGATAAAAAAAACTCTAGGTGCTATACTTTGTAGAGGTATCGAATAGCCCGCTTCTGGAGGATTAAGATCGATTTGAAATTCTGTTCACTGCAAATGCCCAAGAAAGGTATTCTATATCTTATGTGTGACTCAAACAAAGCATGGTTTACTAATTTGGACGTGGCCATGCCTAGTTCTTTAAACACTATCCGCAACGCATAACACCCAGACGTCAATTTTTTACTCATAACTTTCACGTGATTTTCAAAGTTGAGTTTTTCATCCAGATCTTCTGTTCAATGAGAACTTCATTTCCTATATTGAACGACAGCAAATTTGAATCAGACCACCTTTTCACAGCGGAAATATCGTTGTCAATTCTCGTTTGAATATTCTTTACTTCCAATTCTATATGGAGGACGAGTTTTGTATTCCGATTTTATTCAAAATTGACATAACATTACATTGTGTAATTAGATCTATGCAGAGCCGTTGGTTTTCCCTGTTGAATGAAGTGTTAGAAATTTGCGAATGTGGTAATAAATCAGTAATAAATTAGTAACTTATCGATGATACAACAGAATTTCAAAAAACATGTGATTTGAGTTTTGGTTCTGCTAGGTTGAGATCGAGATAGACAAATCGTCGTTTTTTTTTGAAATGATGAGTAAAAAATTCGTGATTATAGTCATAAGTTACTAATAAAATAGTAATGAATTATGGTATATTTGAAGTTTTCAATATAATAATTGTTTAGCTGTGGCTCTGCCAGGTTGACAGCAAGCTAGCAGAGCCGTTGGTTTTCCCTGTTGAATGAAGTGTTAGAAATTTGCGTATGTGGGAATAAATTAGTAATAAATTAGTAACTTATCGATGATACAACAGAATTTCAAAAAACATGTGATTTGAGTTTTGGTTCTGCTAGGTTGAGATCGAGATAGACAAATCGCCGTTTTTTTTTTCCCTGAAATGATGAGTAAAAAATTAGTGATTATAGTTATAAGTTAGTAATAAAAAAGTTATAAATTATGGTATATTTAAAATTTTCAAAGTATCAAATTTTCAGCTATGGTTCTGCTAGGTTGACATTAAGCTAGCAGAGCCGTTGGTTTTCTCTGTTTAAGGAAGAGTAATAAATTTGCGAATATGATAATAAATTGAATGAATCCGATGAAACTTGTTGGATAAATAATAATATGGTCTCGTAGTCAAATTCAGCCATAAAAATGAAATAAGTTGGCGGAGAGTACGGCTTTTACTTTAAATTTTGGCGGATACATATTTGAAACGTGGTGAATGCGCTAGAAATAAAAATTCGAAAATAATTATAGGAACACTGATCGATTCATTATTGAAACTGCTAGAACTAACTCTGCAGTAGCGTAAGCGAGGGTGATTCTTTGATATTGAGAGTATAAATTATCATAATTGCAAAAACGGTCATAAAGAGTCGTTCAGATAACGAATTTCAAGGCATTTTCTTTTCTTCTCTTTACTCCTGGTTAATATTTGAAAAGTATCCTCATGAATTCTGAGAGTTCAAATTATACTATTTCAAGAAACAAATCTTTTCCTACGACCACCTATGAAAACAGCATAAAACACATTGATTTGTTATTGAGAGAAAGTGACTCGTTTCACTATGACAACATATAACAATTAGAAAGATCGAAAGTAAAACTCACATGGGTGGAAATATTCGAAAATCGCACAGTAACAGGGTCTATATAGATTATGATGTACCAATGAATGATATTGAAAGTTGAATTGATGTCAATGTATTGGCAATTTAGTGATTAATGTGAAGTTGATGTGGAGTTGATATTAATTTTATTTTAAGGTAATGTCAAGTTAATTATGAGTTGATGTTGATTTAATGTTGAGTTAATGTTGAATAATAATTATTGAGTTAATGTTAAGTTGATGTTAAGTCAATGTTAGGTTAATTTCAAGTTAATGTTAAGTTGATGTTGATTTAATGTTAAGTTAATTTCAAGTTAATGTTGAGAAACTGTTGAATTCATGGTAAGTTGATATTGAGTGGATGTTAAGTTCATGTTAAGTTAATGATGAGTTGATGTTAAGTTCATATTAAGTTAATGTCAAGTTAACGTTAAACTAATGATGTCATTTGAATATTGAAGTAGAATTAAATAATAATGATAATGATATCACCTTCATGTGATCGAATATGATTAGAAACATGATCCCTACTCTGGTCTTATAAACACTCATGACATATAATATGAATATTTGTGGTCGTAGAAAAAATAGTGTAGAAAACTCGTTGGAAAGTGCATTTCCTGCGCTCGTTTCGTGCGGCTCGTGCTAAACGTCCACTCGCGCGAAATATGTCACTTTCCATACTAGTTATGTAATATACTATATCAGTATGCAAACATTATTGTTTTCTGTGAACTCTTCACCGATGCAGTGTACATTTTCCAAATTATAATGAGTTTTAATGAATTATCACCATCAAGACAGAAAGATATTGTTCGGATTAGAAGACATTACTTATAGTTGGGAAGCTGGCAGCAGATTTCTACCGTCATCTGATAACGAAATGATATATATTCCAAAGGAATGTAAAAACATTGTAATTTGCACTCGATTTCGCGATCCGATAACGAGATAAGATTTATGTCATTCGATACAAATACAAATACAGAAAACCTACCTGTGCCACCCCTGCTCAGTCTGAGCTAAATCCACGACACCGTGATTTATTTGTTTCTATTACTCCGGACATACTTCCTTCAAGTGAAAACGAGTTGAAACAAACAGCTAATGAAAGAGAAAAATGTCCCTTTTGCGAATATCCAAACGTGTCGCGATTCGAATTGACTAAGTTAGTGGCAGAGCGTCAATATTTCCGTGAACACATCGCCCTCGTCGAAAGATAATATCCGATTGACCATTGTCAAACTCATGTGGTGCTCACACTACAAGTATCCTAATCCACATGTTGATTTTCACACTCTTCCGTCGGATATTATCTTCAGAGGAGAGCGAAATATTCTAGGGAGTATTAACGCTCTGCCACTGACTTAGATCAGTTTGAATCGCGGCACGTTTGGATATTCGCAAAGGAGACTTCATCTCCTTTTAATTGCTACTTGTTTCAACAAGTACACTCAAAGAAATAGTATGGGTTGAATTCAACAATTCAGGAAAAATTTTACATGAACAAATTCAACGTCAACCAAAAATATCAGTTGGTTTTGATCTTATTTTTGTGGTACAACCAATAATTTGTGAAAATTAGTCGAATCGAACTATATAGGAATAGTATTTCAACAACATTATAGCTGATGTAACTGAAATATCATAATAGCTCGCTCACTGTTATATTTGGTAGAGAAACGAATAGGAAGTTATAATCAAAATATGAATATTTCAAATAAAACTGAAGATAGTATTTCAACAATATTATATTGTAACTAAATTATCATAACATCTTGCTCACTGTAAAAGTTGGTAATCAAACGAGAACGAAGGTAAAATCAACCTGCAACTATCTCAAAGCACTCTAAAGATAGTATTTGAACTATATTATGTTGTATAACTAATATATTATTACAGCTCGTTCACTGTCATAGTTGGTAGACAAACGAACAGTAGGTTAAAATCAACCAACCTTCTTTGAAGGGTTGACAATGAGCTTGTGATCTTATTCCCATTGGTATTTGCAGGGCGACAGCGTCCACATGAGATTTTGTTGCTGGCGTCTTATTTTGTTCTTTGTGTTGTGGCTTTATATTATTTTGATATTATCGTTTCACGTTATACCTATTCTGCAATGAAGTGATTTTGGTAAGTTGATTATGTAATCACTTTATTCAATATCGAGTAGTAATTTAGTACTAAATTTGGTAATGATTTAACACACCCAATAAAATTATTGCTTAAGTTCGTCTCTTTTTCTCAGGACTCTTCAATTTTTAGATCATTTGGTACAGAAGTAGTATAGACATATCCCCAGGGAGGTTTTATATGACAAGTACCAGAACCGTATAAGAAGATTGAGAAAGTTTTGAAATCTCTAGTCAAGGAGTACCACTGATGTAGTCTTCCCAATTGATAATCATGATGAGGGAAATTAATCAGATGATCGTAATTATGCGAGTTATGTGATGGTGAGTATTATTTATGAATTCAATCAATTCAATATTAAATTGATATTTCTTGCAGGAAGAAGATGATAAACTGTGGTAGCAACTGAATAACGATCATTGAGTGTCATAAAGGATAAATGGAAGAGTACATTCAAATAACGGAGACGAGAAATTACAAATGAAGAGAATTATACTGTAGATATTTTGGGAAGTTGACCACCATGTAATGAATAAACTCGATGTTTATTTGAAATCTGTATTAATTTAGTGGTACAAGAACCTGAAAAATAGAAAATATTCCTTTATCTACTATGCACTTTGTTGGTGAACCAAATATTATGGCTATCTGTACAAAATATAAGTGAACTGACAAAAATTATGGTTAACATACCACTCATTTTGTTGTGAGATTAAAATCTGGTTGATAATCAATTCTCATGATCAAAACAACAATAACATTCGTATGATGACTAAACATATTCAACAACTGTTTGCTGGTTGATTTGATTATCAAACCAGATAGGCTCATTTTCATATGCTCTTTTCGGTTGATTTAACCCATCAATTTTTTTGAGTGATAGCATCACAGCTATATATTTTGTGGGGAATATACGGTTTATCTAGGGATACAGCTCTAATTCTATAAATTCATTTGGTTGCTTGTTGCTCTAGGGATCTGACCATGGATTCATTGCTCCTCTTGAGATGTGAGGAGATGTGAGGTTCATAGAGTCTTCCCTATCTCCTGCACTACCAGATATTCTTGGTGCCCTTCATTGTCCAAGAACATTTTTCTTATTGACAATGCTTAAATGATATATTTAGTATGGAAGGATCCATTTCGTTTCGTCAAAAAATAAAAAGGAAGAATATTTATCACAGTACAGTGAAGAATAAGATAACTAACTAAACAAAATGTATTGGAAGAAATCAGTTAAAATTCGTAAAGGACATACTGAAACAATGCATAAATGAAAACACCGTGTTTGGCACGAAGGACTCCTCCACAAACTACCATCATACGGCTTACCACCTCAGCTATGCCATCTCTTATCGAGTTTTCATTCAGGCAGATCGCTTCATGTGGTGGTGGACGGTGTATCGTCTGATACAATTGGCATCAATTCCGGCGTTCCACAAGGATCAATTTTGGCACCAACATTATTCCTTCTTCATATCAATGATCTGTTGGGAGTAACAACTTGCCCCATCCACAGCTTTGCAGATGATAGTACCCTCCATACAGCGTTCTCTTCCAGAATTCCTATTTCTTCCCAGGAAACTAAGAACACACGGCGCAGGCAGGTCAATGCTGTCAATGAAGACCTTGCTGAAATCACAGCCTGGGGAACCAACAACCTAGTTGAATTCAACGCCACCAAAACTCAAGCTTGTATTTTCTCTAGAAAGGCGGAACTCAGTATGTCCGACATTGTAATGTCTGGCACCACCATCCCCACCAAGCCCACCATATCTATGCTCGGTATTTCCATCAGCAACACTCTTTCATTGGATAATCATGTCAGATCCATCGCAAAAGCCGCTTCACAAAAACTCGGATTCTTGTTCCGTGCGAAATGCTACTTTACACCTCAACAGCTCCTCATGATCTACAAAGAGCAGATACGGCCTGTTCTAGAATACTGTTCCCACATATGGGGTTCAGCACCGAAACATACGCTGATGCTCTTAGATTCCATCCAGAGATGAGCCATCCGCCTGGTGGGTGACGCCACACTCACTCGCTCTTTGACATCATTGGAACACCGTAGAAAGGTCGGCGACCTTTCACTTTTCTATCGATACTTCCACGGGAAATGTTCTTCGGAAATCTCTGCTATCATTCCTTCACTAGCAATACCAGTCAGACGAACTAGACAAGCCCAGTCAGCACATACCTTCGTTGTTAACCTCGAAAGATGCCGAACAGCACTTTATCAAAACTCCTTCATCCATAGAACGGCTGGGCTCTGGAATTCATTGCCTGAGGAAGTATTCCCGACAATATATAATCCCCAGAAGTTCAAAAACAAACCAATACCTACCTCCTATCGTATCTTCCCTAGGAACGCACGATGTTCTTTGAACATCATAGAAATTCCCTCTCGTGCGCTCCAAGCGATAAAAAAAAATTACATATATACAGACCTAATATAATTATATATAATTGTTTATCTACTCACTGTATCGGAAGTAGGAGTTTGCTCCCTCATTCAACGAAACAAAGTTGTCAATTTACCCCCACGGGAGAAAAAAGAATATTAACTCCCGTGGAAGGTGAAATGAATTGACTTCAGCATGCATCCTTTAGCGTCGATATACCTATAAAATCTGTGCAATCCAAGTACTCAGTGTCTTTATCACTATTATAAATCAAGTAACAATGATATCCTGTTCCTCATATTCTGAACGTATTTCTAATCAAAACTTTCAAATGCAGTTACACAATATACAAATCAGTTCATTCATGATGACAGAAGTGTCAAATTGACTTTCGTTCAAATCATATACCTACTGAACATATACGGCTTTATGTTTTTGGTTATCAACAAAAGCTTTTTAAAAAATGAATTTATTTATTGAACACAAAAATGTCGAAGTTTTATTAGAGAGAAAATTACAATGCGTCTTTACTGTGTGAAGTCTATGTCAAATCTGATGAGAACTAGTCGGTGAACGTCTCGTTTCCTGCAAAGCGTAAACTGATTCTGCATCCGTCAGCGGTCTCAGCATATCCCGTGAGAACATGGTAGCTTATGATGTTCCCATACATAATTCCTCCACCCTTAGAAGGAACTCGAGGGTGGAACCACTTGAGTTGCGTTGACTGCTACCCTAGGTCTTCTTCTGGCGTGGAACAGACTACTCGTTTGGCTAGGCTTGCTATCTTTCTTCGGTGGGTGGCTAATAAGTAGACTAACATCGTGGTAACCAGGAATAGGGTGACTGTTAAGGACCATCTTGAATGATCGGAATGAATTCTAACTTCTTGTAATGGTGTTTCTTCTAACTCTTGCAGTTGAAGTTCGTGCAACTTGTCAAGAGATACTTTTTCTAGCTTAAGTGTCTTGACTTGTAGTATTGGAATGTTGGTTTCACGAATTTCTTCTAGCGTCATTGGATGTCCTACTATTAGGCCTTTTTCGTTTTTGTACGTGTATTCCGATGTCTTGATTCCACAATCTGGCGGGACTATGAATAAGTAGCTTCCACGAAGTATGGCAACGTCGTTTTCTTCGCAGAAAATCTGTATCTTTTCGTTTTCGGGAAATATTCCTATGTAGTGGCTTTCATTGATTTCTTCTATGATGTGTTGAGATACTCGTACTGGGACTTGTTGGCAATTTTGAATGCTGTTTTCGACAGAAAGCAGTGACGTGATACAATCGGGGTTTTGTCGAAGTGGTAGTAGGTGGTTCTTCTTGCAGAGGAATCCTGGCTGTAGCTCGGTACATTCTTCATCTGAGTACTGGTATTCATTGTTGCTTAGGGATAGGTATGTCGAGGGAGGTATAATGATTGACTGGTTTTGGTTTGGAATAGAATATAGGTGGTAATAATCAAAGGTTTCGGAATGAAGTAACGGAAAATCGTGCGAAAATATTATTTTCCTATTCGAGTAGAAAACACTGGTTCGAACAATGTCGTAATATTTTAGGTAATCTGACAAGGAAAATAGTAGTTGAGATTCGCTATGTGACTGATGTAATTGAGATATTACGGATTTTAATTCATCAGGGGAAATAATGCTGTGATGTAAAACTTTTAAGTTAGCGAAGCTTATAGCGTTTTCAAGTTCTGATAAAAAATGCAATAAAAGGTCAGCGTTTATTTTGATTTGGCTAAGAATGTCTTGAATTCCTAAGTAGTGTGCGTAATTGAATTGTGTTTTATTTAGAACAGTTCTCAACTCTTCAAATTTGTTTTCTATTTCATTTTGATTTTGATTTGTTTTGGACAAAGTATCATTTATATTCGACATAAGTTCTTTAGCGAGAGAGATTTGTTTGTTTACCTTCTTTATAATATTATTTTGGCTATTTACGAGCTCGGAAATGCTATTATGAATTTCATTGGCGTCCTCGTTGTCCATATTACCAGTGACAAATTTCATAAGAGAACCAAGCGGATTGATCAGTCCTCTTTTGAGTCTATTTTCAGGAAATAGCGAGGTGATTTTTTCGTTCAAAGTATTGATTTCGTATTCCAAATGTTTATGAGCATTATACAATGATTGTTTATAAAATGAAGTAGCATTGTCAATCATTTTTCCAAGTCTGTAGTAGTGGTTTGTAATTGAAGTACTTTGGGTTTTAATAGGGTCAGTATGTATGTAATGAATGAAAGTGTGGGAGGCAATTTTGATGCGGGCGTTTCCTAATTTGAAAGGAAGGATTCCGGGATTAGTTTTGAGGTTCCGAATTTGAACTTTCTGTGTCTTCATTAGGGGAAGAATCGTCAGCCTGTAATAATGTTTTGTCAATGAATTTTCTAGGAGGTTTGAAAATGTTTTTGTGATATGTGTTCTGAGGTGTAGTCACTGTTAAGTCAGTACTTTTGATGATGTGTTCTGGTTTGTAGTTAGGGTTTGTCTTTAATTGTCTGTCTGTTAATTTCCTATATCCAGTAGTTTCAGGTTGAATGTCAGGTGGGTCATTTCGGGTTTCGTTTCTTTTGTTAATGACTTGTTCTTTCTGTGATGCCGTTTTGTCGTGTATCGTTTTGTATAAATTTGCCATAATTTCTTTATGTTCGTTTAGCTGGTGATTGATTGGTCGTGAGTCAAGATCGATATCGATCGGATCTTTGAGCTCTAGATGTCCTAGTATTAAGTCAATGGGTTTCTGTTTGGTTGCCGAATGAATTGAATTATTATATCCTAAAACTGAAAAGGTGAGTTTTTCGAAAGGGTTTAAGTTTGGTTTTGTCAAGGTCAGAGTACGCATGTGTTCTAGTATAGTGGAATGAAATCGTTCAACAATGGAATTGCTATTAGGGTTGAGAGGAAGAGTGTAGTGCCAATTAATATTATATATTTTTGCAAAGTCTCTAAGAAGGTGTTGTGTAAATTCGGCGCCATTGTCAGATATGATATTTTCTGGAATTTTATATGTTGAGATGAATTGTAATAATTTTTCATAAACAAATAGAGCAGAGAGACTAGGAATTATGTAAGCTTGTCCAAAACGGGAAAAGCTATCACAAATAGTCAAAGATATCGAATTGCCAAATTTAAAGGTGTCAATATGAATTGTTTCAAATGGTTTTTTCGGAGTAGGCGTAAGTTGAAGTTTGATCAAAGGGGGATGTCTTTCATATTTGACCTGTTGACAGATGTTACAATTATTTATGAATTTTTGAACATCTTCGCTCATTTTCGGCCAATAATATTGGGTTCTGAGCTGATTGACGGTTTCGAGAATTCCACGGTGATTAGTGATACCTTCGTGTTGACTTTTGATTAATTCTTGTTGTCTCTTAGTTCTGCTTATATCGTGAAGAAGTTTGTTAGATTTCAGGAATTTATACGAGGAGTTCTTGAATATTTGTGGAACAAGTCTGCACATTTGTTTGAAAAATTCATCATTATCGTCGTTTTGGAAGTAAAATGCGTATTGTCTAGTTGGTCCAGCATATTGTTTTATAAACTGAATAATTTGTTCTTCGAAGGACTCGTTAGTAACATATAAATACCAACGAGTACGACTAACAGGATTTTCAAATATTTTCTTGATTTCTGTTCGCGAATTTCTATCTACTTTGATTATGATTATTTGATAGAGGAAATAATCAAGTGGTTTTTCTGAAATTTTGATTGTCAAAATTGGATCTTCGGCACTCGTGTGTACTGTTTCGTTTCCGTCGTTTTCGTCAGGGTCAAATTGTGCAATAATAGATTGATTGTCAGGTTCTCTGCTAGTTGAAGGTTGATTTTGATTATTTTCGGTTTCGGGAATTATGATAGGGTTTTCGTCTAGGACAGGATTTTCGTTGAATTGTCTAATGTATTGGAGGATTGGAAGGTCATCGTCAGAATTATTTGTGTCAATTTCGGTGGGATAAATTTCGACTCGTGACAAAGCGTCTGCGTTAGTATTTTTCTTTCCTTTCTTGTATACAATTTTGTAGTCAAATTCCTCCAACTTAAGTCTCCAACGGACCAGACGGGAATTTGGTTCTTTGAGGTTCATAAGCCATTCTAGCGGCTTATGATCTGTAGCAATGATAAATTTTCTGCCAAAAAGATACGGCCGGAATTGTTTGGTTGCCCAAACGATTGCTAGCAGCTCTTTTTCAATAGTCGAATAATTTATTTCCGAACTACTCAGGGTGCGAGATGCATATGAAACAGGTTTATCGTGTCCAATAGGACCTTGTGATAAAACCGCGCCTATTGCAAAATTACTAGCATCTGTGGTGAGAACAAAATCTTGAGAAAAATCAGGGTACTGGAGTATTGGATCATTGGTTAGGAGTGCCTTGCAATCTTCGAAAGTTTTAATGTATAATGGATCATTTACGTTAATTTGAGATCCCTTTTTCAGACATGTAGTAAAAGGTTTAGTTATTTGTGCGAAATTTTTAATGAATTTTCTGTAATACCCGACGAGGCCAAGAAAGCTTTTTATTTCTCTGGTCGTCTTTGGTATCGGATAATTTAGAATAGCTTTAATTTTGTTGGGATTGGGTTTTATTCCATCAGGAGTGATAATATGCCCAAGAAAAGCAACTTCTTTATGCAGGAATTCTGATTTGTCAAGTTGGATTTTTAAATTGCTATCACGTAGCTTTTGGAACACTTGTTTCAAATTTACAATGTGTTCTTGCAGAGAAGCTGAGAACACAATAATGTCGTCCATATAGACGAGACAAGATTTATTTTGCAGGTCCTTCAAAACATTGTCCATTACCCTCTGGAACGTTCCGGGTGTGCGTTCTTTAAGCCGAAAGGCATACGAACGTACTCGTAATGTCCGTTTTCAACGTTAAATGCGGTTTTCTCAACATCCTCAGGATGCATCTCAATCTGGTGAAAACCACTTGCCAGATCTAACGTTGAAAAGTACTTACATCTGCCCAACTTATCTAATATATCAGTAATATTAGGCAGGGGGTAACGGTCATCAATCGTTTTCTCATTGATTTTTCTGTAATCAACGACAATGCGCCATTTCTTTTTACCTGACGCGTCCGTCTTTTTAGGAACAATCCAAATAGGCGAAGACCATGGGGAATCGCTAGGTCGGATAATTCCTTGGTCGAGCATTTCGTTGATTTGTTTTTCTACTTCGGGTTTGTGTATGAATGGGTAACGGTATGATTTGGAATAAACAGGGATTTCGTCTACGGTTTTGATTCTATGTTTCACTTGATTAGAAAATGTTAATTTGGAGTTTTCTCTGTGAAAAATATCTGAATAGGATCTACAAAGGCTTTGAATGTGATGTTTTTCTTCACTATTCATATGTTCTGTACGAATGAGATTTGTGACATCAAATTTATTCAAGTTTTGCTCTTCATAAGGTGAAATAAATGCATGAAAGATTTCAAAGTCGTTTCTTTCGAAATGTCTAGCTGAGATCGGAAGGTTAAGTTTAATTTCTTGAACAAAGTCCGTTCTATTTTGGATATCTACAGGGGCGTAACCATTTTTTGCGGTGGTCAAACAAGCGGGTATACGACATTTTGACAAGTTTGTTTCAGGAATAATTATTTCGCCATTTTCTTTATCAACGGGAATTCTAAAAGATTCTGTGGAACACGGTTCAATACGGGCAAAGAACAGCAATTTGTTTCTTGGCTCGTACATGTGTAACGAAATTTCGGTTGTGGGAGTTTTGATCACTGAATTTGAAATTTTGATATCTACATTTAAATCTTTCAACGTTTCATAGCCAATAAGCCCATCGAAAAAATTATGGAACTTGAATAAATAGAATTTGATTTTCTTGTTGCAATTAAATTCGGTAAAGGCTGGTATTTCGGCACATAAGTTTCGCGAGGTAGTTTGAAAAATGGAAGATATTGTGAATGGTTCATTTCTTATAAATTCGGGGAAGTGAATTTCGGCAATTTCTGGGTTTAGGAATGATTTTGTTGCACCAGTATCAATAAGCAATTTTAGAGGTGGATTGGCAATTTCAATATAAGGCAGCTCTTTACGATCGTAAATTGAATTAATTTCTATGTATGGTTTTCTTTTTGCTTGACTATCTGAAAATTTTGTTCTGGGTTCGTATTGTGTTCTAACTGTTTGCATGATTTCTCGGAAATTTCTTCAGAGTCGTGTTCATAGTAATCTACAGCGTATTGAGGGTCATTGTCAGGATAATAGTCGTCATATTCGCATATTTCATATTGTTGAGAAGGTCCGGGAATGTCATAGTCGGGAAGGTAGTTGTAAGGTTCAAGGTTGTGTAGTTCATCTGGCGAAAAATTCGAACGTTGAGGCTGATATGAATTTTGTCGGGGAATTGTGCCATGAGATATGCCACTCATTGGCGTCGGTCTAGGTCGGGAAATTGAATTTTGTTGATTAGGTCTCCAAACATTAGTTGGGTTTCTTTGTTGACCAAAAACTTGACTGTTCGTTAAAAATCTCTGAGGTTGACTTGGTCTAGATTGAATATTAATAGGTCCACGTGGGAAGTTATGGTATTGATTGAAATTTGGAATATTTTGTTGATTATTACGTGCAAAATTTTGTGAATTGAAATTTGAATTATTATTGAAGTGCGTATAACTATGTTGAAAATTTTGAATTGGTCTCTGAGGTCTATTTCTAGCATGCTGATTATAATTTTCAAATTGATGCGGCTTTTGTTAGTGACGGATATTATTTTCCGAAATGATATATTGTCTTGCTTCCGCTAGACTAGTTGGTTTCATGGCTCGAATAGTTGATCCTAGAGGTTCTTTAAGACCGGCAAGAAATATTTTCAAAGCATGAGAATTGTAAAATGTTTTCTTGATATGTTTCGTTTGCGGAACTACTTCATGAGTGTCAATATAATTATGCAGAGCGCTCAAGTTAGACATAACTCTTGTATAATATTGTGAAGAAGGTTCATTATTTTGTTCTCTCAACTGATCTAAATCAAACAAAAGTCCATTTTCGTCTCTTTGGGCAACCAAAGCGCTTTTTACGGATTGCCAATCTTTGGCAATGCAAATGCTATAAACTTCTCTAGCTTTACCTATTAATTTGGAATAGATTCCGTAAATAATAGTCGTATTCTGAACACAATTTATGTTAGCGGGATTTGGATCCCAATATGTATTTATGATTGTATTTGCTGTTTCTAAAAATGATGATAATTCCAGCGGATTGCCATCAAATTTTGGAACTATTTCTAATAATTTCGATTCGAAATTTGGAACTGACATACTTGAATCGTTAGGTACTAAATTAGGTGAATTAGTTTGACTTTCAGTATCTTCTACTAGTGATAAAGTTTCAAAAATTGAGCTTATCTCACTATCTAAATTTAAACGTAAATCTAACTCGTTCGCTCTATTTTCTGCAATAGAATCAGGCAAGGACGAGGAGAATGACATAGACAATAAAAGGAAAGCAACTTACAATACTACAATGGTGTTGATGGTCTTCATCAGGTACTCGAAGTCTTCAGGGTTTTCCACTGCGGAGGTCCTCTGAATAAACAGCTTGAAAACCGACGGGATTTTCACGATGAATGCCCGTTCAGTATCCTACCGACTGCGCCACTTTATGTTTTTGGTTATCACCAAAAGCTTTTTAAAAAATGAATTTATTTATTGAACACAAAAATGTCGAAGTTTTATTAGAGAGAAAATTACAATGCGTCTTTACTGTGTGAAGTCTATGTCAAATCTGATGAGAACTAGTCGGTGAACGTCTCGTTTCCTGCAAAGCGTAAACTGATTCTGCATCCGTCAGCGGTCTCAGCATATCCCGTGAGAACATGGTAGCTTATGATGTTCCCATACATAATTACGGATAATATCCTATGTTTCCATGGTCAAAAGTGGAGCCAGTTTTGAGGAAACAAATGACAGTCTGCGGGTGAAAATTCCTATTTGCGCATGCGCGAAATTTGTCAAATTCACGAGTCAAAATGGAGGACAAATTTCATTTAAATTTTATTTATATATCATTATGTTGTTGAAGTTTCTTTCCGATGCCTCTGAAAATGATATTCCTCCACGAAAATGTTTCCGATAGCAGAAAAAGTACGTCAAAGCATTGATATTGATGTAAAAGCTGTCAGTGGAATGGAGAAAACAATAAGCCACATTCCACATTCGATTCCAATCATTTTTATTTCGAAATTTCAGCGATTTGAGTGCTTTTGAAAATCGGCCGATGGTGGAAGACGAACAGGTATACAAAGCAAGAAATAATGTTAATTTGTTAAAGTGAAAAGTATACAGAAACTTGAGATCTGTGAGCTGATGGTTGTCCAAACTTCTGCTGCTTTGAAACCTTAAGCTCATAGAGAAACTTTTTGGTTTTTCGATGCTGAAGCCTCATGAAGTCAATTATGCTTGATTGATCCTTTTGCTTACTGAAATTTCAACCACATTTTTAGGTAGGCATAAAGAACTGCAGAACTGGAAGAATTCAGTTGTGAAGCTCACACCCAAGCAAGTGGTGAAGAAAGTCAGGCATAGATGTGATGTATGAAGTAAAGCCTACAACACTATACTTACTAGCTTTTACAATCAAAGGAAGACAAAGATTGAAGAAACTGTTGCATTTCCTACAAAATAAATCATGCTGTTGGTGAAAAAGAATAATTCTGAATTCTTGGCATATTGTAAGTCTTATATAATTTTTAACTTCCATGAATAGGTTACTGATATTTGTTTTCCAGATAACAAATTAACTGCCCTACATATATTTCTACAATGAAGCAGGAAGAACAACATTTGAAAAGATTCCATTACTGTCAAAATCACACTTGAGCAAGGTCTTGAGATGGCGAATAATTGGAGATATTTCATATATTTTTATTTTATTCTTATTCCTTGTATAGAATTAGAAGCTTCAAATTATTTACAGTGTTAATCATATTCTGGTTCATATGTTGAAATAAAGCAAAATTGAGTAAGTGCTCATTCAATTTTTCATTATTACAGAAAAAGTGAAAAAAAATTCATTAGATTGGCTACTGAAATTGCACTTGTCTTTTCTATGGAAACATCATAGGCACTTTCACAAGAATGATCAGTCCTGGTGGAAGTTGCATCAGCACTCTGGTAAGCAAGTTCTATCCTTCCAGCATCTTTGTCATTATCAGATTCATTTGATCCTCTTACTGAGGATGATTTGGTTGATATAGATAGCTGAAGAATGATTAGACATATTCAAGTTTTGTATGGAAGTGACCTTCCTCTTTCCCATTCCTATCCATTGATCACAGTTTTTACATTTTGATGCATTGTAATAATTGGTGAATTCTGTGAAGGTATTTAATCTGTGTCACAGAAAATGTACCTACTTCTGCAATTGTATTTGGATATCCTTGAAACTTGAAAGAAAAGCACATTACATAGAACACTGTAAAGATATTTTTATCAAAATGAAAGAAATTATCTTCATAATCTGTTTCTGAGAATAAGTATTCGCTACAGACAGGCATATATATTTGTAAATGGGCTGTTGGGAAGCTGTACATTTGTATGTTTATAATGTCTTGCACTTGTTGGCCATTATTGGAAGTATTCTGAGACAATGAAAAACGTCAGCAAACTCGTTCCAAAACCGCGAATTATAGCTCCTTGCTTCATAAAATCCACCAAAACTTCGCAAATATGAATTCCATTGAAGTTTCGGTCATGATTTCTTGTCTGAGGCTTCAGATTCAGAATGGATTCAGAAAACAAAATATAAACATTGAATTTCAGGTCATGTACATTTCACGAAAGTTTTAATAATACTCATATTTTATGTTCATTACAAAGCCATCGCCTGCTGAAAGGAATTTTGCAAACTGATGTCTTTTCTTATTTTTAGATGACGCATGCGCTGTAATACAGTTGGCTCGCAGACTGTCATTTATTTTATTTTTTGGCTTCACTTGGAGATCCTTGTTATCCGTATATATTGAGTAGGTATATGGTTCAAATGCCGTCAATATGTCCATGGCATACTATACCTTTGTAATGATTGTAACATGAAAATTTGCCTTTTCGTGTTCCATATTGTGAATTCTGAAAATAGGTAATAGGGAAGCTTTGTAGAGATGCACTGCGTAACTCAATGATTTCTTTTCTAGGTTTGGAGGTACTTTGTAATTCCATCTTGTTAAATGTTTTCATTTTCAATGTCCATGACTGGATGACAGTTAGGTTATTTTAGTCCACTTCTTAACAATTCTTACACATTTCTCAGATGCCCATGAATATTGTTGTTTCCATCATAGTCTCTTTCCAGTAGAAGACTGTTTGTCGCGTTTAGTGGCAGTGGCCTGTAATGGTGCAGGGATATTCGCAATGTTGTATCGACTGGTGAATCGACTAATGTATCGACTATCGTATCGACTATCGATGTCATGATCGATATTTAATATTTCTTTCAAGTTGCATCCCTGAATCTGACTTGAATCATATTATTTGGGTGGCTAGATTGACATTGCGCAGAGACGGATTTTGGTTTGTATTATTTTTTTTGAATAGATCACAAGTGCTCTGATTGACGGAAACTTGTTATTTGAGCAATTTCCGTTTATTCATCCTTCTTGCTGATTCCTTCTCTTGCGAAAAGGTTTCATGTGTTGAAGCAAAATGAAGCCCTTTTTGATTTTGGCTCTCGTGCGATCAGGTCAGGTGGTGGACACCTACTTTTGTGTTAGGCCTTTCCGATAGGAAGGTAAGAAATATTAAATCTCATTTTGTGTGAATGATATTCGATGGGGTATCTACATTTCAGATATCACGGCCTTATACAGGGGAGCAGGGGGTACAGACTAAGTGGATGATATGAACTCCATTTTCTGTTGACCACATGGCATGTTTCTGGACTTGAATTTTATCAATCAACACTGTTAACTGGATGGATCACTAAAAATCGAATCATTCATCAACTATGGGCATTTAGAAATCTTGAACTGTTTTCTGGACTTCACTGTTTGGACATCACATGACATTTTCTTTCGATGGTTGAGGCACCTGAGGGATCTTCGTGCTTTGAAGCCTGAGTCACCAACACACTTGAAGGTGGAAGCAAGAGCCTGGTGATTTCTTGTGTTATGTCTCTGGGCATCTATAGGACCCGACAGCCTGGAATTTCTGGCAGAATCCTTGCTGCCAACAGTGCAAGTCCCTAGCAGCCCTTCTCTGGTTTAGATAGCCAGTGATCCTGACTTCTGACAGGAAGTCCAGGGGAGTCCAGACTCCTGGTATGGTTGATGATCCTTCATCCCTAGGATTTGTGTAACTTTGGAGCCTGAACTCCCAGAGCCCAGTCAGATAGTGAGACGTCCTGGTCCAGCTTGGATGATAGGAAGAGCTTGCCCTGGTGGCAGCCTGTGGACCCGTCAGCCAGAGTGCAGTGCAGAATCCAGTTGCCCTGGGATACACCAAGTGCCCAGGTCTCCAGGTGGTTGTGACTCCTGTCAGCTGTGTGGGGATCCAGTTTTCCTAGCACACCTAACCCCTAACGCCGACTGAGGGAGGAGTGTCTTTGTTTCATCCAGGTAGTGAGATCTAGTGGACCACAGTTGGAATCTCATGGTTCAGAATCCAGAACTTGCAGCTAAGGTCAGAATTTTCCATATACATATTTTTTCCCTGTCTTGAGGACATTTCAATTGCATATTTTTTCCCTGTCTTCAGGACATTTCACTTACATATTTTTTCCCTGTCTGAGGACATTTAACATGTACTTTTTTTCCCTGTCTTGAAGACATTTAACATACATATTTTTTCACTGTCTGAGGACATTTAAATAGTTATTTTTCACTGTCTAATGTCATGAGATATTTAAACACTTGTAGCTAACACATAACAGTCTAAGATCGGATTTTACATATTATAATAGAATTATTGGGTCTGTTAGAGACTCTGTGAACCCAAAGTATAGGCCTATATGAAGGGAAATCTACCCTTGTACTGAGTTACAATCATAGTACATATTTACCACCAATTTGAATACCTATTGTTGGCATGTTAAGGTGAATAAATCTGTTAACAGTTATTTTGGCTTATATTTATATCTTGGATTTTTTTCTCAGTAATTCAGCTGTGAAAACTGAGTGGCGCCTGACAAAAGGATAACCCCACTAGTTACCTATAAAAAGAACTAACTCACGACCTGCTCCCAAACAAACGAGCTGCCGTGCCTATAACAAGTAAAAATCTTTTTCTTTTCCAAAACATCAAAAGAGTTGTTATATGATGAACCTCATTTTCGGAAATTAGAAAGGGTTGATAGCCAATACATATTATTATAGCATATCCAATATCAATTGCAGAACATCCCGCACTGTGCGGCGTCGGCGTGTTTGAAGTTTCCATTGAAGTGACTGCAGGTGCGGCACGAGATTCTGCAATTGTTTTTGGATAAACTTTACCTACTAAGACAACAAATTTCGAAATTATCATCAAAACTATGGTTTTTTCTAATAAATGGTATGTGGTTATAGTAGTTAATAATATTTATTTGCTATCAACCCTTTCAAGTTTATCCGGTACACCGTATTTTAATGTAGATATTGTGCCTAATTTCCGAAAATGAAGGTTTATCGAACCTGTCCACAGGTAAATGATCCTTCAGGTTGGGAAAGTAGGATATATAAAAGTTGAGCAAGCCAAGGTTAGTTTATTTCATTGTACACTGAGAGAAATCTTTCGTTGGTGAATACCTGAGGTTCACTTTACCATACCAAGCGTTGTGGTTGAATAGGCGCCATTCACTACATTCATCAAATATAACCACTACAAAATAATATGAGTGGGGCAATATGACATACTGAAGCACCATTTATTAGGGACCCTACCTGTACGGTTAATATTCACCACTACAACTCAGTAAATAATACTATTCAGCTCGTCGGTTCGTATTTACCACTACAAAAAATAAATTCATACTCTACTTATTCAATTCGTGTTCACTACTACAAACTAGTGATTTCTACTTATAGATTCGTTCATTATTTTTGTCTGTTCAAACTCTGAATCAATATTTTTCTACCGCCGTCAGGGACATACTTATTTGGAGAAAAAAAAAGTATATGAATGAAGTTGGGAATGGGAGAAAAATCGAATTATTGTGTAAATTTGATTTTTGTGTGCAACAGAATTGAGATTTTCTCGTTCTCCACAATAACGCGTGCAACATTCACCTGCCATTTCACTTTCAAGATGAAACGAATAGGTATTTTACTTCCACTTACCACTATCAGGTACAGTTCACACTTCACAGTACCACAGTTTGTAGGTAAGTAGGTACTTACACTATACACATGCACTGCAAATGAAAACTCTATGGGCCAATGAAATTTATTTCATTCAAGATTCACGAGACGAACGCAACGAAAGATGAACTATGAACTGATGAAACGACCACGCCAACGCCTAGCCAGCTGCATTGAAAAAAACGAACGTGGACGATCGGCTTCGTGATTTCGGCACATTACTCTCTGATGTGGTAGATTTGTACATCACAAAAAGTAATCCTATTATTATAACCGTACGCACTAATACGTAGTGGAAAATAGAAATATCAGGGGAGTAACATTCAACACAATCCTAATACCACTACATAAGAGATATTTATTAGTTACTGGATATGGAACATGTTATTTGATGTAGTGGTGAATAATAATTTGAACCATTTATATTCGGAGATGGTATACAATAGGTTTGTCTAAGTATTGATCACTCAAATAAGTGATATCACGAATATGTGTTGTGTTTGATGAAACTAATTCGAAACGACCATTACATTTAGTTATACAAATTTTCATTTATTTCCTCAGTGTACCAGTATATTACCTGACGAAGCTTTTGTGTTCGAGAATTTTGTGGAAATCTTATCTTTTGTGCTGTCTTTACATTTGCCATGGATTTCCATCAAGTAACGGCCGAGTCAATTGAAAAAAAAAACACTCTTTTCCGTTGAAAAATTTGTTTGGAATCCCTTTTTCAAACTGGGACGTCTATAAAACATAGCAGGACCTGTTTATATCCTTGGACCTGACGATGAAATCGCTCTGGTTGATATTAATTATCCTTCAGGATATACACATCCTTGGAGACACGTCGACAATGCCTTGATAACAATGGTTTATTATAACTATATCGGTATAATTAATGATTTTCGAGTGTGGCAATGACTTGATGCTTTTGTCTGTAATTATAGAGACCCTAATGAGTTTTAAGTAGCGAGTGGTCTTATCGGCTGCGTTATCCTTTTGTCAAGGATGAAATAGACGGAGGGGTGCGCTTTCAGGATGCACTTATATATAGGTGGAAAAGGAAGCTTATAAATGTATGTACATTTAACTTGATTATTTGGGAGTTTTTCTCCTCGTTTCTACAAAATGAAAATATGAGTATTATTTCAATAATGTGTAGTAGAACAAATCAGATGATTTGCCCCAAAATGTCACTGCGTTTAGCAAAGCCTGTGATGAAAGAAAATTCGAATAGCTTGTCAGTGACACTTTGTTTGGAAAAAAGTCTGAAGAGAAGAAGTATAAAGATATATTGAAAAATATTCGAATTTTTACTTAGCTTTGGACGTTTCGGAAACGAATCTGCTCCCGTTTTCAACATAAAAAAAATGCAAAATACTTCTCTTCGGAAATTCTGTTCTAGTTTGACACTTCTCAGTATGATACTGATGTTGGCATATGCATGGAAGAGTGAAGAAAAATTATCGAATTTTTACTTAGCTCTGGAGGTTTTGGGAGCGTCTGCTTCCTTTATCAACATGAAAATGCAAAACACCTTTCTTCGAAAATTCTGTTCTAGTTTGACACTTCTCAGTGTCATACTGATGTTGGCATATTATGGAAGAGTGATGATTTTAGTATACAAATGAGTTACAGGATGTTTTTATTAATTCAATTCATTGGTGTGGCCAGGTAGCCATGCGGACAGAGTGTCTATATTCTGATTCGCATTCGCTTGCCGGTCGTGGGTTCGATCCCCGTCGACTGCAGAAATTTTTCTGATGGCCCAAGAAAGTGTTTGGGATCACACGTAAAAAGGTAAGGCCCCCATCATTCCTTGCTCGCACAAGACTTTCGAAGACTTTTGAGGGTTGCTCGTAAGGGGGGGGCAACCGAATGACGGATAGAACAAATTTTAGAACAAAAACAAATTTTTAGAAAAAAATTAACTAGTCGAACTAGTCGAACTGCCAACCCGCATTCCAGATGCCAACAACCAGTCTGCCAATACACTATATCTTTGTCCTACCAGTAATCCTGATCCATATAGAATAGAAGTTTGTGCCCCACTTGCGAACTCTGACCCCACCCCCATCTCCACAACCTGCTCTTTCCATTTACCATCCAGCACCAGAATTCCTACCCGTCTCATGAGGCATTACAATTCGGCCGACTGGGAAGTTCTCCGTTTGTTTTTGTCAGCGTTTCCATGGAAGAGAGTTTGTTTCTCCTCAGCTGATACAACACGATGTGCTGAGATAATTTCTGAAATCATCATGTTGGGGATGCGAACCTACATACTGAACACTGCAAGAAGAACATCTTCCGATAAGGCCTGGTTCAGTAGGAACTGCTCTAGAGCAGTCGCTTCCAAACAGGCAGCATTCCATCGATGGCAGAAAAATCCAGGCCCTGAGACTAGAGCAGAATATGTCGAGGCTAGAGGCATAAGCAATGAGACAATTCGATCATCAAAGGATGCTCATAATGCCAAGATAAGATCAAAACTTGTTGAATGTCCTAATGGATCCCGTTCATTTTGGTCCTTTGCCAAAGCTGAAGGAAGAAACTTCACTTCCAACTCGTTTCCTCCTCTAACCAAGGAAGATGGAACACTAGCCACAACTGCCTAGGAGGAAGCCAACATTTTTGCTCATTTATTTGATGAAAATTCCATCAAACAACCTCCAAACATAACTATAATTGACAGTCATATGCACGAGATCACCGATTGTTCTCAAGAAATGTGCTCCCGAACTAACACCAGTTCTCTGCAAGTTGTTCAACTACTTTCACAAATTGGGGATATTCCCGTCCAACTGGAAAACTGCAAGAGTACAACCAGTTCCTAAAAAAGGCAAAAAGACCCTACCTAGCAACCACAGACCGATCGCACTGCTATCTATTATTTTAAAGAACTTGGAGAAAGCTATCAACATCGAGCTCATGAAATACCTGGAACATTCTGGTATTTTCAACGATAGGCAATATGACTTCCGTCATCAGAGATCAACTGGTGACCTGCTCGCTTACGTCTTACATATATGGCAGCAATCTATTGAAAAATATGGTGAAACCTTAGTCGTGGCACTTGATATCTCCAAGGCATTCGATCGAGTCTGGCACCACGAACTTCTCGCCAAGCTTCCATCTTATAGCTTACCTCTCCAGCTATGTTCACTGCTAGCTAGTTTTCTCTCAAACAGGTCTCTTTATGTAGTGGTCGACGGAGTTTCATCTGACCCTGTCATCATAAATGTTGGTGTTCCGCAAAGATCAATTCTAGCACCAACACTATTTCTACTCCATATTATCGATTTGTTGGAAGCAACTTCATGTCCAGTACACAGCTTTGCGAATGATAGTACCCTTTATACCTCCTACTCTTCCAGGGCTCCAATTCCAGCCAGGAAAATCAGAAACGAACGAGGAAGAAATGTTGACAACATAAATATGGACTTAACCAATAACTTGGTAGATTTCAATGCAAACAAAACACAAGCATGCCTTTTATCTAGAAAAGCCGATCTCACTGTGCCCAACATAAGCTTGTCAGGAGTAACCATACATTTGAAGACATCCATTTCGATGCTTGGGATTACTATCAGCAATAACCTTTCTCGGGAAAATCACGTGAGAACAATTGCTAAAAGTGCATCCCAAAAACTTGGTTTTCTGTTTCGGGCCATCAGGAGCTATTTCACTTCCAGTCAGCTGCTTTATGATCTATAGGGCACAGATCCGACCTGTCCTGGAATACTGTTCTTATATTTGGATTGCAGCACCCATACATACCCTGAAACTGTTGTATTCTGTCCAAAAAAGGGCAATTCGTCTCGTGGATGATGCCTCGCTCACAAACTCACTCACTTCTCTGGAACACCGTAGACAAGTTGGCGATTTGGCTCTATTTTATAGATATTTTCATGGACGATGATCTCCTGAAATATCAACAATTGTTCCTCCCTTGGCAGTCCCCGCGAGATTAACCCGTCGAGTTGAGGCTTCGCACCCCTTCGTGGTCACTTTGGAGACCTGCAGAATATCTCTTTCCAGAGACTCGTTCATCCAACGAACAGAGAAGCTCTGAAACACATTGCCAAGGGAGGTATTCCCCGAGGCATACAACCTCCAGAAATCTAAGAAGAACACCGATTCCTACCTTATTTCCCTTGGTTATCACGATGTTCTCTGTATCTTTAATCTACCATTTTCATGTTCAGTTTTCAGTAGTGAATACCATGTTCTATCTATATCAACTGAACAGGAAGCAATGATATCGTCTCCGTTCAGAAGAATGCAAGCCGATTCCTTGATTTTTCTCGTTTGGTTGTTATCTTCCTTTCCTATGATTTGAATATGATTCCACTCTGCCATATTCTTTGATTTATCAATATGTTTTTTCTTGATATTGTACTTGTTGATTGATTGACAATGTTCTTCAACTCAACGCCTATTCAAAGAATTTCATTGATAGAACCATTCACGGACCTTCTACGGACCATCAACTCAACTGGATGTTCTCATCAGTTATGCAAAAACTGGTCCAAGGGAGACCGAGATAAATTCAAATTCAAGAATAATTCGAACGACCCTGAGACATCCTATGTACATTCAATTTTTACTCCTCAGCGTTGCTGATAGGTTGTCCTACGGATGTCCTACCGGTGTCCTCCGTGGTGCTTGATGAGGAATACTGATAAGATTTAGGTATTCAATAGTTGTTCCAGGGACATCCCTCAAGGACGTCCTTAGTTGGTCCTCAAATGGGACATTTTGCATCCCACAGACGTCTAATGAACGCCCGCATTACCAAATTCAAACGTCCCATGGACGTCCTGCATGTCCCGACGGGACGTCCCGAAGGATGTCCATGGGTCATAATTGTGCTATAAGGGGTATATTCAAATATGAAGCACCCTATATAAAGGAATGATTTCAACAGATCGTTGAATCATATTATACGTTTAGATACGGTCAACTGAATTTCAACTTTCAACTTTCTGACCTAAAACGTTCAACCATCAGTTTTACGTGAATTAAACGTGAGTGTTTCCATTGGGAGATACTTTAATGGGTGTGGAAGAACTCAATAACTATTTTTCTCGAAGATATCTATTATCTCGTTGAAATGGAGTCATTCAATTCAATGTTTGTTCTGTGAACTCTCATTTATTCAGTATGAGTTCCATAACTTAAAGAATTATCAATTCCTCAATTCATTTGATCCTAAATCGCCCCTGATGGTCATAACTATTTTTCTCGAAGATATCCATCATCTCGTTGAAATGAAGTCATTCAATACAATGTTTGTTCTGTGAACTCTCATTTATTCAGTATGAGTTCCATAACCCATGACTCAAAGAATTATCAATTCCTCAATTCATTTGATCCGAAATCGCCCCTGATGGTCATAACTATTTTTCTCGAAGATATCCATCATCTCGTTGAAATGGAGTCATTCAATACAATGTTTGTTCTGTGAACTCTCATTTATTCAGTATGAGTTCCATAACTCCAAAAATTATTAATTCCTCAACTCATTTGATCCGAAATCGCCCCTGATGGTCATAACTATTTTTCTCGAAGATATCCATCATCTCGTTGAAATGAAGTCATTCAATACAATGTATGTTCTGTGAACTCTCATTTATTCAGTATGAACTCCATAACTCAAAACATTATTAATTCCTCAACTCATTCGATCCGAAATCGCCCCTGATGGTCATTAATTTCTAGTATCTATGCTACGGCGAGACAATTTAATCTAGGGGAAGGAAAATCAAATCTCAACAATTAGAATACAAAACCGAGTGGTCAAGCAAAGAGGAAGGACATAAATCAGCCGTTTCTTACAAGTAGAAAACAGAGATAACATTTATTAATTAAATGTTCCCGATTCAAATGGCATGTTGTGCTGTTATCCTTTTCTCCGGCTATAATTCACACGACGTATTGTGGACAAATTTAGTTAGAGCTTATCTGGAAGGGTGAAGATATTAAGATATGGTCTAGTTAAGGAACAAGTGTTCGTATTGTATTCAGAGCACTCAATTTATTCTACTAAATAGATGATAGTGTATACACGGTGGCTGGAATTCGAAACCATAAGAGATGCAGGGTCGGTCAAATCATGATAGAGTTTGTGCCATGTCAACCCAGCTCATCGATGAAGAACTTGCCAATTCGCAATTAATCAACGACCTGATATTTCATCTCATCCACTTAATTTGCACCCAACTTAGTAACGACCCAATTCATCAACGACCCATTTCATCAACATACTCATTCTGTCAATACCTAGAGTTCCTAAATGTACTCGACACTGCTGTTTTGACGTTTTTTGTATATAGGTCGCGTGCACGATGACCGACCCTGGAGGCAAAATATTGAAACACAACCTCATTCTTCTGTGAATTATTGAAACACAACCTCACTTTTTCATTTGGTTACAGAGGAATCAGAAGGTTGAAATAGTTATTCACAATATTTTGGCATACGAATCGTGTTTCTTGCGTTATTCATTAATTCAAGCATGATGCCTTCGCATTGTGCTGTTGTACAATGCACAAAAAATGCAGCAAGAGACTAGGGAATATGATTTTTCAGGTAAATAGTAATCTCACATAGTTATCATTATGAAATGTTGTCATTCCTTATTAAAATTCCTTCTGCCTTCTGCCACTTCTGCAATACAAGCTCATGCTGCTAATAGATTGGAAATGTCTACAACACACACGATCGTCAGCATGTCAGACCAGTCCTACCGATTGATTGCATGAATCCAATCTTCTTGCATTATTCTAGAAATTTCAGGTATATTTCTATTAGCTGATCCTATTGCAGAAGGAATTCTGATGAGAAATCAGAGAAATAACAAAATTTCAAAAATGAAAACTATGTGAGTGACTATAGTAGGTACTTACTTTTGAATCATAATGTACCATCCGGATTTCTTCATCTTCCACTGCAGTTTTTGTGCATTTTACAACAGCACAATGTGATGGCATTAGCGAATTGATGAATAGCGGAAAAATACGATTCATATGCCAAAAAACATAACCACAAATAAATTGATGGGAAAAGTGGGAACTGACTGTACTCGGACGTACATGACATGAATTTCAAAGGTTTGACAAATTGAGAGAATCAGGAGAAAGATGCAAGTTTGTGCAGTTTCCAACTGTGAGAACACGGGAAATCAATTCACTCTATTCGAATTTCCATCGGATATCGTGATTCTACAAAAATGGAAACAGAATATGATGCGACCGGCATGGAATATAGATCAAGCCACGAAATTTGCGAGGTATTCAAATTTTTTGGTAGGATATAGAACATTTTTCAACGCATTTTCACCAGGTACACTCCAGAACGGAAAATTTGATGTTGAAGAATAGGATCGTTTTGAGAGAAAGAGCCGAACCCACAATTCATAAACTGAGCGAGTATCGAAAAGAACCTTATTTCAATTTAGAACCTATAAGAACCAGATAATGAAAGTTAGAGTTAAAAAAATTCAAGACGATTACCTAGACATCATTTCAGATTTGAAACAAAATCGCCAAATCTTCAGAGAAATACAAGAGAATTGAACAAGCAAAATATCCAGGCAATTTTGAGCAAAATTCATAGTTTTGATGAACAGTACTATAATAAACTTTTGCATTTGAATAGCCGAATGGAAAATTTGAATAACAAATTGAATAATATTAGTGAGACGGTTGCTTTATATGAGCATCAGCTGCAATACTGGCTTTGCAATCCAATAGGATCACATCCAATTTGGTGTCCGAGTGCAGAAAAGCCTTGGAAAACCTGGCAAAATCAAGAAAAGTCAGCCTCATGTGGGTCCCGGGACATTCGGGAATACCCGGAAACGAAGAGGCAGACAGATTGGCAAAGATCGGTTCAGGACGGACCTCGGTCGGACCGGAACCAATCTTGGGAATAGCAAATAGCCTGACAATGTTCTCTATAGAGGAACAGCTGCAAAAGCAATTCCTCAGAATATGGCAGGACACACCAGGAATGAGACAATCGAAGCTCCACATAAAGGAACCTTCGAAGAGGCTCGCAAAAGAGGTTTTAATCCTAAACAGGCGAAACCTTAAAACGGTAGTGGGGCTCCTAACGGAGCACAACCACCTCAATAGGCACCTAGAGCTTATTGGGATCAAGGATGAACCCCTTTGCAGATGGTGCCTGGAAGATGACGAAACGTCATCACATGTCCTCACTGAGTGTCCAGCACTGACGCATCAGAGGAGGGCTGTCCTTGGCAACATAATTTTGAGGCCAGAGGACGTCAAAGAGATTCAGCTGAGGAAGCTGCTGAACTTCTCCAAGGCAGCCGGCATACCCAGCTGAATGTCGTAACATGTGGACGCACAATGGGCCCGGATAAGGAGGCCACGTGCAGGAGGTTCACCCGCCCACTAGTGCTTCGAAGAAGAAGAAGAAGAGGAGTATGTACAGTTCTTCATGACTCACCCTGTATACCACCTCGGTGTGTAATATCATAAACGGAAATGCGTATACACCACAGGAATGTACGTTCTGATCAAATTGTCACTACATACTCTAGTCCAAGTGTAACTCTTGACTATAGATATAATAACAGCTAATGACACCCAACGACGGTGTTAAAAATATCGATTTATGATCTCACTGAAACAATCAGTACCTCAGGGGACACCCAGTGGTATATTAGCTGGTAAGTGAGCTGGTGTTTTTTTTTTCACTGTGTAAACTCCTTGGAGAATAATTTCTTTATCAATCCTATACTTTTCATATAGTTATACAATCATATTATGGAAAATACATTTCAAGTGAGTATTGTGCAAACTTATCTAATATTATAAATCTAAAGACACTTCTCTTCCAATTTCTCCCTTGATAGTTACCAAACCGCGCCGTAAAATATATGACACCCCTATTATAACACCCGACCAAGAATCCCATATAAGAGACGCGATAACGTCTTTGGATCTGTTGGAATTCCTGTGAGATTCTGCTGAACCCTCGTTGTTGTCTTGTTTTGATATTTTGATAAATGGGCCAAATAAAATATTGCTCATACTGTCGTTCGGTAATTAAAATGGAAATTCTTCATGGTTTTCCTCGAAATGGTTCATATGTCAAGATGAAATTTGACATCAACAGTATTGAATATGGAGTATTCTAGAATTTGAGGTAGATCATCAAAGAAATTTGAAGAATAGGGTGCGAATTCTGGGGTCACCTTTTTCTGGATAACCAACAATTCATTATTCCAAATTTTTTGGGATTTTCTCTCCTCGTTTCTATAAAATGAATATATGAATATGATTTCAATATACGTGTAGTAAGGACAAATCAGATGATTTGCCCCAAAATGTCACTGCGTTTAAAGAATTTTCCTATCAGAGAGCCTGAAAGAAAAATTCACTAGCTTGTCAGTGACAATTTGTATTGAAAAATTTTTGGAGAAGAGAAATAAAGGTATATAGAAAAAATATCGAATTTTCACTTATCTTTGGACGTTTCGAGACCGATTCTGCTCCCGTTTTCAACATGAAGAGATTTTTTCAATTGCGAAGTCGTATTATAATATGTCTTGAAGCTTTTCAGTTTTCAATGACAATTGGTGACGTTGGCAATCAAAGGAGTTACAGGATGTTTTCATTAATTGATCTTGAATTTACCATTTTCATGTTCAGATTTTAGTAGTGGATACCATGTTCTGTCTATATCAACTGAACAAGAAGCAATGCTATTGTCTCCGTTCAGAAGAATGCAAGAAGATTCCTTGATTTTTCTCTTCTGGTTGTTATCTTCTTTTCCAATGATTTTAATATTATTCCACTCTGCCATATGTTGTCCGTCTTCAGGTAGGATATGTTCAGCTAGTTTCGATTTATCGATGTTTCTTTTCTTTATATTGTACTTATGTTCCTTCGTCCTTACTGAAAGAGGTCTCTTGGTTTCACCTGTATAGAACTTTCCACAAACACAAGGAACATAAGTACAATATAAAGAAAAAAAACATCGATAAATCGAAACTAGTTGAACATATCCTTACTGAAGACGGACAACATATGGCAGAGTGGAATAATATTAAAATCATTGGAAAAGAAGATAACAACCAGAAGAGAAAAATCAAGGAATCTGCTTGCATTCTTCTGAACGGAGACAATAGCATTGCTTCTTGTTCAGTTGATATAGACAGAACATGGTATTCACTACTAAAATCTGAACATGAAAATGGTAAATTCAAGATCAATTAATGAAAACATCCTGTAACTCCTTTGATTGCCTACGTCACCAATTGTCATTGAAAACTGAAAAGCTTCAAGACATATTATAATACGACTTCGCAATTGAAAAAATCTCTTCATGTTGAAAACGGGAGCAGAATCGGTCTCGAAACGTCCAAAGATAAGTGAAAATTTGATATTTTTTCTATATACCTTTATTTCTCTTCTCCAAAAATTTTTCAATACAAATTGTCACTGACAAGCTAGTGAATTTTTCTTTCAGGCTCTCTGATAGGAAAATTCTATAAACGCAGTGACATTTTGGGGCAAATCATCTGATTTGTCCTTACTACACGTATATTGAAATAATATTCATATTTTTATTTTATAGAAACTAGGAGAGAAAATCCCAAAAAATTTGGAATAATGAATATACCACCTCCTCGATTAACCTACAGACAGTATACAGGGTGTTTCATAATTGAATGTCAATATTCGAGGAGGCGATTCTTGGGCCCATTCTAAGAAGAAAGTTTCATATGAACATATGACCTAAACATCCCAACTTTTGAGATACAGGGTGGTAAAATTCTCGAAAATTAATATAGCCTACTACAATGAGAAGTGATAATTCCAAAATACCAAATATGAATACGAAGTTCATAAACTATGAATTGTATTTCTGAAATTTGATCTAAGAAATAAAATCTAGTTCTCTGCATTGTGATATTGTCATATTAACGATATTGCTATAATCATGTAGTAAAAAGCTTGTTATATTTTTAAGCGAAAACCGTGCATCAGATTGAAAAAATTGTAGTGATCAAATTTGCTTAGAAATGTTTGGGAATTTCAGGAATGATTTCAATTTGGAGATTAATCAGTGGCGTACCATTAATGTCTGCCAAAATAGGTATGTGAAATTCCATACGAACGCCACTGGTGGCAACAACAAAAAATGTGGTACGCTTACTGATGCATCTTGATACATAGTACATGTATGCCAAATTTCATCAGAATATCTGAAGTGGTATTACAGATATTAATAAAAAACTATTAATTTTTGAGAACTTTACCACCCTGTATCTCAAAAGTTAGGATGTTTAGGTCATACGTTCATATGAAACTTTCTTCTTAGAATGGGCCCAAAAATCGCCTCCCCAAATATTGACATTCAATTATGAAACACCCTGTATAACCAACAATGTTACACGGAGAGAAAAAATTAGTTGAATCTTCAAAATAGTTTGTCATAATTTATTTAACATAACAATATTCACTATGCAGAATTCATATTATCGAATAATTTGTTTGAGTGACAACTTTTTTATTAGAGTGAAAAAAATGTCTTCAGAATGCCAAAATTCTCGGAACAGTAACCATATGATTAGACGTCAATATAGGATAAATCATTTTAGTTGATTTAATAAATCTTTTTTCTCCAGTAGGCAATACGAATTCGGACAACTTTCAGAAGTATCTACCAATAGTTTTTCAGTTTTCTAAAAAATGGATTTTGATGCGATACAGTAAAACCATAGATCTAAATACACATAATGAATGTGTATTTAGATCTATGGTGAAACTGAAGATACTTTTGATTATACACTTTTTATGAAAGTCCACGTATACAGTGTCATTCATAAAGTTTTATCGCAACTTTTAGTTCCTGATATTTTTTGATTCTTTCTAAACTGTAAGTTCGACAAAGTTGTCCAAAACTTTGGTTTGATACGATGAAGATATAGTATTTGATGATTTTACTATATGTATATTTTTTCATTTATATTTTACATGTTTTTATTTTCGTTATGTTATAATAGGATGACCATGTTTTGATGATGAAGCCTTCTGTTTTCCAACTGTAAGAATTAATTCTATTTAATACTCAATACTCCAATATTGCGATTTCCTTCAAAATGATAATCTCTTGTCACAAGAAAATGAGGATCTTCCAAAAAAATATTCACTGATTATAATTAGATATTATCTATCTGTAACAAGCTCAAAATTTCTCGATTCAAGACAATATTGTTCAAATATGATGGGAGATTAACTTGAAAATAATAAAAATTTTCTTGTTTCAAACTAATCAATTCTTTCTTCGACCAATATGTACTGATGTGATGATGGAGAGATATCCATTCGAATCGAGATTTTCTTTCATGAATAAGTCAAGAAATTTTTTTGGAAAAATGAAACAAATATTTGGTTGGACCTATTCAAGAACGCCATATGGTTAAATCAAAGCTGTTCTGCATCGAATCAAGAAATCTTTTTTATCTGTGTAGTCGCTGTTTCCTTGAATTAGGAAATATACTTTTTTTATTGAGCAAATTCATATCAAGAAATTTCAAGAAGTGAAGCAAGCAAGCCAATAGATTTGAGCCAACACGGAAAGAAAGAAATTGTTGAATCAAGCAAAATTTAATTGAATGGAGCAAATAAAAGTGTCATATATGCACGACAAAATATAATCTTGAAATGAGTAAATCTATATCTTGTTTCAGAGCGAATTTGGAATTTGAATCAAGTAATTATGTCTTGCATGATCTTCTTCAATCAAGCACATCCATGAATTGTTTATTAAGATATATTGAATTGGCTCGAATAATCATTTCGTTTGATACAAAATAACAAGATATTGATTCAATCAAATATTTAGTTGATTCAACGAAATATTTGGTTGATTAAAAGAAATATTCGGTTGATTCAATGAAATATTTGGTAGATTCAATGAAATATTTGGTAGATTCAATGAAATATTTTGTTGATTCAAGAGAAACTATATATTCATTCGACAAATTGTTTTGTTGAATCAAACTCAATATTCGGGAATTTTCTGAAATTTCACATCAATAGAACAAACAAAACTAGGAAACTAGTCGACTCCTAGCATAGATCTTCAGTCTTTATATCTCTTTAGCTGATGCAAAACTATTTCGGATTGCTAATCATCCTAAGTTCGATTCATCCAGCTGATATTTCAACCACGAAGGATCAGGCTTCTCGTATATAATGAATTCGAGGCAGGCATAGACGAGGCGGAATGATCGCCATCTAGAGGCGAAAATTTAAGTTGATGTAGAATGAACAAAATATTTCAATGATATTACATATTTCGTTGCTCTATTCAAGCAAATGATCCGTTCGAAACGAGATCATTACTACATCGGAATAAGAAAACTTGTACGTTGTTTTAAAGATATATTCTCATCAGAATGATCATTGTTTGATCAAATCAACGAAATGTTTATAGTTGAATCAACATCGACATTATTTTGGATCGACATAATTTTTGAGAAAACCATATATTTTGTTGATGGAATTGAAATCATACTGTTGATTCAATTAGACCACATTCTTGATTTGATCAAGCTGCTTCCATGGAATAATCATGTATCTGGTTGATTCAACAAAAAATTGGTCAACCCAACAAAAAAAACTCGAGCTTAAATAATTTGTTGATGCTACAAATCCTTTTTTTTTTCGTGAAAGGTATATATTGCTATATTCAAATGAAAAAGTCTTGTACGAAGCAAATCAATTTCAAGAAAATGGATCTGTTTGATTGAAGAAACCCTTTTTATCTGTGTAAATAATCAAGGGTATTACTCACGGGTTCAAAAATCCGTTGAAACGAAAAGGATAATGTTCAGAGAGAAAACGATTATATGAAATATAAGAATGCCGTCGGCATTCTAATAACCCCATTTCTCACATTCTTCCCATAGTTTATCATTAGATTCTATTATTTCATTTTTCGTTAATGTCCCCGAACATCGGGTACCGGCTCGCAGCGAAAGCGGAAGAGAAAATCAACAAAAAACTCCGACATTCCGACGAGAAAAAACGGGGAAGGCGTTCTGACGTTTTTTCGGCGCTGGTGAAAAATGATCCAGGCGCCCGGATCCAGCCCGCGCCCGGAAATATACAACAGAACCGGACTAGGCAATTTATTCAATTAATTTCGTGTTGGGGTTTTTACGGCTTTCAGATGATTAGTTGATGCTGGGGTGGGCTGGAGAAAGCAATTCAACTTTATGAGTTGACTGATTCAGTTATTATGGATGTTATCCTCCAGGAAATGTTCTTTCCGATGAATTTTATTTTTTATTTTTTTTATTTTATTTTATTTATTTCAATTACATCCAACAGGCAAAGCCCAATTACAGGTGTAAATCTTAATATGTAAAGTAATACTTAGGATATACTGAAGAAAATGGGTTTGAACAAAATTCGATACATAGGTATACAGAGTGGGCCTTTGAAAACGAAACAGAGGCTCTGTAGGTCGCCAAAACCGGATTATCAAGAAAAACTGAAACAGGTCAACTACATTTTCGAGGGGGACATCTTTCTAAAATATTTTCAGCCCTGCGGCGTTGCCGCTTCTGAAGAAAAGAAGCAACAACTTTGTTATTTCAAATGGAACACCTTGTATTTTATTGCATTCTTAGATTCTCTCCGAAGAGCTGAATTCATCAATGCATCACACTTGGGGTCTAATGATTAGTTTCGACACGAAAAAATGTTAAAGTTGAAAAATCTCGATTTTGAACACTTTATATCCCTGAAACCATTACAGCAAGACCCCAAGTGTGATGCATTGATGAAATCAGCTCTTCGGGGAGAATCTAAAAATGCATTAAAATACAAGGTGTTCCATTTGAAATAACAAAGTTGTTGCTTCTTTTCGTTAGCAGCGGCAACGCCGCAGGGCTGAAAATATTGTAGAACGATGTCCCCCTCGAAAATGTAGTTGACGTGTTTCAGATTCCTTTCATAATCCGGTTTTGGCGACCTACAGAGCCTCTGTTTCGTTTTCAAAGGCCCACTCTGTATATACATATTCATATGTACACACATATGAATTATTAGATTTTGGATTGTTTGAAGTTGATTTTCACATATCACTCCAGATAGCACTAGATAATTAATTTATGGAAGTCCTTCGAATGTTAGAATGATCTCTAGAGTCACTTTTATGCATATTCTCTTTTGATTATTCTATGGTCCATGAAAATGGTAAATTTTTCTAATATTTTTGTTAGTCAGTGGACTATTACATCAAAGTCTGGAAAATAAAGTTAGCAATTCAGATTCGTTCAAAGATTTGTTGAGGAAGAGTAGATGGAATTTGATTGTGAGAGGTATAAGAAATTGAATAAGAAAATGTTTTTTATGTAAGAACAAAAAGAGAATATGGCTACGAATAGGAAAAGAGGAGCACAGTTAGTAATACAGGAGAGTAGTTGAGCATGAACGTCGCAATATAGGATAGTTACTAAGTTGAAGAATATTGAAAGCATGCTGTATCTGTGATAATCATCATACCTATGTCATTATGAAATAAGAATGGTATTGTTCTGTTTATTTGTGAAATAAAGTTTTTATAAAAAAAAATCAATACCCAACTAGCATTTCTAGGACTGTTTTAGCACAGTTAAAAGAATACAAATATTTTTAGGTTGGCTATGAAGCAACATTTTCTAGTGGCGGTTACGTTACAAACACTTAGTTACTCCGTAGTTGCGTCCTGATTGGAAAAGATATGACGAAGCTACGTCTATAATGACAGCCTAACTATTAAATTTCTCAAAGATAAATTTTGTGCTGTTGGTATAAGAGGTCCTATACTTAACTTGCTAGGCCCATATTTATCTGAGCGCAGGTTTTATGTCCAGATAAAAAACGAGAAAACTGATATATTTGATACTAATATGGGCGTTCCGCAGGGATCTGTGCTGGGGCCACTTCTGTTTCTTATCTTTATTAATGATCTACCCGAATACATTAACGATAGGCTAATGATGTATGCAGACGATTCCTTGGTGGTGGTTGCTGCACAGCAATTTTTCTTGAGATATTGCGAAAAAACTATGTAAATTCCTTATCTTCAACGCCCTGTATCTCGAACACTGAACACTTGAAGACCGTATGTCCCTATCTCAGTGATCATGAAATCACGAGGGCTAACACCTGTCAAGCGTTGTCGGTCGAATTTCGCAACACCCTGTATATTAAACTTGTACTGAGGGTATCTGATGTTATCATTATCAAATAAAAAATGATCACCTCCGAAAATATGGAAAATACGAAGTATTTTTTACAAGTGTAATAAAATGGAGATAATCAATCAGTCATCCCGTTAAAAGAATTTGAGAACCGAAAATGTCACATTTTTCGTCAAATTACATTGACTTTGTTTCACTTATTTCTCAACAGCGAACAGAAATGCATTTTTTAATGTTGACTTTGAACTTTTTTCACGGAGAAACGGTATATTTTGGTATATTAATAAATTGGATGCAATCAACTCATTTTAACCTATATATTACACGTGGTAGTTCTGTGTCTCAGCAATTTTGGACAACCCATTTAGAAGTTTTCAGATTTTTTCCTGGTTACTGGATTCATGCAGCAAAATGAAGTAATAAATGATACTTAGAAAGACAACAGTTGATCTGTGTTAATGGATCATACTAAGTATTTTAGAAGTACGGCATTATCAATTAACTAACACAGATCTGGGTCAGATCAACTTTGACTTTTCTAAAGATCATTCAGATGATTCTCTTGATATTACCAGGAGAAAAATAGACATAACCTGGAAACTCCTAAAAAATAGTTGCAATGCTAATAGACAATATTGTTTGGATGTTTTGAGTAACATTAAATATACGTTATGGAGTAACATTGATTTCTGTTGTTTATGCGATATATTCATTTATCATATTTATACAAGACACATAAGTCGATTGTCGCTACGTACCTGTGATGTTTCCATGTTTACTGCATGGGTCAGTGACTTCATCAGTATAATATGGAACAAATAACACTTTTTCATTTTTGAATTCCAATAATCTCATACATTTTCTCATATTTCAAAAGTATCAGATAAAAACTTCCAAATGCACTCACACAGTATATCAATTCATTGATTATTCATGATGATGACTAAAGTGTCGAAGTGATTTCCGTTCTATTATCTTCGTAACGCATATTGCTCTAGATTCTAGATCGAGACATTTTTGAATTCAGCTTTTTATGAAGATTCCAAAAATTGAATAAAATATAGTGTTCTATTTGAGAGAATTGTTATCAAAACTCGAACGTGAATGGCCTAATATACTTAATCTTTCCTCATAACTGTGAAAAATGGAAAATAGAAATTGACCTGCTTCAGGGGATTCCTCAGAAATGAATGGTTGATCAATTATACGGAAGCACTGTGTATATATTTAAATTATACCGGATAATTCAAATTCGTCGAAAAAATTTCTGAATTTCGAGTACTTCCGGAGATATACGGAAAAAGAGAAATTTTTATTTTTTCCTGGCGTTATTTGTTAGGAAATATCAGAATTGAGAAAACATTTACATTGCCACTTTTTCACTGCTATAATATGACATTTTCAGATTCACCATGCTGATATTATAAATGAAAATCCAATATAGCGCTCATAAAAAAAAATAAAGTTGGTGATGGTAGCGTAAAGACGAAACGTGAAATAGTGAATCTGAAAATTTCATCGTATAGCAGGAAAAAGTGGCAATGTAAATGTGCTATCAATTTTCACATCCTCAAAAAATAACGCCAGAAAAAATGAAAATGATTTATCAAAATTTCAGGGTTCTCGTATATCTCCGGAAATACTCGGAATTTGAAAACTTTCTCGACGACATGTTTTCGGTTACATAAAAGCGCAACTTTGCCCTGATTCAAATATCTTTGTATCTCCAATATATATAGTTTCCGAGATCCCAATGGTGGCCTCGAATTTGAATTACCCAGTATATCATGGAAGCAAAGGTTCAATCCTTCCCATGTGTGTTAAATGTTCAAAATTCACACGCGGGAGGAAACTGATACACATCCTCCCTTCATACAGGTACAGGGTCTCCGGAAAGGTCATGTCGTAAATGATGGGTCTGAGAGTGATGCGAAATAATGTTAGTAATTTATATGAAAAAATGTCTATCGCACTTTGTTACGGAGTTATTGACCTTGAAAGTTTGAATACTAAAGATATATCTCATGTGAAACTTTTTAATGGATGCCATGGTATTGTTCTATCCGTCTTTCGGTTGCCCCTTTACGAGCAACCCTCAGAAGTCTTCAAAAGACTTGTGCGAGATGAGAATGACGGCCCAGCATACATTGAACTACCAGGAGAAGTCCGGCCTAGTGCAGGCAAGTCTGGGAAGTGACGATGCCGGGGTATTGGTATAATGGGCCGATGATTTCCCTATGCTAAGTAACCATCAGTTAAAAATACGATGATGACCTTGTGATGGTAAGATGTCTGCAACCAGTTGAACACCAACGAGTTTTCGCCCTTTGCTGGCCAATATCCTGTTGACCACTTGTCCCCCTGGTGGATGTTCTGGGAACGTCTACATCAACAATCAGCTGATCATTTGGATCATTCTTATATGTGACTCTAGTGATAGCGTCTGTTTCGTTTTTGTCTGGTTTGTAGTCAATTTATTGTGCTCCTCACTTTCCCTGGTCGTTACTTATTGGCAGGAGTATTCTCAATTGATAATGTAAAAATGGATTCTTCAATTATGGAAATATTGAGTATCAATTTACCTATCTAGTGTATCGAATTTCATTATAAAATGCATGTGTTTAGTATCTCATCACATCAAATACCTAGTGATAATAATAATTGGAGTGGCTCTATCTCTCCAGAAGCATAACTATCATGTTCAACTCATCCGTTGCTATCAAAAGTAATCTTAGGTTATGTCAACCTGTCTATTATGGAAGTAAATAGAAATAAGGTTCCAACTATGGAAATGCCTGTGCCAAAAAATGATGAGGATTGAAAAGTTCCATATGTTATCACGTTATCAGACTATGTTGATCAAGTAATGAACTCATGCAACAGTATTTCGTACTCATACTCCTATGGAGGAAGAATTCTGGTATCAAGGAAGGCCATCGATAACTGGATGGGGAATTTTATATTTCAGGAGTACCTATACCTTGCAACGAAGAATCTAATCTGAAGGAATAATGCTATCCGAATAAGATGTAGATACTATAGCTGGTATGCAGTCACTCTGAGAAGTTTTATCATGGAAGAAGAGACAGGTTAAGAAGATATCGTGTCATTCATCAATTTTTTCTACTTGAAATCTAATATGTGTCTGTTTGATATAATATGAGAGGGTTACATTATAAAATATGGAGTTTCTAGAACTTCCAGATCCATTAAACCCTCAAAACTCCTACCCCTCCCCCTACCTCGATAGTATTTAACCAATGTCGATAATTTGCCATTACAGTCCCATCATTCAGGTATGTGCTGGGCTTGCTATAGTACTGGCCTTTTGCCGGAGAACTGAATATGATTGCTGGGAACAGAGCACTATGACCAGCTGCTGGCCGCAGTGTACTGATATTCAGAGTCTTGCATATGGGACCACTCACTAGGCCGCTGATATCAGGTATGAGGAAAATATTTTAGGCCATTAATGTCCCTTATCAAAATGTTTGCTGGAGGAAGGGGGAATACCTTTCAACGTGTGATCCCAAAAACTTTCGCATTTGCGGAAAATTAAACCTACGATCGTCAAGCGAACGCGGATTAGAATACTAATGCTTTGTCCTCGTGGCTACCTGGCCACATTCTGAAAATGAAAATTATAGGTGATGCCTTCAGCCTCCAAAATTGAAAGAACCACGACATATACATATCAGTAGGGCACATGACCAGAAAATACGTTTGATTGATTTTTTTCCATCTCATATATTTAGATGTGTGAAGAAGTCCATATTGCTCAAAGTGGAGTGGTAGTGTTTGAAGGATGCGTCAATCTCAAAATCATCTTAACGACATTTAATAGTTGAACATAGTTATGTTACAAATGGGAGGGACATGTTTCGGGCTTATTATAAGCTTTTTCCTACGACTACTACTGTAAGTGATGAATATTGTACACAAAACAATGGCAGTAAGGTAAGCTTCTCCTTACACACGTGTGCGTAAAGAGAGCGATCGCACGATTTTCATGGGTATATGTTGATAGATGACTTTGTTTTGTTGTTTAGGCGATGTGTCAATAACAATTAACAATTTCAGTTAATGTCAGTAGCTATAGGTGAGTTTAGTTTTTTATCAATCAATCCAGCTATCCACCGAAACCGAAAGCAGGTAAGTTATATTTTTTGAAAATATGATTATTTTTTATAGATATTTCTCAATTTCAGTTGAAAAAAATGATGTCAAGCGATGACGATGAGCAGATTATTTCTACACCACCAGAAATGTTGGATAGAGTTAGAATGGGTAAAAATGAGTTGCTATCCGCTAAGTCTCGTGAACGATACGAAATAGATAGAACATCAAAAATTCATGGGCTGGAGACTCAGAACTAATACCGTGTCATTTTCGGAAAATATCCTTTTCCATGTTACGATCAACACTGAATATCAATCACATTATTAATATAGCAACATATCCCAAGTTAATATCTTTCTTCAAAAGGAAATCAGATGGATTCTCCGAAGTAAAAAATCAAAAATACTTAATGCAGAGCAGATCAATCATTTTCTGCAGAATGCTCCCGATGATGAATATCTATTCATGAAGGTAATTTTTCAAATAACATACATACTCAACATTGAATTGATGAATTCCTTTATTGTAATAACAAGAATAATTAGAAAAGTTCAATTTTCGAAATAATTTTTATAAAATATCTTGTTGTGGCAGGTAATGTTGATAGCTCATTTGTTAGTAGCGCTGGCTGCGAACCCTGGAGTATGGTCACGAGGAAGCGGTGTCAGATCCGGAGAAGGCGATAGTGCTTGGGAAGCATTTCCAAAAAATTGGTAAAATCAATAAAAACCCAACTTGTGCAGTCCAGGAAGACATGGCGGCAACAGCAGCTCGCATTAGAGCACTTCCCAAAATCCCGCTCCCGAGACAAGCCCTGAGTAAAACTATAACTTCTCCAAAAGAAATAAGTGGAATCATAAGATACCTAAACATCAATAAAGCACCAGGGCTTGACGGTCTAGACATGGTTCTCCTAAAAAATATGTCTCGCAAAGCATTAGTGCAACTTCACTACGTGATTAATGCGATCATCAAATGCCAGCACTACCCAGAATGCCTCAAAACTGGGCTTGTTGTACCAATACCTAAACCTGGAGAAGACCAAATCCACAAATGGCTACCGCCCCCTATCACTGCTTAGCGCGGTGGCCAAGATCGTGGATATAGAGTCCTCTTACGGATTATCTCACACCACACAGATGAGCTCGCACTCATACCTCATGAACAGTTCGGGTTCCGCAATGGACACAGAACTGTATCTCAAGTGGCCCGAATTGTACATGTGATAAAAGAGGCCTATAACAGCGATAAAAACACGATGATGGTCATGATGGACATTGAAAAGGCCTTTGACACCGTCTGGCACAAAGGTCTAATGTCCAAGTTGTACAAGGCTAGAATGCCGATATTTATCATTAAGCTTATTGATGCATATATCACCGACAGGAAAATCCGGGTCAACGAAAGTATATCGGGAGATTTTCCACTCGAGGCAGGTGTTCAGCAGGGGTCATGCCTCTCACCTCTGTTGTATACCCTATACACGCATGATCTCCCTGTATTCGAGCGGACGAGTACGGCATTGTATGCCGAAGACACGGCTATATATGCCCACTCGGACGACTTGAATATCGCCAGGGCACAGATCCAGATCCATCTGGACAGGGGAATCATACCGTACTTTGACGAGTCAAAGATCCGCATCAACGGTGCGAAAACGGAAGTTATCAATTTCCACCGAAAAGTTAATAACTCTACGTTGAGCAGACCTTTGACCGTCAAAGGGGTTGAGGTGAGAGACATCACCCCCGTGAAATACCTGGGAGTCAAGTTGGACACCCGTATGTCATTCTGGAAAAACACTAACTACCTGATCCAAAAGACACAAAATGCCATCAAGAAAATGTACTTCTTGATATCCAGGACCTCCCCTCTCTCGTTGGAGAACAAGGTCCTGGTATACAAGCAAATCATCAGGCCTGTAATGACATATGCGTGTCCGGTGTTCTGCAGCATCCCACCTACCCATATGAATAGGTTGCAGGTGCTGCAGAACAAAGTACTCCGTATTATCACCAACGGTGATAGATACTCGCGAGTGGCAGATCTCCACGAGATATGTGGAAATGTGCCTAGAGTCAGTGACTATAACCGTGAAAATTTTCTAAAATTCTACAAATACCACATCGCTGGAAGTGATCTTACCCGGAATATGACCACTACGAGAAGGCATCACAACATCCGCAAAAAACATGGGCTGATATATGCATCAACCGATGTTTTTGAGGAGCCAGATAATCTATAGTCGGGACCCCCCCTCCACAGCCCAACAACATCTACAGGGCTCTGAGGAGGGCACGGACTGCACAATCCCCCCCCCCCCCCCAAAAAAAACGCAAATAAAATAGTGTCAATGCCACTCAAGGAGTGACAAACTGACACTGAACTCGGTCAGACATGCGAACGCTCCTGGGCATGATGACTGGCGTCACAGCCAGAGTCGGGTACATCAGGGTGTGGGTAGGTCTGGCCGAGACAAATCAGAAGGAGGTTTTTGTTTTCATAATTTTGATTTTCCTCCATCACAAAGAAGAACCTATTCACCACTGAGAGCGATTGATCAACTCCCCCACCCCTCTGGGTGACCTCGATGAGACTACCTATATAAAGGGCTCGGCCCTAGGAGATAGGCCTCTGTGACTAACACCTCGCATATACACTCACATTCCTTGGCCAACATCAGCCACCTCTGCACCACTACGCGGAGGACACAGCACACAGAAGAAGTTCTGTTTTATGTTCTTTTATATCTTTATGTGTTTGTAATTTGCGAAGTGATGTTAAAACTATGATGACAAATAAATGATTTAAAGTGTGGCTGCGAACCCAGAGGTCGGCAGTTCGGAGAGCCGCTTGAGAACTTTTTTTATTATTTTTAAGAACGCTCACAGAAACTCTCGTGCTAAACAAAGTGGAATACCTAATCATACATAATATATTTTTTTATTTTAGGTAGTGCTCATCCTAGGTATAAGTGGTGCCTGTAGAAAACAAGAATTGCGAAATATTAATCCTGAACACGTAGAAGATACCGGGAAATCTTTAATAATCACCATCCCGGATTCCAAAACGAAAATTCAGCGTTCTTTTGTTGTATCCGAATCCTCCTACCCAACATGCAAAAAATACATTAACCTCCGTCCTTTAGGAGAAAATATTAAATTATTGCCCTTCTTTCTGAACTATAAAAACAAAAAATGCACTAAGCAGTGTGTCGGTATTAATACATTTGGTAGTGTACCTAAATATATTGCCAAGTATCTGGGATTGTTAGATGCAAACCAATACACTGGACATTGTTTCAGGCGTTCGTTAGCCACCATTCTTATGCATGCTGGTGGTGACTTACTAGCACTGAAAAGACATGGTGGATGGCGTTCATCAGTTGTGGCTGAAAGCTATGTTGATCAATCACTACAAACGAAAACTCACACTGCCTCAAGAATTACTTGTGCAATAAATAATTAATCAAATAAGTCTTCCTCTTCCAACGTCGATATAGTGAGGGATAATAATATAACACTGGAAAATAATATTGTATCAAACAATACATATGCTACAACTACACACTATACTAACACAGGAAAAGAGGTTTCTAATCCTTCATTCACTTTCAACAACTGCACTGTTACAATAAATAACCACTATAAATGTTAATTTTATATATTTATATGATGTGTTTTCTGCTATTAATAAAGTTGTTTAGATATGAAAAACGGCTTCATTTCAGTTCGAATTGAGGAAAATGTCTCGTTATGCAATGTATCAATAAACAAACACAAGCATTGTGATTTGTAACTTTCAATGCAGCTGGCTTAGTGACGGCCGGGAGACGTATATATAGGTATCCGTCATTTTTGTCTAATCAGAAGAAAATATAGTGTAGTCGTAGAAAAAGTATAGTACAATTCTCGAGTTGTGAAGCAATTACGCACTTGTGGAGTTACACACTCGCCGCTATGCGGCATAGTGTGTAACTCTCTCCACTTCGTGCGTAATATGCGTTTTACAACTCTTGTTATGTAATATACTATTGTAACATAACTATATGTTCAACTATTAAAAGTCGTGGAGATGATTTTGAGATTCACCGTTCCTTATATATTTAGTGTTAAGGCTCTTTTAAATAGTAAGGAGGTCCTAATAATGAATTTCTTCATAGAACCCTAATCTTTCTCTATCTCGCTTTCGGACAATATCCCCATACATAATGTTCTCAGCATGGGAGAAAGATCTCCCTAAATCTCTATATCCTTCCGGAGACAGAGAATCCAGACAACCATCAATTTTTCGTCGAAACCCACTTAACGATATACTGTGTTTGTAGTTTTGCGACGGAAATAATGGACATTGACGTAAGGGAAACTTATGGAAATGTCTTTTCAAATGCTAAAGATACGGGACACGACCCTACAGAAAGATTAAAGTGTTTTGTATTGTTAGAAATGTTGTCGCCATCAGATTTCGTGCTGAAGCTGAAGGCTGAACAACATGAAAACTTATGACTTCTTATAGCCACGACTCAATTAGAGAAAGCGGACTGAATTTTAAATGGTCCATCATACATCATACCGCACGCATATAGAAAAAGAGGACTGCATTTTAGATGATTCTTACCCCGCATAGATCATTCATGATTTATTTCATTGAATCATACACACAATTTACATTTCCTGGTGGATAGATCAATAATCATTCAACGGTAATTTTCGTCGAATAATGTAACACCATAGTAGTGGTTCGAAAAAGCTGCAAACTGTAACAAAAGCATGACAAAATGGAATTCTTCTGCGATAGAAATGATACATTTTTCTGCTTCGAATCTGAATCAATAATTATTATTGTTATAATGAATAAACAGTTAATGCTCGAAGTAATTTCCACAAATGTTCATAAAATTGTGGCCTACTTTTTTATATTGATTGATATAAACCAAAACTGTATAAAAATATAAGACACATGTGCGAACGGCAGCTCTTCGCCAGAGAACAGATAAGTGGATTCGTTGTGATTGCAGATAGTTAAATTTCAAGTTTAGAGGGCGCCACTCAATTTACAAAACAATTACTGATACTTGGATAATTGAGAAAACCAATTAGTTGGATACTTACAGTATTTTCCAAAACTTAATCCTGAAATAGAAATGTGAAAAAATCTTCTTAAATGGCAGTGTCAACACAAATAGATGAATAAAACCATATCAAATTTCAGACCTATTTATTATCACCATAACAGACAGGGTTTGTGCAGACCAATGTAGAGACCAAATGAGTGTCAGAATATGTAGCATATGTTATCATGAAATATCTTAAATATGACCGTAAAATATCATAACCATAAATTGTCATAACCATGAAATGATTGTTTCTAGGGGAATTCAAAATTATTGTACAAAATCAAAACTTATCAACCTACACCATGACAATTACCACCTCTTTATATGACTAGCGTTTTGGTATAGCAATCATCATATTCCAACTATAAAATGGGATGTATAAATCTCAAAAAAATTGATTAAACAATAATCTGTAAAAAACCTGAAACCGCTGTCACATAGTACTATGGGAGAGCTTCACAAGAGCTTCATACATGTTAAATATGGTTATGATCAAAATGTTGAAATATTAAATTCAGATTCAAAAAAAATGATGGAATAAAAAAACCTGGTCTATTGGAGGGTCCTCTCCAATGGTCTAATCACCCCTATCCAAGGTCCACTATGGTGAGTAGGCATGCTGTGAAGATGAAGATGGAAACAGGAACGAAGACAGGAACAAAGAAGTTGATGGACCTCCACAGTCCACAGTAGGGCTCAGTGGTGTGGCTCAGCCGGTCAGCTTGACCGGTTACTACTGGGCTTGATCTGGGCCACCTGTCGACTCTGGTCAGGATAAAATGAGCGACCTGGTCCTCTTGGGAATCATGACCAAGGTCGAGAGATTATCCCTACAGCTGTTCGCTACTAGAAGCCGAAGGCAGCTAAGCCATACCCTAACACCCTGTTAAAAAATTAACAGGTTGATATAACCTCTTGACAGACACGTGGAGAACAGAAAAAAAAACTGATATTGAAGGGAAATATTGCTCACCAAGTTGATAGTCATTGCTCTGCATATGACTTACCTTCTGAGAAGGGAGGAAGGACTTGAAGAACTATTAGTTTGGAGTCTTCATACGCTGAAAAAAGCCGGCTGCAGGGCTTCCTGGGGACATCAGGCAGTCTCCGAAAAGTGGGAACAAATCCTGCACAGGTCCATGGCCAGAATCACTGATGTTTTTGAACAATTTCAAAAAAATTTCAAATCCCCCGAAGGGTTTCTACGGATTATACCGAGAAAAGAAAAAATGCTCAAACTGGCTCAAGTGCACACCATGACGGTCGCCGAGAAAAAGCCTCGAGATAGCTACCGGAAATCTCCTCCTAAAATTCCCTATCTAAACTTATCTTATCTAAAGAAGTGCTTCCTGCCAAAATTCAGCGCCAAATATGAAATCCTATTATTTCATTGGTCAGAAGAAAAACACAAGAATTACTAGGTCCAAACTAACAGAAGAAGTACCGAAGAAAGAAAAGAAAAAGAAGAGTCTTCTTTTTCTTCGGTAGTACTATGTCACAACATTGTAAGATTGTGCTTAAGTCCTACTCACAGAAGATGAGTGACATACTGGACAATGACGTTTGGATGACAATATTATAACCCTAAAATAAATTCCAGAAAATAAAGAAAATAATTCTTCCAAGACCGAAAATACCATTTCAGATCGAAAAATCACCTTGAATAATCCCTGAAATAAACCAGCGACATGGGCTTTATCACACCTGCGAACACACTGGTAAGTCGTTTGTTTACTCTCGGAAGGGACAACAACATTGAACTATTTCTTCGAATTCTAGGCCTCCAGGATCAGAACGCCAGAAATCAAAGACTCCTGCAGCTTATATCATCACCTCCCATCGGCACATAGAAATTCAGAAGACATTACTAATCATGACTGTTATTATTTCTATGCTGTTATTCAAAACTGTGTGATAAAGTGGTTCATTAAAAGTTACATTCAAGTACTTCAGGATTATTTACCAAGTATCAGACTGAATGTTCTCTGTAAGTATGACTTCTTGTCTAGATCTGAAATGTTAATATTTACAAATTGGTAATGTATGAAACAAAAAAATGAAAATGATTCTTTGCAACTCTAAATGTTGCACTAAAGCAAATTCGCTTGAATTTTCTAGCAAACGATACTAAAAATTATTTTGTAGCAATTTCAAATGCTACATATACCCCTCACCTAAGAGAAAAAATTGGTCAATTTATGGAACAATTTTTGATAGAGGTTAGGCATTCATGCAAATTTTTGGACAATAGTAACTGCGCGTACCAAACGTTCCTCAAATGGAAGTAAAAACATAGTTCACTACCAGCTAGGTAAGAATCTAATCTTGAAAAGATCTAAATCTGGATAAAAGTCAAAATCTGGATAATAAGTCTAAATCTGGAAATAAGTCTAAATCTGGTTATGGTCTGAATCTGGTTAAATTCTAAATCGGTAAGTCTAGTCCAATTACATGAATCTATCTCTAATGAGAAAAGTATTTACACAATTTTCAAAATGACAAAAAAATATTTACATCAAGGAAACTATGAAGTTCAGGTTGATCAGACCTTTCAGGAATCTTCATAAGGGAACAAAATCACTAAATAACTTGTAAGTATCTAGTGTCAAATAATATTCCATATCTAATCTCAAATATGAAATAACAAGGGTCAAGTAAGCTTACTTTATAAGGAGAACATTGAATCTCAAACTAGGTTCTGCATGAACCATAAAAATTGTTTGTGCACCAACGCACCAAAAAAAATTTATCTGTGCACCAACGCACCAAAAAAAATTTATCTGTGCACCAACGCACCAAAAAATTTGCAAAAAAAAGTTTTACTCAAAACCAACTAACAGAAGTACTCTGTAGACAAATCTAAGATAATTATGGTCTGAATAAACATTACTATCCAACAGAAACATCTGAATTGGATCCAAAATATTGTTTTAAATCTTTTATATGCCATTCCCCAGCGGGAGAACCATCGATATGATCTAAAGCATATACTAAACGAGATATTCTTTTCCTAACAATATTCAAAACATATTTGGGGGCTAATTTTGCACTAAACTTGCTCGAAGCATCTGAAAGTATCTTATTTCTCCGCCACACCTTTTCTCCTTCTTCAAATATATGGTCTCTCTTTCTGAGGTTGTATGATGTCGCATTTCTCTGATAAGCCTTATGTAATCTTTCCTGTACTGTCTTAAAGACCTCACCAAGCCCCTTGATATCCTGAACAAAACTATCCCTGTCATCAGGTAAAAGTTCGATATCTTGGGTTTTAGGAAGATTTCCATAATACTTGCCAGAGATAGGGACATTGCGACCGAAAGTCAAAAAAGCTGGAGTATACTGGGTGACCTCATGTGTGGCTGTATTTATTGCCTGTTGAATTTTATAAATTTCCTTATCCCAATCCTTATGTTCATCTACATAACTTCTAATGGCTTGACCTATGGTCTTGTTAGTTCTCTCTACAAAATTGCACTGAGCTGAATAACGAGGGGTGTACCATATCTTTTGAACATTATAAGTGTCAGCTAGTTTTTTAAATAGTTTTCCAGCAAATTGCTGTCCATTATCGCAAACTATGAACTGTGGTACCCCAAATACCAAAAATACTTGATTTTCCATAAACTTTATAACGCTAGGTGCTTTAGCATCACGCATAGGACATAATAGTGTGTATTTTGTGAAAAAATCAGAAACTACTAACAAGTAGGTGAAACCTCTAGAAGATCTAGGAAATGGTCCCATGATATCAACAGCAATAGTTTGAAAAGGAAATTTCACTGTACGTTCAGCTCCCATGAGTCCCATACGAGGAGTATTTGATAATTTTTGTGACTGACACACCCTGCATGTTTTGACATACCTTAAAATGTCACTTCTCATCTTAGGCCAATAGTAGTGTTCTTGTATTCTCGCAAGGGTTTTAAAAAAACCGAAATGACTACAGGTAGACGGATCATGTGAATCTTTTATAACGGAAATTCTCTGTGATTTTGGAACAATAACTTTCCATTCAACTAAATTCGACTTTAATGGTACTCTAGAAGGGACATACTTATAAATTAAATCATTTTCAATCTTAAACTGAGCATATGCATCAGGATTTCGACAAATTTTACTGCTTAATGAGGCATACCATGTATCAGTTTTTTCAGGTTGTATATCAATCAAACATACTTCAGGCTCGACTTCATGGCTGTTAGAAGGAGGTATTCGAGACAGAAAATCTGGAACTACGTTCTGAGCTCCAGGCTTATGAGTAAGATTGAAAGAGTATTGTCTCAACTTGACAGCCCATCTGGCCAAACGACCGGAAGGATCTTTGAGATTGTGTAACCAGAGAAGACTATGGTGATCTGTTGTAACATTAAAAATGGTACCTTCAATATAAGGTCGAAACTTATCAATCAGAAAAATCAAACTTAGTAGTTCTCTCTCTGTTACACTGTAATTTCTTTCTGTCCTGGACAAGGATCTTGAAGCATAAGCTATCACTTTCTCGACACCCTGAACTTCCTGTATCAATACACCTCCTATCCCAACATCACTGGCGTCACATTGAATGGTAAAAGGTAGTGAAAAATCTGGGGGACATAGAATTGGTGCTGACACTAGAGCATTCTTGATAGCGACAAAGGAAGCTTCCGCTTCAGAAGTCCATTCAATAGCCTGTTTTTTACCCTTTCCTTTTAATAATTCACTTATAGGTGCCATTAAAGTTGAAAAGTTATCTATAAATCTCCTATACCAGGAGCATAAACCCATAAAACGTTTAATCTCCGTACTAGTAGTAGGACGTGCATAATTAATCATAACAGAAACCTTTTCAGGGTCTGTTCTAATCCCTTGTCTGTCTATGACAAAACCTAAATATCGAAGGGATGTCTTAAAAAATTCACATTTCTTAATATTGATTGTTAGATTTGCATCTTTCAAAATTTCCTGTACCTCTAATAAAAGTTTCACATGCTCCTCAAATGTAGCTGAAATAATAATTATATCGTCCAAATAAGTAAACAGATTTGGTTCAAATCTGGGGCCGAACAACGCATCACACAGTCTCTGTTGAGTTTGGGCACTATTGCATAAGCCGAAAGGCATGACATTGAAATGATATAAACCTCTACCAGGTATACTAAATGCTGTTTTCTCCTTGGAGGATTCTTCTAGTGGTACTTGCCAAAAAGCTTTCCTCAAATCAATACTTGATATGTATTTAGCATTACGAAGTAAGGTAAGAATTCTATCTATACGAGGCAATGGATAACTGTCATGTTTAGTTACTTCATTCAACTTACGCCCATCAAAACAGAATCTATACTCGCCTGATGATTTCTTAACTAATAGCACTGGGCTATTCCAAGGACTATGTGACGGTTCAACAACACCCAACTTGATCATATCATCTAATTCCTTATTGAGAATATTCAACATATAAGGAGACATTAGATATTGTCTCTGCTTAAAAGGTCTAGCATCGCCAGTATCTATCTCTAATGTTATCTTATTTGTTCTACCTAACCGAGAATCACTACTAATGCCCTCGAACGAGCTGATGACACTTTTCATTTGATCTCTCTGCTCCTGCGTCAGCTCATCATCTATACATATTTCAGAAATATCATGAAACTGATGAGAGTTGGCAACAATGTCGACAGTTTCACCTGATGAAACTCGACACTTAATGTCCCAACTAAAATCGTGGAAATCTATAGACACACCAAATTTATTGCAAAAATCACTACCTAGTATGAAAGACTGTGAAAGGGAAGGTACTACTAGTGCTGATATTATTTGTATTTCTCCATTTATCTGAATAGGCAAATCTACTACACCTTCAACACTTTGATGTGCACCATCTGCCGTCAATACATGGTTCAGATAAGGGTTTCTGATTATTAAATCAAGATTTTTTATTGTCCTTAAACCTTCCTGACCTATAACTGACATATTGGCACCACTATCTAAAAGTGCAATTATCTCTACATCAAAAAGTTGAATTTTTACATAAGGCCTATTATCAGTACCTTTTTTCACTAATAAAGGAGCAACAAAATTATGGACATTTTCTATCTCATCCTTCTCAATAGTACTATTTAAATTTAGAAAATTGGCTCTAGAAAAGTTTGGAGAAAGTTGAGAGCCTCTGTCAACAATCTCCTCTTCTAGTTTCCCTTACACTTAGCACAATCCCTCAATACTACATCAGGTGCTCCACATTTAAAACAAAATTTCTTTTTGATACCTGACTTGCAAGCTCGAAAAGTGTGATTTGCTAGATTGCATTTCCAGCAAATAACAGGATCTCTACTAGTATTGGCAGAACCAATTGATGAAGAAGGAGTAGGGGTGTTATTAGAGGTTGAACTGCTAGCAATGGAACTGACATGACGACTTTTATTCTTCTGAAATTTATTTCCAAAATGTTTACCTCTAGATGAGAGTGATTTATCAGTATTTGAATTTGAAACATAAGCAATCTCAGGATCATCTAGCATTGAGATGGACCTATTTTGGGAAGTAGAACTAGGACATAGCAAATCAGATTCTTCTAACCTCTTACATAAAGTACCTAAAACTGAAACTGAATCGATTTCACTCAAAGCCAGCCTACGTCTGTAATCAGACCTTAACCCCATTTTGATATACTTAATTTTCGTGATCTCAGCTGCTCCATGACTGAGTCGATTAAAAAGTGCCTCCATGCAAGCTATGTAAATGACCACAGGTTCTGAATTACCTTGTTTCCTATTCTTAATCTGTTGCCATACTTCATCCTCAAAATCAGAAACCAAAAAATCCTTTCTGAGTTTCAAAACCAAAGAGTCCCAGTCAGTCACTTGAGATTTAACGTATCTGTACCAGAAAGTTGCTTTCCCAGTGAAAAGATCACTTGCAGATTCAAATAGGTCAATTTTTGAAATGTGTCTTGCTTGTGCAAGTTCATCAACTTGTTCTATGAACGATAAAAGGTTTCTGGAATCACCATCAAATTGAATTCCTAACTTGTAAACAGGGGTTGATTTCATTGAACTCTGTGAAAAATAATTTTGACTGGTACTTGCTAAAGGTCTCATTAATGGGTTAACAGTTGAATTCATCAAAGGTGCATTGACTGGGTCAGGCTCTGGGTCAGAAACTTTATCATGCAATTCTGCATCTAGTTGTAATGCTGTTGCATAGGCTTCGTTTTTAAATAGTGACTTTTCCGCAAAATTTGGATCATCTGCACTTAAGGGTATTCTCTGAATCCTGAAAGTTATATGGGATATTCTTGATAGTGCCCTCTTGAAAGTAGAATCAGTAGATGGTCCCTCAAAGTCACTAATTAAAGTTTGTATTGATGTTAAAGTGCTTTCTATTTCAACTTTCTCTGATGCATAATTAAAGGAATGGTCAATCAAACTAAGTACATTCAGTCCCTGTTGTGATTCTTTAGCAAGCAGACGTCCTAAAATTTTTCTTTTCTCATCCATGCTACGTTCAGAAATAACACCTCTAATCCTCAATTCGTAATTGAGTTCTCCTATGAGCAAATGCTTTGCCTTAAATGAATCCATGATTACAAATCTGAGCAAGAACAAAGAGAACAAATGAAAATATCAAAGTATTGACAGTCACAAAAAAAATCAATAAAATTTCACTGAAAATTATCTGTCAAAAATGTTACCAGAAACGATTAATCAGAATTGAAATTTTATTTACTACTTTATTGGAGAAACTTCAAAATTGCAAATAACTCCCAAATTTGTCAACAGTAGTATACTCACCACTGTGCTCACAAGTGTGACAAAGTCCAATTTTCCTGTGAAAACTTTATTTTCATCTGCGTCCTGTACCTATATATATACCTCTTATCACCAATAGGACCCGATAGAAGTGCTTTTACTCATCTAAGTGCTCAACACTCACAATTTAAGAAGATTAATCAGAAAATTTTGAATTTATTATGAACTTGAAATTTTAAACTTGAAATTTCGGGCCTCAACACGTTGGACGCTATTTATGTGGCCTACTTTTTTATATTGATTGATATAAACCAAAACTGTATAAAAATATAAGACACATGTGCGAACGGCAGCTCTTCGCCAGAGAACAGATAAGTGGATTCGTTGTGATTGCAGATAGTTAAATTTCAAGTTTAGAGGGCGCCACTCAATTTACAAAACAATTACTGATACTTGGATAATTGAGAAAACCAATTAGTTGGATACTTACAGTATTTTCCAAAACTTAATCCTGAAATAGAAATGTGAAAAAATCTTCTTAAATGGCAGTGTCAACACAAATAGATGAATAAAACCATATCAAATTTCAGACCTATTTATTATCACCATAACAGACAGGGTTTGTGCAGACCAATGTAGAGACCAAATGAGTGTCAGAATATGTAGCATATGTTATCATGAAATATCTTAAATATGACCGTAAAATATCATAACCATAAATTGTCATAACCATGAAATGATTGTTTCTAGGGGAATTCAAAATTATTGTACAAAATCAAAACTTATCAACCTACACCATGACAATTACCACCTCTTTATATGACTAGCGTTTTGGTATAGCAATCATCATATTCCAACTATAAAATGGGATGTATAAATCTCAAAAAAATTGATTAAACAATAATCTGTAAAAAACCTGAAACCGCTGTCACATAGTACTATGGGAGAGCTTCACAAGAGCTTCATACATGTTAAATATGGTTATGATCAAAATGTTGAAATATTAAATTCAGATTCAAAAAAAATGATGGAATAAAAAAACCTGGTCTATTGGAGGGTCCTCTCCAATGGTCTAATCACCCCTATCCAAGGTCCACTATGGTGAGTAGGCATGCTGTGAAGATGAAGATGGAAACAGGAACGAAGACAGGAACAAAGAAGTTGATGGACCTCCACAGTCCACAGTAGGGCTCAGTGGTGTGGCTCAGCCGGTCAGCTTGACCGGTTACTACTGGGCTTGATCTGGGCCACCTGTCGACTCTGGTCAGGATAAAATGAGCGACCTGGTCCTCTTGGGAATCATGACCAAGGTCGAGAGATTATCCCTACAGCTGTTCGCTACTAGAAGCCGAAGGCAGCTAAGCCATACCCTAACACCCTGTTAAAAAATTAACAGGTTGATATAACCTCTTGACAGACACGTGGAGAACAGAAAAAAAAACTGATATTGAAGGGAAATATTGCTCACCAAGTTGATAGTCATTGCTCTGCATATGACTTACCTTCTGAGAAGGGAGGAAGGACTTGAAGAACTATTAGTTTGGAGTCTTCATACGCTGAAAAAAGCCGGCTGCAGGGCTTCCTGGGGACATCAGGCAGTCTCCGAAAAGTGGGAACAAATCCTGCACAGGTCCATGGCCAGAATCACTGATGTTTTTGAACAATTTCAAAAAAATTTCAAATCCCCCGAAGGGTTTCTACGGATTATACCGAGAAAAGAAAAAATGCTCAAACTGGCTCAAGTGCACACCATGACGGTCGCCGAGAAAAAGCCTCGAGATAGCTACCGGAAATCTCCTCCTAAAATTCCCTATCTAAACTTATCTTATCTAAAGAAGTGCTTCCTGCCAAAATTCAGCGCCAAATATGAAATCCTATTATTTCATTGGTCAGAAGAAAAACACAAGAATTACTAGGTCCAAACTAACAGAAGAAGTACCGAAGAAAGAAAAGAAAAAGAAGAGTCTTCTTTTTCTTCGGTAGTACTATGTCACAACATTGTAAGATTGTGCTTAAGTCCTACTCACAGAAGATGAGTGACATACTGGACAATGACGTTTGGATGACAATATTATAACCCTAAAATAAATTCCAGAAAATAAAGAAAATAATTCTTCCAAGACCGAAAATACCATTTCAGATCGAAAAATCACCTTGAATAATCCCTGAAATAAACCAGCGACATGGGCTTTATCACACCTGCGAACACACTGGTAAGTCGTTTGTTTACTCTCGGAAGGGACAACAACATTGAACTATTTCTTCGAATTCTAGGCCTCCAGGATCAGAACGCCAGAAATCAAAGACTCCTGCAGCTTATATCATCACCTCCCATCGGCACATAGAAATTCAGAAGACATTACTAATCATGACTGTTATTATTTCTATGCTGTTATTCAAAACTGTGTGATAAAGTGGTTCATTAAAAGTTACATTCAAGTACTTCAGGATTATTTACCAAGTATCAGACTGAATGTTCTCTGTAAGTATGACTTCTTGTCTAGATCTGAAATGTTAATATTTACAAATTGGTAATGTATGAAACAAAAAAATGAAAATGATTCTTTGCAACTCTAAATGTTGCACTAAAGCAAATTCGCTTGAATTTTCTAGCAAACGATACTAAAAATTATTTTGTAGCAATTTCAAATGCTACAAAATGAACGAAAATGGTATAGATAACGAGTGAAAAACAACTACTTTCCTGATGGCTTTATGCCTCGCAGAACATTGAATAACATCCTGCCGAAATCTATACATGCATCGATTCGTATAGACGAATACAGATTGCAACTGTTTCTTTTCTTAATAGGTACTGCATTGTGCTTGAATTCAGGAACGTTTGACAAACTACTGACCGGTTTCGGTTGTCGGTCTTTGGTCCTCATCAGTGCAGGAGTGTCCTCATCAGATGGCATTCATTACCACCATCTGGTGCGAACCTGCATTCAATACTCACGAGGCGTCCGGCTACAGCGAAATGGACACAGCGCCATCTAGGGCAGGTGGAATGACTCTGAGCTGTTACTTTTTATTCAACAGTTCATTCCACTTCGAGCATTTTGACTATTTTGTATAGTTGAAATTATCATTATCTTGAATGGAATTTTATTTTAAGCACCCTATATAACAGATCGATATTTATATTGCTATAGAATATCTGTATATTCTGATGATTCTGACCTACCCACATGAATAATCTAGGACATATTCTATTTTCGCCTATTCCTACGAAAAAGTAATAACTTCAAATAGTCATAGACAATATCAATTTCACGACTTTTATTCTCAAAAAATTTCCATGGACTTGTGAGGAGAGCTCTCCATGAATAAATCTGTTATAAAGCATTCTTACCCAAGGTATACAATGAAGTATTTTTTTCATTACTATGACACAAAACCTCTCTTTCCTCAACTGTTTTTCATCAAACAATGAGGTAAGTACATTGTGTGTCAACAATTTCATTACCTCACCTGATTAAACATTGTGTTTTGCTTATAATTATTAATATATAATGAATCACGTATCTCATGCATGGAATGTAAAATTTCAAGCAATGGCAGGTTTGTTTGCTTGGAGGTGTAGTGAAACGTATCGAAGAAACATATCTTTGCTGTCTTTCCCAGGAAACAAGATGATGAATGGTGATTTTTCGTCAGAGACGTCACACACCACTTTTTGACGTCACTAGGCCTTACCTTCTATGACGTGATAATGACTTCATCATCTCGACGTTGAGTGAACGTCACTTAGAAGAGTGAAATAAGACGTCAGTTTCATTACCTTGCAGAAACGTCCTGTCGACGTCCAAGTTTCCCAGACCATCTCTAAACCATGTATACTTACATTATTATGTGAAATCATTAGGTTTGTGACGTACCTATATATACAGGATGGGCATTTTCAGTGTCAAAAAGTTTTCAGAAAAAATCTTTCCTTAATTAATTTTATACACAATATATAGACACATGTACGTCTTGGTAATTTTATATATATGCTTCTAACGTCGATAGAAGTATAACTCATTGAAACAAATCGATACGCAAGTTCAATTGGAATTATACCTACCCATAAAGTAAGAGAAAACTTTTTTCAAACTTTGACACCTTGTATATCTCGGAAAACAATCAAACTATATATGTATATATACAAATGATAATATAACTGTACCTATATTGGAACCATCACTCTTATGACGTTGTAGTGACGTATTTATGACGTCTAAAAATCACGTCGGTGTGACGTAACAATTTAGTGAGCTTGCTATTTAAATATTTGTTGTGTGACAAATAATGCATACTCGACAAAGTCATTGCTATCAAACTATTCTTGGTTTGCTTACATCTCGCCGACACAAACTACATAATTTTTTATACAAATAAGAGTGACTGATTTCATTCTGATCGAGACGTGTACTGGGGGGTAGCGCTGCGCTGAATAGACGATTGAATGGACATGACACCGGAGGGACCACCAAGCAGACTCAACAATGCATAATCAATATTATTCTGTCATCAGAGGTCAGTGATGTTATCATGTTCGAGGAAACTTTTTCACGAGTCATCACCAAATTTGAACGTTATTTTGACGTTATTTCGACGTCAGTCCGACGTCACAGTTTGGTGAGTGAATGACGTCAATGAACGTGAATAATATGACGTCATTGGGCTGAGACTTATTCACGCCATTTATCACGTCATACAGCGTCATCTCCTGACGCCACCTTGGTCATTCAACTGACGTAAAAAGACGTCACTGAAACATCATCGGGTTGCCTGGGTTACGACGGGTCCTATCTCGAATCACAACTTCTTAGAAGAACGATTTAAAGAAAACGGAAAGGTGTTAATTTTGACTATAGCACTGACATTCATGTTTTATTTCAATTCATGCTTCCACATTTCACAATAGAGTAGAAAAATCAATGTTGCATATATTTTTTTTAATCTCACGTGTTTTGTTTTGAGAGTACTATATGCTATATACAGAGGGCTACATGGAATATGTTCATAAGGGAATACTCAACCATGACAAACCTCAACTTGGTGGTTAGTGCCTTCCACGATTGGGTGGACATATACCTAGTTTATAAGTTGCACAATAAAATAGATTATTTAGTTGATCTTCCCATGAAGATGCTATCATAGTTAGCGAAACACGTGTCGACGCGTATGAAAAATTGGTTTGATTAGTGGTTGAACAATGTAGTGTATATTATCGTGCCAACGATTCCAGTCTTCGATATATAAAGAAATATATAAATTTTTTGCTCTATCACTCCCCCCCCCCCAAACCCCCACAGAAAAAAAAACTACAAAACGAGCAATTCATGAACTAGCTGTTAACCTGTTGAAAACTATTTGAGAATGATTTTATACAGTCTGGACAAAAATAATGTTGATACTAAATAATGCACCAAAGAATAAAAAGTAGAGTAATGTAATTTTGAATGCTACAATTTCAAACCGTGTTTATTTCGAATCACACCAATTTGACAAGACATAGGTGAGGTCTCCTCTTATACAGTGTGTCCCGCTTTACATGAATACACCCTGATATGTCAGTTATAAATGATGCCATTTTCTTGAAATTTTTGTGGTTATTGTATGTTACAACAATGAAGTATTTAGCTGAGTGAACAGTTTTATTCACCATTGGCGTGCGATGTTGAATGGTACAAAAACATCCTCTATTCAGGAGAAGGAGATTAGTGCTTATTTAAACTAATATTTTTATCAGATTCAGAATCAGCATTTTCAGAAATTCCTCGACTCATATTGTCAAAATCTCAAGAAAAAATTCGAATACCCCTTTTTATGACCGCCCTAAAATCTCAGTTATTAAAGATGCATCAAATAAAGGCATTTCTTACCCCCCGCAACACCGCAAGCCAGTGGTAACTAAAAATGTTCACTATGACAAATACTTAATTTTTCTAACATACGATCACCAAAATTTTTATAATAAAATCGCATCATCCAGATATAAGGTTGTATTCATGAAAAGCGAAATACATTGTATGCCTAAATATGTATAATTCAAGAATCAACTCACGCTCCTTCGTAATAACGAACGAAATTAAAATCGGCAAAACCCAAAGTTAAAAATAACTTCGATTCAATAGGCTAAAAGAAGACATGATGTGTTTCACAATAGACTCCACCACTGTCCATCCTGGGCAATGCAATAACTCTCGTTGGGCAGTCTTCAGCAGTCTGTCTGTCACAAGTGCATCTCGCTGATTTTTCAGCATCTTCAAAATGGCTGTAGACGAGAAATGCCCATTCATATTCTCCACCTACTGTTGCATCGTCTTCTTCGTTTTTTTTCCTACCCGTCGTTCGCATGTCGTCTGAGCGCGTCATCGACATTATTGTAAAATAAGAGCACATTCCATTGGTCGAGCTTCAATGCGATGCGCACTTTTTTCTTTGGAAGCTCTTTTCTTGGGCATATCAGGATATTTGATATGTGCGAACCAATTCTGAATCTGTACAACTATTTTTTCTCTAGAGTTTCTTGCTCACTGATTTATCATCGAATGGTCGATCAAGTTTGTCTGGCTGCGTACCAGTTATAATATAAGCGGGGTGGACAGTGGTTACTGCCCACATTTGAAAAAACAGGCGATTTGTTGACATTTATTGCAGGTAATCAGTGGCGTAACTACTATACTGCGAAACCCCACAGTAACAAGTCATCAGGAAATGACTTATGAATTTCCCAAGAATCTCCCAAGAATTGGATTCTCTACTAAACTATCCTTTTCGATAAAATATTTGAAAGTAGTTCCAGTACCGATGCATGGTCTGATATTTTGTTAACTATGCTCCACAAGGGCAGGCCAGCAGAAGAGCCAGCAAATTTCAGGGGTATAGCTCTAATCAATTATTATGCAAAAAATCAATGTTGCATATATTTTTTTTAATCTCACGTGTTTTGTTATGGAATTACTATATGGTATATACAGAGGGCTATATGGAATATGTCCATAAGGGAATACTCAACTATGGCAAACCTCAACTTGGTGGTTATAGTGTCTTCCACGATTGGGTGGACATATACCTTGTTTATAAGTTGCACAATAAAATAGATTATTTAGTTCTAATCTTCCCACGAAGATGCTATCATAGTTAGCGAAACACGTGTCGACGCGTCTAATCAATTATAATGCAAAACTATTCATATTCATACATATTATTCTGGATAGGCTCTTTTTGTGGGTAGACGACTGCAAAATTTTTTTGAGCTCTCTTATACATCTACATATTAGACATAGGAAACGGGAACTTTTCGCTATATTCGTACATTTTCGTCGAGCTTTTGATTCAATAGTACATCAGCTTCTATGGGATAAATTATTCGACTTGGGAGTATCTGCGAAAATGTTAAAAGAAATAATAAGTTTATATTTCGAAGGCTTCTTTCAAAATCAAATCATCTGAAGGACTCAATCCTTTTGATGTATATAACTACAGGTGTTCAACAGGGAGAATCTTTGAGTCCTCTTCTATTTTCACTTTTCATATCAGATATTAAAGACTTTTTTCACACACAAGGAGCTCAAGGAGTGAATATTGATGAGGAATAGGATGTCTTTGCGCTTCTATCTATGCCGATGATATGGTCATTCTGGCAAACTCCGAAATAGATGTGGTGAAAAAGCTCAGGATAGTAGAGGAATATACTGCCCTGAAAAACCTTGTTATCAATATGAATGAAACACAAATAATGCAATTTTCCCAGGGAGGATTCCAGAACAATATTTACCCATCCAAATTCAAGAATCATTCTTTGATTATCACAAATGAGTACATCTATTTAGGAGTAACATTCACAAGCTCCTGTCTATCTCATGAAATGGCTATTTCTACGGCTGAAAAAGCTAAACAGGCCATTGGATCAATATTGCCTATAATGACCAAGGCTAAAATTGACACATGGTATCCCCGAATCAGTACCAAATCTTTGAGTCTCTGGCCCTCAGTACTTTGCCCAGCTGTGCACCATTATAGAGTTTGAGATATTTAGATATACTAGAAAGAGTGCAAATTACTTTTCTGAAAAGAATCCTATTAGTGCCCATCAACACCCCTGACTGTGCAATACGACTTGATACTGAAAGAGTAAAATACGCATACAATGTATTCAAAATGACCCTCAACTGGCTAGAGAAGGTTCTGAGTATGAGCAGTGATAGGTACCCTAAGATATGCTTCGAACAATAACTTCGTTTGATCGATGAATCAGATATAAAATACAACTGGGTTGCACAGATTAGGCAAATGTTCAAGTTTATTGGACATGAACAGCTTTGGAATAATCTCAGTAGCCACACCCTCAAAACAAACAAAAAGCAGTTGTTCAGGGATCACTATGATAAACTTTTCAGTCTTGATGTTTCCTTAGAAACACGCAGCCATTTCATGTCATTGTATACTTCCTTCACACCTAAAGTAGAGCCAAAAAACTATTTACTGCTAAAGTTACCCATTCAAGTCACACGCACTCTTGCTCAACTTCGTCTATGTAATAAGTTTCATTCGAAATTCACCTACAACAACATTCCATACATGATTGAGCCAAACAACATTTGTAAAATTTGTAAGAGAAATGAGAATGAAACGCTATTACGTATACTGTTCGGGAGTCCTATTATAACGTTGTTTGCTTAGTCCCTGAAAAGGGGCACTAAAAACAATAGGTATCTACTTATGTGAATAATAAAACAGGGGGTGGGTGTAAAAGTACAATATTCCTTTATTGTTGGTTGAGGTTGGTTCACTTCATATGGTGGTAAGTGGTGGTTAATTCTGAGAACTTTAAGTAGTGATTTATGAGCAGCAAGTGATGACTATTACAAATGAAACCATAAGAACACAATCCAGATTGCAAGTTGCAGTGGAAACTTACCCAGCTTTCCCTCTGGTATCGATACCAAAAGTGTACAGGTTGATCACTAGATATACTATACTTAAACTATGCTAATACTGGGTGAGGTCAATGCATTATATCCTGAATTAGTGCAACTAAAAGAAGGACTAGATACAGCTCACTTTGAAGGATTTTTAGAGGTGACCGTGGCAGCTTGGAGCAGGAGTGTCCCACGGCAAGTAAGACAGGTAAGTGTTAGATATAAGCAGTCTGGCCTGCTCAAGTCAGCTTCTGATCCACAGGTCGAATCCTTGTTGGCTACCCTCTGTATTAAAACTACAATTGACATGCTAGGCAGGAGGTATATGCAGGCTGGTGTACCCAGGGTACCATGCAGAAAGCAAAAGCAAAGCAGGCAATAATATAAGCCTCTGTGGTTATAGCAGTAAGTACACTTATTGACTACTAGAAATCGTTTTTGTTGGCCCTGCAAGTAATAATGCTACTATGTAGAAATTTATCAAATAAGCTGCAGAAATGCTTGATTCAACCCATACCTTGTTCGCAGGTGGCCAGATGTATCAACTACAGCGAGTTGTGAAAATGATATCTGATAATCAAATTCTGACTAGGAATTTTATCCCTTGGCAGGTAGTAGGCAGTGGACCGTCCTTTGACTACTTATATTTCCTAGTAAGTTTTGATTATACAATTTAAATCCGCAATAATGCGATGGCACGTTTCAATACCTTCATAGGTTATCAGAAAAAGCCCTGTCAAATATCACTATCTTGGCGGGACTTTCCCAGAATCCCGCCAAAATGACCCACTTGTCAGGTTATACCGTTTTAGGTTATTAGGTTGAGTTAGCAGTTATCTTATTTTCAGGTTGAGGACTAACTAGGTATTCCAGATGGAGCAGAAGAAGAAGATGACAAAACCCAGAGTCCAGACTAGTAATAACCTTCAACTAATATAGTAAGGTTAATGATGGATCAATGTTATTATTTTTCTACTACTTGATTTTTCTACAAGGTAAGATCATTATATTGCAAATGTTGTTGATAATTCACCAATATATATGTATTTCACAGATTTGGACCAGAGGAAGCCCACATCAGTAGAGATCGGACCGAGGATATCGAAGTTGATGGCATTGGTAAGTAACAATGGGGAAATGATTCCTTTTATTAATGGTTTCTCATTATATTCCAGGTCTGCTGGATCTAAGCAGTACTCGAATGGAGATGGAATATCAGGCATGATACCTAAATGATCTATATAACGATTGAATAAAGGATTTTAGATAACTCTGCTTCTAGTCTGTGCACATACTTACATTAAATCAAAGTGAAACCGTAACAACACCCCTCTTACCCCATAAAAAGTTTTTGTTTCCCAAAAAAAAACTTTTACTACAAGAAATAACTACTACTTCTATCGACAAACGTTAGAATTTACCCAGTGACTGGATTGTTAATTCTCCGCATCGTAATCGTCCTGACGCTCGTCTTCGTCTGGTGGATGTGCTTTAATATCCTTCGCATGCCATACTCCGCATGCTTTTCCAGACTCATCCGATAACTCATATGACCACGGAGACAGGATTTTAGAGACTATAAAGGGTCCCTTGAATTTCAAAGCTAACTTGGAGGTTATACCGCGAGTTGCATCCGACAAGCTATAATTCTTACGCCAAACCTTTTGGTTTAGTTGAAACTTTTCATCCCTCCTCCTCAAATTATAGCGCTGCTTACTGCGCTCATGGGCCTGTACCAGTCTCTTTGATACATCCTCGAAGACTTTTCGCAATGCCTCCGATCGAACCTCTGCATTGAATTCTCCGGATCCGAGAGTATCGGTAAGCGGGTGTTGAGCCTGTCCCGATAGCCTAATCTCGCGACCAAATACAACAAAATTAGGCGTCAATTGGGTAGTTTCGTGTTTCGCCGACCTCATGGCACATGCTATCTTTGCTAAAAACTGATCCCAGGCGCGATGGTTGTCTGATACATATGCCGTCAACATCGTTTTCAAAACACGATGGGTGCGTTCAACGGGGTTTGCTTGAGCATGGTAGTTTGCAATGTATCCGGTTTTGATATTATATTCGTCCATGAGGTTTCGAAATAAGTGACTTCGGAATTGTACGCCGTTGTCCACGATAATTTTCCGGGGAGTGCCATAAACCAGAAGTACTCGCTCCTCCAGGATCTGTGTCACCATTTTTGCCGTAGGCTGACGTAAAGGGAAGAATAACACGAATTTACTGAAGATATCAGAAACCGAGAAAATATAGGCATGTCCAGACGCGGATCGAGGTAACGGACCTACCAAATCAATGCTGAGAATTTCAAATGGCCTGGTAGCCTGAGGTGCAGAACTAAGTAAATGGCCGGCTGGCGGCTTCTGCTCCGGCTTCGTACTAATACACACCGTACAGTGTTTGATGAAGCGGGCTACATCCTGCTTCATCTTCGGCCAGTAGTATACACTGCTGAGTCGAGAAAGGGTTTTGAAAACACCACAATGTCCCATCGTTGGTGGGTCATGGTGTTGGCGAATGAGGTCGCGGCGACGTTCTTTCGGTACAACTTGTACCCAGGGATCTACCTCATCAGTCAATTCAGGATACTTTCTATCCACTCGTTTAAACAATAATTTCCCCTGTACACGCCATGCAGGATAGCGAACCGGGTCTCTGGTGACAGCTTGGATCAGCTGTTGATACCAAGGGTCTTTGCTGGCAACATCGGTACATAACGAGTCAATTGTCAAGGCTGGCACAGAACGGGAAAGAGTGTCTGGTACACAATGGTTACGACCCGGACGATGCTGAATGTCGAAGTCGTACTGCTGAAGTCTCACTGACCAACGCGCAATCCTACCAACTGGATCTTTCATCGAATTGAGCCATTTCAGGCTATAATGGTCGGTGATTACGGTGAATCGCGTTCCCTCCAAGTAAGGCCTCAGCTTCTCGACTGCGAAAATGACTGCAAGACACTCTTTCTCGGTCGTGCTAAACTTACGTTCGCTCGGTGTGAGAGAGCGGCTAAGATAACAGACTACCTTTTCTCCATCCGGATGCACCTGCGAAAGCACGGCTCCTAAACCATAATCAGATGCATCCGTCTGGACCTGAAATGGTAGGCTGTAGTCCGGGCACGACAGTACAGGAGCTGACACAAGACACTCTTTGATTTGTCGAAGAGCGTTATCACAGTTGTCACTCCAAATAAATGGTTGGCCTTTCTTGGTGAGGTCACATAAGGGAGATATCATCGTCGAGAATCCGGGAACGAACCGACGGTACCAGGAGGCGAGTCCGATGATGCGACGTACCTCCTTGACATTTTGTGGGATGGGGATTTGCAGGATAGCGTTGACTTTCTCCGGGTCAACGAGAAGTCCTGACGAGTTCACCAAATATCCCAGGTAGCGCAATTCCGACTTACAGAAATTGCATTTTTTCAAATTCAGGGTTAGTCCCGCGTTCGTGAGCCTAGACAACACTTCCTCCAAGATTTCTAAATGCTTTTGGAAATCAGAAGTGCAGATGATAATATCATCCAAATAAATGAAGACATATTGTTCCAATTCTGCTCCAACGACTCTGTCGACAAATCTTTGGAACGTAGCCGGTGCATTATGAAGTCCCATTGGCATTCGTTTAAATTGGAACAGTCCGCGATTAGGGATAACAAATGCAGTTAGGGGTTTTGACTGTTCAGCAAGAGGTATCTGCCAATAGGCCGACTTGATGTCTAACGTCGTTAGAAAATGTGCATCGCGCAATTTATCTAACGTGGCCGAGACAAAGGGGAGGGGATACGCATCCTTCCTAGTTACTTGGTTGAGATTCCGGAAATCAACACAGAAGCGATATCGACCATCTGGCTTCTTCACCAGTAAAATTGAAGAGGCCCACGGAGAGTTGGATGGTTCCACCACACCATCTTTCAGCATCTGATCCAGCTCTTCGTTTACCTGTCGTTGTAAGACTGGAGAAATGGGATAATGTCTCTGTTTGATTGGAGGTGAGTCTGTGGTGATGACGTGCTCTACCAGAGTGGTGCAGCCTAATTTGTCTCCCATCAAACCGAAATATTTATCAACCATTCTCTCTAGGGTTCTGCGCTGAGAATCTGACAAAGAGTCTAGCGAGTTGATGGTACAAATGTCGGAATTAAGGGAGGGATCAGACTCATCTCTGAAATGCCACTCGTCGGAGATGAGGTCCGGAACTATACCCATCGTAAGCCAAAAATCCATTCCGAGAATGAGACTATGAGGTAGAGACGGGACTATTAAAGCCTCAATTATTTTCACCCGGTCACACAACTGCACTGGTAAACTCACGGTTCCCAAGACATCACAAGCTTGACCATTTGCGACTGTACAAACGGACACTGACGATACTTTCATTGGACATAAATCCTTCAGAATACTCCAACCCTGCTGACCTAGGATAGTCCTACTAGCACCACTATCTAATAAACCTAAAAACTCTTTCCTGAAAATCATAACCCTAAGATAAGGACGAACATCGTTCTTCGCATGAGCAATGACAAAGTCCAACAATATTTTATTTTCAGTGGTGACATTTAGAGTAACAGCCGGTATTTTGGGACTAGAGACATCTAGGCGGCTACCTAGTGCCTCCTCGTGGCGTTTTTTGGTCGACACGTAGGGCAAGAGGAAGCAGTAACCTTCTCCTGACCGCAACGGAAACAAAAAATCTGTCGAGGCTTGTTGCACTTCCGGAACCTGTGTCCAACTTCACGGCAATTCCAGCAAAGGGGTTGACTGCTTTGCTCACTCGGTATGGAAGGAATATTCGTAGAGGCTTCGATTCTTGCAGCTCGACTTCCGGGATCGGGAACCCTAACCTCTTGAGGAGAAATCACCGAAACAGAGGAACTAGTAGTCTGCCGCCGGTAGGCAAGTTCAGGTTCCACTAGCGCTCGGTAATTGGTGGGGGGCGGAACGAACCTCTGAACCCGTAATTCGGTTTCTTCGAGAACCCTAGCCAAACCCACCAATTCTGGAACAGTCCTGATCTGGTGAAGGGAGAGTGGGGTTTGCAAAAAAGGCAATAAGTTACGCCGAATCAATGCGACCCGGGCTTCTTCGGATGGCCGTTCGTTCCCTAATTTATTAAATAAACTTTCCATTGCTGTAACATAGCAGACTACTTTCTCTCTCGCCCCTTGCGTTCGTCTCCTTATCTCTTCCCAAAGGCTATATTGGTAATCGTAGGGCATGAAGGCTTCCTTCAATTTATAAACAAGTTCATCCCAAGTGCTGAACTTATTGGTCCTGAACCACATCAGGGCATCCTTCGTGAAGAGCTCAGGAGCCGATCGCAAAAGTTGTCCTTTAGAGACGCCTCGAGACACTCTAATCTCCTCAATACGCTCTAGAAATGTCGTTACACTGGAATCGCCATCATATTTGATATTCCATCTCCCTACCTCGAGATACCGATGACCAAAATCCGAGGGGACATAGTGCGAGTATGCATGCGAATTTAATAATGGATCGTCCGCGCCTACATCATTCCTGAACGTTGACTGTAGGTGAGGCCTACCTATACTACTATGAGGAATATGATCCTCGAATCTAACTCCTAAGAACCGTCTGTTCAGAAGGTCTGCTTCCGAAGGCTCACACCTCGGTACATTATTCGGGATATGGATATTATCAGTGCATCCACTGGAACTTGCCTGAGGATGTTGTCTAGACGGAGGAACCTGCCTGAAAAAATCTCTATCCCTTTCCCTATCTCCTTCAACTTCTTCCCTTTGGACCCTAGCTCTATCCGTCAGGGGTAAAGATTGACTTGAATACGGCCTCTCTCTCATCATTTCCGCGTTTCTATCGGTTGGCATGGTGGGCGCATAACTCGGTGGTAGGGGAACTAATTCATCCAGAATGGAAGGTTCTGTGGATTGAGGTTGATTGATTTCAATCAGTGGTCGGTTTTCTGTCGGGTTATTTTTGAGATGATCCGACACATCCTCTGTCGGATTATTTTCGAAATGATCAGAAACATCCTCCACCAACCGCATACATAACCCTACCAAACTCCTCCTTGCCGCTTCTACCTCCTCATCACCTGTAGGTACGCGTCTAAGTCGTCCCTGAACGTGATATAACCGGGAAGAAATTCTCTTGTATTCGTTGACCCTATTATCATTATCATAATTTTGAATGCATGATTCCAATTCCTTCAATTTATCTCTACAAATAGTGAATTCTGATTCAGGTTCTAACTCAACTGACACGGAGGCTGGTGGTATGCCAGCTCTTTCGCAACGCAATGCTCCTCGAAGCAAAACCCTCTTATCATTCACCGTGCCTTCTATTGGTAAGCCTCTAACTTGCAACTCATATGTGAGTTCATCACTCAAAAGTCGGTTAACTTCCATATTTAGGAATCTCCAAATAAAAAAACAAAACTAAAAACTCGAGAAATAAATCACGCGCACACGCACCCCCCCTCCTTCCTGAAGAAAATGGAGAAGCGTAATCCGTACAACAACAAAAAAAAAAACTACTCGATTCAATATCTATCGACTTTAAATGAAATAACGGTTTTTTTTTTCCAAAACTCGCCAACAAACACGAGTCCCACTCGCGTGCGAAGGAAAAATAAAAAAAATCTATATATATATATATACAGGTATACTTTGCTATAACCACTAGAAACTGATTCTTAGTAACTATTTATTCACCTGAAGTGAAAAGAAAATACCAATATGGAATTGCGTCCTGAATTAACTATCGAATAAAGTGCTAACTAACAAATTATATTCACCACAAGTTTGAATAATGTTCATTGATGAAAAGGTTTTTTTTTTCCACCAAAAATGCCACTCAAACTATTTCCATCAAATTAAAATTGCTGAATGTCCTAGCCAATACTTTATTTGCTACCAACTGTGTAATAATTGGTTACTAAATAAATGATATCAACAGATAACCTACCTGAATGCTTGCTGTTTTATAATTATTTTTGTGAATGCCTATTTTTCTTCAACTCCCTGTATAATCGAGAAAAGGTAGCAATTGATGTTTTTGGCAATGTTCCCCTTATGGCCAAGGCAATATCAAAGACCGTTCCTGCCTATGGTGCCAGTTGGCAATGGACCTACCTTACTCGTATACTGTTATGAAATAAAAAGAAGAAGAATGATCGAATTTTGTAGCCACGACCAGAAACCTACTTCAGCTGACAAAATTAGTGAGGTTATGCCAGGTTATGAAATTGAATAAAAATAAAGAGTAATTTCATAATTATATCAACATTCAGATTATATGAAAACATCACCTGAAATGAAACAACCTCCCAACCATTATCCTAGTGGGCGCCAAATTTATAACGTTGTTTGCTTAGTCCCTGAAAAGGGGCACTAAAAACAATAGGTATCTACTTATGTGAATAATAAAACTCAGGGGGTGGGTGTAAAAGTACAATATTCCTTTATTGTTGGTTGAGGTTGGTTCACTTCATATGGTGGTAAGTGGTGGTTAATTCTGAGAACTTTAAGTAGTGATTTATGAGCAGCAAGTGATGACTATTACAAATGAAACCATAAGAACACAATCCAGATTGCAAGTTGCAGTGGAAACTTACCCAGCTTTCCCTCTGGTATCGATACCAGAAGTGTACAGGTTGATCACTAGATATACTATACTTAAACTATGCTAATACTGGGTGAGGTCAATGCATTATATCCTGAATTAGTGCAACTAAAAGAAGGACTAGATACAGCTCACTTTGAAGGATTTTTAGAGGTGACCGTGGCAGCTTGGAGCAGGAGTGTCCCACGGCAAGTAAGACAGGTAAGTGTTAGATATATATAAGCAGTCTGGCCTGCTCAAGTCAGCTTCTGATCCACAGGTCGAATCCTTGTTGGCTACCCTCTGTATTAAAACTACAATTGACATGCTAGGCAGGAGGTATATGCAGGCTGGTGTACCCAGGGTACCATGCAGAAAGCAAAAGCAAAGCAGGCAATAATATAAGCCTCTGTGGTTATAGCAGTAAGTACACTTATTGACTACTAGAAATCGTTTTTGTTGGCCCTGCAAGTAATAATGCTACTATGTAGAAATTTATCAAATGAGCTGCAGAAATGCTTGATTCAACCCATACCTTGTTCGCAGGTGGCCAGATGTATCAACTACAGCGAGTTGTGAAAATGATATCTGATAATCAAATTCTGACTAGGAATTTTATCCCTTGGCAGGTAGTAGGCAGTGGACCGTCCTTTGACTACTTATATTTCCTAGTAAGTTTTGATTATACAATTTAAATCCGCAATAATGCGATGGCACGTTTCAATACCTTCATAGGTTATCAGAAAAAGCCCTGTCAAATATCACTATCTTGGCGGGACTTTCCCAGAATCCCGCCAAAATGACCCACTTGTCAGGTTATACCGTTTTAGGTTATTAGGTTGAGTTAGCAGTTATCTTATTTTCAGGTTGAGGACTAACTAGGTATTCCAGATGGAGCAGAAGAAGAAGATGACAAAACCCAGAGTCCAGACTAGTAATAACCTTCAACTAATATAGTAAGGTTAATGATGGATCAATGTTATTATTTTTCTACTACTTGATTTTTCTACAAGGTAAGATCATTATATTGCAAATGTTGTTGATAATTCACCAATATATATGTATTTCACAGATTTGGACCAGAGGAAGCCCACATCAGTAGAGATCGGACCGAGGATATCGAAGTTGATGGCATTGGTAAGTAACAATGGGGAAATGATTCCTTTTATTAATGGTTTCTCATTATTTTCCAGGTCTGCTGGATCTAAGCAGTACTCGAATGAAGATGGAATATCAAGCATGATACCTAAATGATCTATATAACGATTGAATAAAGGATTTTAGATAACTCTGCTTCTAGTCTGTGCACATACTTACATTAAATCAAAGTGAAACCGTAACACTATTTACAACGTAATGAAACCAAAAGCTGATTGTCTAACGGATCTCCAATCACTTGCGTCAACTCTAGAAGATATAAATATGGATAATGCTAAAATAATTTGTAATTACGTTTATAATATTCTGAAACTTCGATCATTTATTTTGAGTGAATAACAATTAACTAAGTTATGTCTCCTCTCGATATTATAGTATAGGTACTTATAGCTTTAAGGATTACTGTAAACTGAAATTTATGTACGCAGCCTTGCTGTAACCATCGAGACAATTGGTGGTTATTAGATTTTAATTATTTTCTTTTCATTCGATTTCAATCGTGCTATATTGATGAAATCTAATCATATAATTTTTTAATTGAATCGTTTGATTTTTTGCCATATCTTCGTTGTCGTTTGAAAAAAATCCCATCAAACCCGGCATTGTTGAATTTGTAATAATGAACTCTACTTGAATATGGAATAATATACTGGGTGTCCCCATTCAAATAAGATAGTTGAGGTGCACTTCGGTGTGACCCTGTATACCTACGATTATTCAATAGCATAATTCGAGTGAGCATCATCAAATATACTGACGAAATTTCAAGTCATTCGATCGCTCGGTTGATTTTTTACAGAGGGAGGGACATTTTAGCTGGGACACGGTGTATATTCAGCGCATTCATGAACATGAGATGAATATTTTGAAAAAGTAATCAAATTCAACATACGTCAACCATATATTAGAAGAAAACCATAGTTTTGATAACAATTTCGAAATTCTACACGTAGAAAATGAAGGAATGAAATTCAATCATTTTGAATCATAAGAATTCAGCAAACCCAAAAATTCTAACATTTCCCTTATTGATCAATGATTAGACCTCAATAGTTCACCACTGTTGAATTAGTTTTCTTAGTAGGTGATAATATGTATTTGCTATCAACCCTTCCAAGTTAATCCGTCACACCGTATTTCAATGTAGATATTGTACCTATTTTCACACCTTTCCACAGGTAATTATATAATCCTTCAGGTTGGGAAAGTAGGATATATATAAGTTGAGGCAAGCCAAGGTTAGTTTATTTCATTTGAACCAGTATTTCTTCTGATGAAGCTACTATGTATATTCAACAGATTTCAACTATTTTCCTGGTTATATGCCACGACGAACATTTTAATAACATCTATTGAGAAAATCCGTTCTTTTGATGAGCATCAGATCAAATCGTCATGAATGACCAAAAATAATTCCTTTTTGATAGACACGGTAATACGTATCCTTTTCCTCGTTTACTTTTGTGACGTCGCGATTAAACAGACGTCACTATAATCTGGTTAGTCGCCAACCCCCCTCTTTTATCGCTGACTCAAATTTGCATATGGGAACGGTCTTAATACCCTGCGGCCATGCCACACGGTTTGTTATGTCCTGTTTAGGTCCTTGTTACGTGTCCTTTGGCAGGAATTAAAATGCTGAAGGAGATTCTCGGGGTGATTAGCGGTGTCTGTTCTTGTTTTGTGTCGAGGGAACGCAAAAGGATCACCGCACACTTGTTGTCTTTTGTCATTGTGCGAATTATCCCGTAAAAGTCTGATCGCCCTAATTGTGCCTGGAATTTGAATTATACAAATTCTTTCTATTTATGTTAGATAACTGTTTTCATCTGTTTATTCATCAGTAAAAGCATCATATAACTTGAACTCAAAGTCAGAGGATACTTTCAGTAATGATATATTCGGAATCAAATTCATTATGTTCAGAGAACATCGTGAGAACCAAAGAAATAAGGTAGGAATTGGTGTTCTTCTTAAATTTCTGGAGGTTATATGCCTTTGGGAACACCTTCCTTGGCAATGTGTTCCAGAGCCTCGCTGTTCGTTGGATGAACGAGTCTTTGGAAAGAGATATTCTGCAGGTCTCCAAAGTGACCACGAAGCCTCAACTCGATGGGGGAAATCTCCCGGGGACTGCCAAGGAAGGTACAATTGTTGATATTTCAGAAGAGCATCTTCCATGAAAATATCTATAAAATAGAGCCGATCGCCAACTTTTCTACGGTGTTCCAGAGAAGTGAGTGAGTTTGTGAGCGAGGCATCACCCACGAGACGAATTGTCCTTTTTTGGAAAGAATCCAGCAGTTTCAGGGTATATTTGGGTGCTGCACCCATGGGAACAGTATTCCAGGAGAGGTCAGATCTGTACCTTATAGATCATAAGCAACTGGCTCGAAGTGAAATAGCTCTTGGACCGAAACAGAAAACTTCCAGCAATTGATCTCACGTGATTTTCCCAAGAAAGGTTACTGCTGACTATAATATTTGAAAAAGTTGAAACCAAAGAAAGCCGCTGGAGCAGACGGAATTCCGCTTTACATTCTCAATTCTCAAAGCATGTGGAGATTGGCTGGGGCAACCACTGACTTCCTATCTTCAATATGATACTTCATCTCAATGTCTTCCCATCGACATGGAAAAGTGCTATAGTAACGCCAATGTACTGCAATCAGGTCAATAATAAATATTGTTTAATAACATATTCAACCGACTCAGCATATTCATTACTGAACAGGTATAGAAGGTAATTATGTAGGACAGATTGCATATAGCTACTGTGGTGTATGGCACACTAACTAAATGCTATTATATTGGGTGTAGAAAATGTGACGAGTTTTACTAATCTACCCTTATCCCGATTGCTACTTTACATGGCGATCCTGCCATATACTCACACAGTAAAGGTATTTGAGGAGTTTGTTGGTGAAATAAGTGTAAAAATGGGAGGAAAATCATCGAAAGAAGAAGTAATCATAGCGCAGACAGCGAGTGGTGATGCTGATGCCAAGTTATCACACATCTCAAGAACAAAATGTTATCTGATTTGTTTGGTGGTATTAGGCTTCGTATAGTCCTAGCCTTTTTTATGATTAAAAAGTGGCGGAAAAATCTCAAGAAAATGGTCATTCATGGGGTCATCAGATGTCAGAGCGGAGACAATCCGAATGCTTCAGTTTAGTGCAAATCAGTGCAATTGGACAAATAAATAGACGACAAAGACTTGCTACAGTGTAAAGACAAAATTAAACTCAGTGGAAATGAAATGTTATAGAAGAAATGCTCCTGGTATAGAAGAAAAGCTCCTGTTATAGAAGAACATATGGTAACCGCATAGAAGAAAGAAGAGCTCCTGCTTGGCTATTTAAGTCCGAAACTATGAAGAATTCGAGGTAGTAAGAAGATATACCTTGGGTGAGCGAATTGTATTAATTGTCGCCACATATTTTATTATGCATTTTTGGGTTTTATCGATTACATAGGGACAATGTTGTATGCTATTATCATTTCTTTTTGATTTTGCGGATATTTGTGCACTATATAAGCTTGGAATGATTTTTTTTTCTTCATAAATGCCATCCTGGGAAGAGATCAAAACCGAACTTTCGATAAATAAAGAAAATCTATATAAAGAGTCTAAGCGAGCAATTAAAAAGAATACTCCCAAAAGTGAATATATTAGACAAGAAATTCGAGATAACCTAGTGAGATACTTTAATGAATACACTCGGATTGTCGCTATTTTCATTAATTCTTTAAATGATCAACAAAAACAGTGGGTTAAAAGGAATTTCCTTATAATCAGGGATCGAGTAGTTAGGTCATTCCAAATACTAGATACTAGATATAAGGTTCCACTGTCTTCAGTTGAATCAATAGATCCATCCATCTTAGAAGACGATAGCGAGGACGAAGAAGAAATAATGCCTCTATCCGCTGTAGAATTTTTCAATTTAGCCCATAAACTAGTGCCAAACGAATTCAATGGATCTCCCGATAAATTACAATCATTTTTAGATGCATTGACCCTGCTAGAGAATAATGTGGAAAGTCAGGAAGAAAATGCTCTTGCTTACATAAAGACTCGATTGACAGGAAAAGCCCGAGATTTGATTTCTAATGAAAACACAATTTCAGATATTAGTAACGTTCTCAGAAACGGAATAAAAGGAGATAGTTCTAAATTTTTATCTGCTAAATTATCAAGTTTAAAACAAAATTCTAAAGACACGAACACGTACGCCACTGAGATAGAGTCACTGACGGCTGACTTGAAAAGAGCATTCATCAGCGAAGGAGTCCCACATAGCGTAGCTGAGAATTATGCGACTGATATAGCCATTAAGACAATGAGTCGAAATGCTGCTTCCGAAAAAGCACGTTGGGTCATGGAAGCGAGTAACTATAATAATATTCAGGAAGCAATCGCAAAATTTGTAAACATCGACACCACACCCAGTACTTCCAATGTATTTTACGTTGGCGGTAACAATAATAATAATAATGATAGAAACAGTTACCGCGGAAGGAGGGGGTAACAATAATTTCGGATATAATCGTAATAATCATTGGCATAGAGGTAACGGTAGCAGTCGTGGAAATTGGCGTGGAAATCAAAGACGCCAATACCAAAATTTTGCCCCGACAAGGTCATCGAATTCACAAAGTTACCCAAGATATAATTCTCAGGCACGATATGTGAGGTCCTACGAATCAGAGCCAGCTCCGGAAAACCAATCGGACCCCCAACGGGTATGATTGGGGGAAATGTGAAAAATATATTTACTTTTAATTTATCACTATCCAATTTTGTTTTTCTTGAGAATGAAATGACAGGGACTGAAAATACTTATTTAGTTGACACTGGTGCTGACATATCCATTTTCAAAAGAACCAAAATCAATCCAGATCAGATGATAGACATTTCAAAACGCTATAGAATTAAGGGTATTACTGATGGTCTAACCGATTGTCTGGGATCCACAGAAACAAATATTTTTATTAACGGGTATTCTTTGAAACATACTTTTCATATTGTGGATGAAAATTTTCCTGTCCCAGCCGACGGAATTCTTGGTCGAGATTTCATCTCAAAATATGCATGTATATTGGATTATAACGATTGGAGTCTAACAGTACGCTTAGGTCATGGAAAAACTACTGTTCCGATTCATAACAGTCCAGAAGACGATACTATAGTAATACCATCTCGTTGTGAAGTTATACGAAAAATAAAATTAATAGACATTTCGAAAGATACATTAATAATGAATCAGGAAATAAAGTCTGGAATTTTTGTCGCAAGATGTATAGTTTCCAGTGAAAATCAATTCCTAAAAATAATTAATACAACAGCAGAAAATGTTATCTTGAAAAATATACGTTACGAAACAGCAGACCTAAATGATTTCGACATTTTCAATATAGAAATAGAAAAAACCGATAGGCAAGCTATTTTAATGAAACAATTAAACATGAAAGTACCGGAATTCGTGAAAGGCGATCTGTATAATTTATGTAGTGAATTTGCTGATGTTTTCGCTTTGAAATCGGATAAACTTACGGTTAATAACTTTTATAAACAAAAATTGAAATTGCGAGACAACAGTCCTGTTTACACCAAAAATTATCGTACACCTGCACTTCAAAAAGAAGAGATTAGTAGGCAAGTGAATAAAATGTTAGAAAATGAGGTTATAGAACCCTCAACATCAAACTATAATAGTCCGGTGTTGCTAGTACCTAAAAAGGCTACTGATGGTCAAAAGAAATGGCGTTTGGTTATCGATTTTCGACAGCTCAACAAAAAACTAATCGCAGATAAGTTTCCTTTGCCAAGAATTGACGATATTTTAGATCAACTCGGTAGGACGAAATGGTTTTCGGTTCTTGACCTAATTTCCGGTTTTCATCAAATCCCACTAGATAATGAATCAAGAGATCTCACCTCCTTCAGTGTAGACTCAGGTTCTTATCGATTCACCAGACTACCTTTCGGGCTTTCGGTCAGCCCAAATAGCTTCATGCGAATGATGTCGATAGCTTTCGCAGGGATAACACCAGAAAAAGCATTTTTGTACATGGACGACCTAATTGTTTTGGGTTGTTCAGAAAAACATCATCTCAATAATCTCAAGAGTGTATTTGAAACTTGCCGGAAGTTCAATTTGAAATTGAATCCTGAAAAATGCCAGTTCTTTAAAAAGGAAGTAACTTATCTAGGTCACAAAATCACAGATAAGGGGATTCTTCCCGACGATTCAAAATTCGACGCTATTTACAAGTACCCGGTGCCTCATGATGCTGATGCTGTTAAAAGATTTGTTGCCTTTTGTAATTACTATCGAAGGTTTATTCCAAATTTTGCAGCGATTACATATCCTTTGAATAAATTGACAAGAAAGAACGCTGAATTTGTCTGGTCGCCCGATTGTCAAAAGTCATTCGATAAACTGAAAAACGCATTATTAAGTCCCGAAATTTTACAATATCCAGATTTTTCAAAAACTTTTATTGTTCATACAGATGCTTCTAATATAGGATGTGGTGCTTTATTGAGTCAAAATTTCGATGGCCAAGAGTTACCTATTTCGTATGCATCTCGATCATTCACTAAAGGCGAATCAAACAAATCAACAATTGAAAAAGAACTGACCGCTATTCATTGGGCCATTAAGCATTTTAGACCTTACCTGTACGCTCAAAAGTTCATAGTCAAATCAGATCATAGGCCGCTTGTTTATTTATTCTCGATGAAAGATCCATCTTTTAAATTGACAAGAATGCGTCTAGACTTAGAAGAAGCCGATTTTGAAATTGAATATATAAAAGGGAAAGATAATTCTGGAGCCGATGCATTATCCAGAATTAATATCAAGGAACTGATTGATATTCAGGAAAATGTGTCACAAATACTTGCCATCACAAGGTCAAAAACAAACCTGCAAGAAAAAAGAAGTTCAACCCAACTAATACAAAAAGAAATAAAGGAACCAAAAGTATATGAGACATTAGATAATATTGGAAACTTGAAAGTACCTACATTGAAATTTAAAATTGACCGGTCATCAGTAAAGATAATAATTTTTGAAAATAGAAAAATGAGCGCTCATAATCAGATAATCCCTATCGTTAATGGTGAAATAGCTTTAGAGCAATTATTGCCTCGTCTAGAATCAATGGCGAACGATTGCGGTATTTCAGAATTAAAAATATATGTAGATGATGAAATATTCAAGAAGTGCAATATTAATCAATTCAAAGAGAAAGGTCAAACAATTCTGAAAAATTTAATCGTTATTCTTTGCAGGGTACCCAAAATAATAACGAAGAATAACGAAAAACAAGATCTCATTAAAAAATACCATGATGATCCTCTCACAGGAGGTCATTGTGGTCAGAAAAGACTTTTGAAAAAACTGAAGTCGACATATAAATGGAAAAATATGTCTCGTGATGTCTCAAATTACATACGAACATGTAAAAAATGTCAAATCAATAAAAGTAAAGTAAAACACTTAGAACCAATGGTCATAACACCTACGCCCCAAACGGCATTCGACATAGTTTGTATCGACACGATTGGTCCATTTCCCAAAACAAACAATGATAATGTATATGCAGTAACTATACAATGTGAATTGACAAAATATGTAGTCATCTTACCCATTCCAAATAAAGAAGCTAAGACGGTGGCTAAAACTATTGTCGAAAACTTCATCCTAGTCTATGGTCCGGTAAGAGAAATCAGAACGGATATGGGTACCGAATATAGAAATCAAATTTTAGAAAACATCCTGAAGCTGTTAAATATTGATCATAAGATTACTACTGCATATCATAGTCAAAGTATTGGGGGGTGTGAACGCAATCATAGAGTCTTAAATGAATATATTCGTATGTACGTAAATGATACTCATAGTGATTGGGAAGACTGGATGAGGTATTATGCTTTCTGTTATAATACAACACCCAGTACATATCACAACTATACGCCGTTTGAATTAGTTTTCGCGAAAAAGGCCACTCTTTCTGAAAAACTGTCTGGTACGTGTGTTGATCCACTCTACAATATAGATGCATATGACCAAGAAGTTCGTTTCAGATTGCAATCAGCACAAAAGCGCGTTAAAGAATTCTTGGAAAAAGCCAAACAATCGCGTAAGTGTGCGTATGATATAAGTGCAACATCATCATTTAATTTCGAACCAGGTGATCTCGTAATGATAACGAACGAAGATCGTAAGAAATTTGACTCATGGTATGATGGTCCTTTCACAGTTATGGCTGACGACGGTCCAAATTGCACAATATCTAATAATAAAGGCAAAGCCACGATAGTGCACAAAAACCGTATTCAGAAATTCGTTTCATGATATTATATTAAATAATTACGTAGGTACCTATAGGAATTTCACAATTGGCCAATTGATGACTAGAATAATAAAACAATATGTATAATTTCAATTTTATAAACACAAGACTATATCATAATATATAAGCTGTTATATTTCATTTTTGTGTATCAGCGATTTCAATGTACGTATTCACTTTCGACATAGATTAAAACTTTTGTGTAGGCAAATATCTAGGTTAATGGAATAATGATAACATTATATACAACAAATTAGGGAATTTTGTATTGTAATGAATTATTAACATATTAGGGAATGTTTTATGTACTTGAGCCCCCGAATTTTTATCAGAATGCTCTTCATTTATGCGCAGAATGAAGATCATTCTCTAAGAAAGGGAGGTGTACTGCAATCAGGTCAATAATAAATATTGTTTAATAACATATTCAACCGACTCAGCATATTCATTACTGAACAGGTATAGAAGGTAATTATGTAGGACAGATTGCATATAGCTACTGTGGTGTATGGCACACTAACTAAATGCTATTATATTGGGTGTAGAAAATGTGACGAGTTTTACTAATCTACCCTTATCCCGATTGCTACTTTACACCAATATTAAAGTCTGGTTACAAGATGGATGTTGAAAACTATAGACCTATATCAATAATGTGTGCCCTAGCTAAATTACTTGAACAAATTATCTATTCAAGATTCCAGATTTTTTGGAATTTTCTCTCCTGGTTTCTATAAAATAAAAATATGAATATAATTTCAATATACGTGTAGAAAATCCCAAAACATCAAAACATCTGGAATACTGAATGTACCACCTCAGCGATCAGCTTACAGACAGTATTTATCTACTCAAGACTTTACCAGTATGTCGAAAAATTCATAGTATCTCAACTCCATGGTTTCGTAGGGAATAAATCAGTAACGTCGAATTTGTTGATATTTAATAATTATGCACATGAAGGTTTGGATCGTGAAAGTCGACTTGAAATTTTTGAAATTTTCATCTGTCAATTTTCCACCAAAATATAGTATTCATGCATCAATTTCAGTATCCCAAGTTCAAATTTTTTCAGTCGACCCGTTCAAAAAATGAAAAGGAAGGGGGGTATTTCGTGTGCTGCTTTGTTGACTTGTCCTATAACTCTTGTAAGTTCCAAAGGATTAATAAATTGGTTGATTGATTGATTGATTGATTGAATAAGGAAAAGCACTGGATATGCATCTTTCGATGACATCATTTTGGTTATGGATAGATTTTGATTTTGAGTTTGCAAAGAACATGTTGAGTATATTCTATGTTGTTAAAGAAAATCATTTCAATAAAATGTTACATGTTTTATGTGAAAACCAGGGTCCTGGTTGATAAAATTCTTTACGGTTTATGAATTTTAATATTCATGAGTATAGAGTTATATAATGATTGAAGATATAATCAGTTGAAAATTTGTTTGTTTTTCATATCATAACCTCAGTAGGTATTATATTCATAATAGACATACATTATATGAAAATATATGAGTGTAAAAAACAATCTCTCACATGTTCAGACACTGTTTTTACAATCTTCAAGTTGTGAAGCTACACCTTTCTTCTATCGACCACTCTCTTGTTTTCCAACTCATAACTTTCAAATACATATTTGGATTGTCCTGATTTTGGAAAAGTATGAACGCAATATTCGGGATTATTTTGGACAAGATGAAAAATTGGGGTACACAATAATAATGATTGATGCTTTTGTACGATTACAAAAGTTCTCAAACAAAATTATAGACAACAAAAACACAACTACCTTTCATACAAAACACACACACACTAATGTAAACAAAGCAATTAATGGCTCATACGTTAGTTATATTAGACAACGGTAGAGGGCGTACTCCTTAGCAAGATTCGCCTGGCTATGGCATAAAATAGTAGGTAGATTGTTTTATTAGGATCAAAAGTCACACTTTCTTTGACAAGCGAATTTTGCATTTGCGAGGCGGAGCGTTTAGCGAAGCCGAATTGAAGTTTCAATATAAATACAACCACAAAGTGACATATTTGTGTATGGACCAGGTGCTCTAAGCTCTAATAGCAAATACCGCGCCAGTGCCAGCTATAGGAACAAGACGTGGAAAATGTTAGGTTAGTGAGCATATCAACAATAATAATAGCGATTATTTATTCCTCTCCATAATACACTGTGTATTGCTTGCCGTGATTATTCGAAAACAAGTTTTCCATCCCGAGAATAACGAATGAAATATAGATCAAGCAAGTATTTTAATCTTGAAAGCTTCCCTGATCAAAACAAAAATTCTAAACTGGGATGTTCATAATTTCAATACTCAACTATAATAAGGTGTATTTATATATCCAGCATGAGTAAGAAATGCCAAATCTGCCGAAATCGGAAACAAATCAGGTATGCGTCTCAACCCAAATAACCAACCATAACAATGTTGTTTATTCTCAATGACGTCCAGTACATCCTTTTTAGTTCCTAGGACCTAAAGTTCAACTTTAGCTCCTATAGGAACTAAAGTTCAACTTCAGCTCCTAGGAACTGAATTTGTGGCCTAGCAAACATACCTTTTTTGTGTCAGTATAATAGAAACGTCAATTTTAGAGCTAATTTTGGTATCAAAATGGATTTTGTGTCGGTTGCAGAAAAAAATTATCTGTACGAAGCTAAAGGTTTTTCGAAATCTCAGGCAAGATTCAAGATGTTTTGCAATGGGTGGGATCAATATGCTGCGTGATCAGATATTGAGAGAACATCGCAGGAACTTAATATAGAATAATGATATTTTCAAGTAGGTATACAGGGCTAGTTTTATTAATGTGAACCCCCCTTCATCTTCTTTGTTTTCTATCCATTCAAGAAGATTCAAAACTGATTTTTTCACGATATTCCATATTGGTTTCAATCATATTGAGAGAGTGTTGCAATATCTCTTCAAATATACAGGGTATATTTTGATAAATGAAGATCCTTTTATATATATGTTTGGAATCAGGATGATTTAGGGAATTCAAATTCATCGAAATATACAGGGCGTTTCATTTGAAAAACATATTTATTTCTGTATACCCTGTATATGCGAATAGATATTGCATCATTGTCAAAATGAATGGAATCTGTGCAAAAAATTATATAAAATCAGTTCTGACAATTTTTGAATGGATGGAAAACAAAAGAGATAGAGGGGGGTTCACATTAATAAAACTAGCCCTGTACAAATATACATATACAAGTTCAAAGTAGGCGATTTATTTCCCTACAATAGTATAAGTAGGGCGAAGTGGGGTAAATGTGAACTCGGGGTAATCGGAAACACCGCTGGGTATTATATAAAGTATTCAAAATTGGCCAGTTTCGCGCGTTCACGCTAGCCGACACACCTCAGTCGGCAACGCTACCACTCATTTCAATTCAGTACAGTTGATTTGATGTTCGTATTGGCGTAAAGTTTTTGTTTTGACGGATTCATAAGGTTAATAGTTCATTTCGATCACTAGTATTGGTAGTTCGTGTTTAAAATGCTTTGAGGTTAGTTTTCAATTGAATATTGCTTGCGATGGTAGTGATTTGAGGTGATTTTTCATAAAACTAACCTCTAAATTCATATTGTGAACAGAGCAAATTAGCGTTCAAAATTACCCCTACGAAATCTGCTGGAGGGGTAAATGTGAACACGGATTTGGGGTGAATGTAAACAACAAATCAACAAAATCAAATCGTATTCATCCAATTCCAGGAAAACAGAAAGATGTCCAGAAAGTGAATTAAGAAGTAAACTGCTAAGATATACACACAAGACGATCTCCTGAGGGCAGTCAGTGACGTGAAGAACAAACATTCAACTCATCGTCAGGCTTCACAAAAATATAATATTCCGATAGCAGTTATCTTCCATAGAGTAAAAGGCAGAACTGTACCTGAAACCAAAATGGGAGCAAGACGTTCTACTGCCTAAAGTGCCGAAGTAGGAGAGCAAATAGTAGAATGCTTGAAGGCTCGAGCACGGATGGGTTATCCATGTAACAAAGAAGAGTTACGAGATCTAGTTCCAACATTTCTTCAACAAAGAAATATAAAATCACCTTTCAAGGACGGCCGGCCAGGTTTAGACTGGTATATCATAGCTTCATGAATCGGAATAAAACTCTGTCCTTCAAGAAGCCTGAGCATCTTCAAAAAGCAAGGAAGGATCAGAGTCATCTATAATTTCTATAAAAAATCAGAAGAGGTGGTTATCAAAGAAAAAATTGATGATGCTGAGTTTATTTTCAATGCTGATGAAGTGGATTTGGAAATGATCCCTCAAGGATAAAGGTTATTGCCACCGTTCATTATTTTCAAAGATGGTGCTGTACAGGCTAGATGGACCTTACCCAAGGCATATCCAGGAACTGTTTATTTTCACTCAGCTGCCTTTTACTATTTCGATAGCTTGTAGGTCATACTATGGCCATTATGTATATGAAATATCATAGGGGTGATTGCGAACATGCATATAAAAGTTCATTACATATATTTGAAATGTTCACTAACGATGCTGTTCACATTACCCCCGTCTATAGATTCATCTATAGACGAATACAACATCACAAGGCATGTTTATTCACCCCTACTTTTGGTACAGTCTGATATTTTGATGGGGTAATTGTAAACAGCTTTTGAATCTACAATTCCCACTCACATGGTAATGAACCTTGGAGGAAATGCATAAAACATATCAAAGTATATGGGAATCCTTGAAATACCTTTTCGTTAAACACAACATATGTTATTTTCAATTATGAAATGCAAAAATCGTTCCATTTACCCCACTTAACACTATTTATTTCCAGTGTGAAAATTGCATTCATTTGATTATCTTCTTCTGAACGCTGACACTGAATATATTACACTTCTGAATTGTCAATCAACTGGCTACAATAATTTATTATTATCGTACACAAAAAGTTGTTATGGAGAAGCTGACGGAGAGACTTCAGCTCGGCTTTGATGTGATAATTTACTCTGCATACTTTCAATACATTATAAATTTCACAGGCGCAAGGTTGTTCAGCGTAATCAGCGACAATATAATAATAACTGTTTCGCCCATAATATGAATGATGAAGTAATTTTTGAATTGAAAGCAGAGAAAATGAAGATTAATAGTGCAAATCGATAAATTATTGAAAAGCTATCTATACGTTTCTTCATATGAATGTCACTGTGCTTGAAATGGGTTTCGAATGATGAACCACGAAAATCTAGAGAAAAGAGTAAAATCATCAATTAAAAAATGTTTTGTGTTTTTGCATAGTGACTTGTTGAATGGGAATCATAAAAAACAACATTTCCATTTATCACAGCCAGGCATTGTCGAAAACAAACGAAATTTCGAGACAAGAAATTCTGTGTTTGACGAAGGAGCATGTATAAGAGTTGTTATTGGTATGTAAAAACACGAAGGAAGGAGACACATTCAATCATTCTAATCAGGAATCGAGTGAAGAATATACAAAGAATGGACAAAAACCTACCTATACCTATTAGTGCGTTCATCGAATGAATGCGACTGGTCAAATCGTCACTGCCTGCTGAACGAATGTGTGTTATAGATAGGTAGATCTTTATTTAATTAGGAACCCTAGTATACAAAATTAAATAAGAAGGCATATTACAATATGTATACACATCCACAGAAATGAAAACTGAGTTGAACAATTGCAGAACAGAAATGTTAAAATGACTATCATGAAATACCTACGATGAAAGTAGAATAATAAGATTAAAAACAGTATATGTAACAATAAACGGCAATATAAACATAAAAAAGATAAAATACTGAATAGACATATGGAATACACCATGAAGACCTTACTTAGCTACTTATTTAGGACGAATTCCTTCAAATTAGCTTTGAACTGGATAAGTGAAGCAGATCCCTTCACAGACTCTGACAATTTATTGAACTCCAAAAATCCTTTGTGAAATAGTGAATTCATGGTACTACGATAGGAAGTGGTAGAAACATAGATGTCATTTTTGCCACGCGTGTTATGATTATGAATATTTTTATTGAATTTTAGGTATTTCTGAAAGTATTCTGGTGCTAAATGATTCACTATTTTGTAAATGAGAATCATAGTGAAATACAGTGAATATACAAACATAGCCATATTCGTTGACTGTGATGTGTAGTTATGGTTTCAGGTATGATTTATATCAAGGTTCTTAGCATGTTTCCGATAGAATAAGCAGGAAAAACACCTCACTAGGTTAAATTGTGTTACAAAAATATACAAAGTTCTTACCCCCGCAAATTGTCCTCAAATATGGAATGCCGCACTGCTGTGAAGATGATTTCACACCACTATTATCCATGACTCAGCACACTTGATTCTTTCAGACAAGCAGAGATTTTCTTGAACCAATATAAAATGGAAATTATGTCAATTGTATTCGCAATTTCCTCGAATGAAGAAATATACTGTTATGTTGAGCAAATTCACATCAAGAAATTTCAAGAAACGAAGCAAGCAAGCCAATTCCTTTGAGACAAGTGTATATTGCTCCATTCATATGAAAAACTCTCGTACGAAGCAGTTTAATTTCAAGAAAATGGATTTGTTTGATCGTAGAAATCCTTTTTATATATGTATATTCGGAATTATACAAGAAAGCTCAGCTCAATTGAATATCCTGATTGGTTTAAAATCACACGAAGGGAATAATCATTCATGTATGAGACGAAAAGAAAAAAACACATATATCAAAAACATGATTTATTTATTTATTTATTTATTTATTTATTATATTTCATCCCTACAGACCACATAGGTCTCTTTACAGGGATAAAAATGTTAATCAATATACTCATACATTAATACATAATAAGATATAAAGAAGGTATGTATGTTGAATCTAACCTATAAATAATAATAATAAATAATAATAACAATTATGTCTAAGGAAGAGGGTTAAACATTTTGTATAGTTTTTCATAGTACGCATAGAAGTCAGTCTAGTTCAAACAGAGATATTTATGAGGTGATGTGTAATTGCTGATCGAAATGCATTTTGTGAGGTTGTCCATTCTAAATCTAGTAAGGCGTTGAATTCATTTGCTAGCCTCAACATGGCCACAAGCGGGGGTCTTGTAGTAAGCATAAGAGGAATATTAAACATTGCAAATGATCGTGTTCTTCTTGGGGGGATATTGAATCTTATTAGTGAAAGTATTTCAGGTGAATTGATTTTGTTATTCAGCAAATTATGCAAAAAAATCAAAACAGTAAGATTTCGTCTATTTTCCAGTGACATAATTTTAAATTCATTTCTCAACTGATACGATCGAATAGTTTTATAGTCTGCACGTTTATTATATTTTTCAAAATAAATGAATCTCAGAAATTTGTTTTGTATTTTCTCTAACTGACTCAATCTAGTGTGGTATTCTACAAACCATATGTGTGCACCAAATTCTAATTTAGGTCTGATTAGACTGTAGTAAAGGATTTTGAGAGAATTAATGTTTGTGAAACTTGTAGATTGTCTGATGATATATCCCAGCAAACGGTTCGCAGATTTCAATATGTTTGTAATATGTAATGAAAAAGAAAAGTTACGATCATAGGTGATCCAAGATCTTTTACATTTTCACAGCGCGCCAGAACCTCATTCTCAATTGTATATTCGAACAAAATTGGATTTTTTTTTCTTGTGATAGTCAAACCGAAACACTTTTTGATGTTGAAATATAGCTTATTACTCAAACTCCATTCATATAAACTGTCGATATCTTTTTGGAGCATAATACAATCACGTATAGTATGTATTTTTTTGAAAATTTTCAAATCATCCGCAAATGATAGACTCTTTGATGATTTTAGTACCGACGGTAAATCATTGATAAAAATTAAAAATAGCAGGGGACCTAAATTTGAGCCTTGCGGAACGCCCGAATTGGCTTCAAATTTTCCCGAAGTATTTCCATTATGTCTTACCACAGAATATCTTTTTTCTAAATAGCTGCTGATTGTCTTGAGGAAATTACCAGATAACCCAAACTTGTATAGTTTCGATAACAACACGTCGTGATCCACTTTATCGAAAGCTTTACGAAAATCGGTATAAATTGTGTCTATGTAGTTGTGATTTTCCTTCCAAAGTCTCGTACACATGGTTTCCAAAAACGAACAAGTTTGTACTGATAGATTTATTAGCCATGAAACCATGTTGTTGGGGCACAATATACTTTTCAATGATAGTCATATAAATTGCGATAAACTATTTGTTCAAATAATTCAGCTGGTGCACACATTATGGATATGGGTCTATAATTTGCTATGTCCAATTTGTTGATGCAGAACTCCTATATAATAATTGTTGTTGTTGTGATTGACATTCTACAACTATTTACGTTTTCTATTTCAGAAATTTCATTTCATTTCATCAAATTTATTTGGAAGTTGTGCGAGAATCGTTATTTTGAGGCTGCAAGTTGCTGTGAAAAAAGTTCCATCATCAGCGCCGGATCCAGAATTCTTATCTACTTAGTAATAATGGTAATTTGAAGGTGTGTATAGCGAGAGGTATAATAGGTTCTTATGTGGAAATGGAAAAGTTTGTTCGAGAGTATACAGCTAGGGTTAACATACCTATTATGGAATAAACAGAATATACCGGGTATCAACGTATTCATTAGACAAGTCATAGTTTCCAGATTTCTGAAGGTATGATATTGAAACTTGACAGGGCTGTAGGATTCAAGAAATGTAAAATTCGACATTACATACCTTTCCATCACTTCCGAATTCACCGGGAACGACTCCATCATTTCATATTCGAATAGGGCACCCTGTATTTCATTTCATAATCAGTTAGGGATTATCATAACGAGTTCTAGAATACTAGGTTTGATAGGGTTATTTCCAACGATTACGAATATATTTGCGTTCGAAGTTTCCATATGGTCAATGGGTGCGATATCGAAACGCGAATATATTCGTAATCGTTTGAAATTACTCTATCAAACCCGCTGGTATCGTTGAATGCATTATGATAATCCCTAACAAATTATGGAATTAAAAAAAAGGTTTTGTCCTATTCGAAAAAAGTCGTTTCCGGTGAAATTTGAAGTGATGGGGGAATATGTAATATTGCAAAATGTTTCAATCCTCTGATCCTATACAATCGAATTTGAATCTCATATACCATCGGAACTCTGGAAATTATATGGCTTGTCTAATGAATTCGTTGACACCCATATAGGAAATAATTATACACTCAGAGAAATAGTCGGTGGTGAATACCAAACGTTCAGTAAAATAGGCGCCAGTTACTACATTCGTCAAATAATACCACAACATAATTGTATCATACTATACTATAAGTTGTCTGGCAGGAGAACACCCCATGGAAAGTGCCTTGTATGTTCTCTTTCATGATAGGATCAGATTGAACATAAGAAGATCAGCTTTTGTTGAGATGATGTTTTTGCCAGTTTTTTTTTTTCGTACTTTCAACACCCGGTATCTCTTGAAAGCCCATCCAGTACTGAAAATTTTTAACCCCCAAAACGTATCCACCGAATAAGATATAACACACATAGAAAATATCAACCTTGTTGAAATGATGTCTGGTGGTCGCTGGCTGTCAGTCTATAGAGAACGATTTCTGAAATTCAATTGCCTATTCTGAAATACAATAATTGATGCTTTCTGAAATTCAATTGACGCTTTCTGAAATTCGAATGATACTTTCTGAAATACAATTGACACTTTCTGAATTTCAATTGACTATTCTGAAATACAATTAATTGAAGATTTCTGAAATTGAACTGATTATTCTGAAATATAATTGACGCTTTCTGAAATTGAATTGATTATTCTGAAATACAATTGATGCTTTCTGAAATGCAAGTGACTATTCTGAAATACATTTGACGCTTTCTGAAATTGAATTGACTATTCTGAAATACAATTGACTATTCTGAAATAAAATTGACGCTTTCTGGAATACAAGTGACTATTCTGAAATAAAATTGACGCTTTCTGAAATACAAGTGACTATTCTGAAATTGAATTGACGCTTTCTGAAATACATCTGGAAAAGGTGTAGTGGTGGAAAAAGTAATTTTCGATATATCTATTATGGGAATAAGGCTATGATGAAATCTGTGGAATATAGAAGCGTTGGTGAGGATACTCGCACTTTTCGAAGAAGAATTACAGGGAGTCAGTTTCTCAGGGGGGAGGCAATTACCCCTGGCGCCCCCTCTTGATCCGCCGCTGTCCATGACATGGCTACGCCATTGCTCTTTGGATTTTTCAGTTGTACAGCCTTCAAGATACGTAGCTACTTCATTGAAAGAAAAAAAGACAACAATGAGTTTCAAGAAGAGCTGCCTCTTGCTGTTGTATTCATGTACGATCACAGCCATTGGCTGATGTTCGATTCCAAACAAGTAAAAAACGAAGAGGCAACACGTTCCGTCCGCTTATTTTACGTACAAAATAGGAAAAATTATACGGCAGGCAAGCAGATAATGCAGCATAAGGACAAAGAGTCGTGTCGTAAGTAAACCTATTTAGTTATGGTTGAATGAGTGAATAGTGAAATATGCACAACTGATAGTGTTTCTCCAGAACCGTCTTTCACCTTTTCGAGGCCCTGGGCACATTGGAATAATGGGGCCCCTACGACCATAATAAAGTACCTACTATCTTGGTAGAATAGACAAATAACGTGAAATGCAAAGTTTTAGCATTATTTTTATTTCTTTACAGTTACATTAGATATGATGAATAGATTATATCATGTAATCCACACTAAGTAACCAGCATCCACGATTAGTCCTTATACTCCTTATATACAGTATGATGCAAATGTATGGAATAAATTCATTATTTCAGAAATGGGCGACATTCGAAGAAATTCCAAAAACACGTGAGTTTTAATTTTTGAAACCTCATCTCATGACATTCATATGAGAGATGTTACGTAACCGGTGTTGAAGTAATGACGTAATGGACGGTTTTTTTAAATACAAACAGGGGTCATGTGACACCTCGTTTGAAAGGTCTACTGATCGTCTATCCAATAGTCAAAATTTTGCAAAAGAAGATTGAAATTAAAATGGATTATCATTTGGTTAACTGAATCTTGCAGAGATCTTCTACTGAGAATTGAACATCGAAGGGTCGTCTAGTTGAAAAAATACATCGATAAAAAAGTTCTGAACTCTACTTTTTGGATTTTATTCGGAAGTCGTCTTGTTTTGAAAAGAATTTATTCCATACATTTGCATCATACTGTGTATAAGTATCTATGCTGATTGAAGATGTACCCTTCTAGATTTCAGTTGAGCAAAATCGTTAATAGCATTTTCAAAATCTTCATTTTCAAGCATGTCGCACATTCTATCGACATTAGCGACAAACTATTCAATCTCTCTTGAAGCATTGTACTCGATTTCACTTCTTGCACTGCAGTTAGTTACCATCATGCTAAGAAAGATTCTCAGTGCGATTTATAGATTGGGAAAGGGGTCTTAAATTTTTTGTCTCTATCAAAAGGTGATATATTTCCAGTATACTATCAGTTTTTCCATTTTTACTCTGATCAATTTTCAAGTATTCTGTTAAATCCAGACATTCCATTTCAAACTCTTTCTCGTTTACGTCTTCATAGTAGATTTCAGCAAATTCTTTGCACCTTTGTCTCAACTCTTCGGAATTCAGAGTTTTCAAGTGAAAAAATAAACCAAACTTCCTTTTTTCTTCACTTATTCTCAAGTGAATTATTATTGCGAAAGGCAATTGAAATGAAAAATTATATTGAAATTCATTAAACATGCTGCATTCGGTAAGCCTGATTTTCAGGCGAGAGTATAGAGTAGCTATCGGGACTAGGGGGCCCCAATCCTCGCGGGGCCCTGGGCACGTGCCCAGTGTGCCCAGTGGGGAAGAGGGGCCTGTGTTTCTCGGAATTTGGAAAATTAAATACTTGTAGATAACATCATATATGGTATACATAAAAGTTGTTCGTGTAATCATGGAATATTTCCACATTGAATCTCTTTCGCGCCAATTGAATTGTTGAATAGAAATTCAGTTTGAAAATAATGACAGCTTAATAATTCCTGATGAAACTTCAGTTCTCAACACACTGCATTCCGAAGACCTGTATTTCTTGAAAAAATTGATCGATCTTCATGCGGTTTTCGATATCAGATGTGATATTTCATCGGCTACAAATAGAGCTAGAACACTCTGAAAAAGTCCGCGGAACAAAACTTACACAGGGTGTAAAGTGGAACCATTACACTATGGTCTACATTTCCAATGCTGTCAGAACTCGAGAAATTTTTTTCTGATCAAAAGTCAGTCATATTATGATACACTGGGACCTCATCTCGGGACATTTTCGTGATTTCTCCTTAATTGGCCATTGGAACAAAGATCGAATTTTTTTTCGAAAGTCTTGCATTTCTTGAATATTTTCTCTAGAACTCCACTTGAGCTGACTATTGGAAAGAACTGTTCTCATGTTTTGTGGAGGACAATGAAAGACGAAATAAGCACTATTGTGGAATATACAGGATGATAAGAAATTAGGACAAAATCTCATTTCAGTAAAAAAAGTAAAAAATGGTGACTAAAACCATGGCCCATTCGATTCAGTATATTATGAGTGGTCCATTTAGTGTGTTGAGAACTGTATATAGCATCATCACTTTAGCATCACCTAATTACCCTGAATATGTTATTGCCTGATGGAATTATAAAAGAGAATGACAATTGAATCCAATGTTATCCTAACTTGCACTTTCTCATTCTAGAATGTGGGAACAACATTGAGTATATTTCATACACAGTGAAAATTGGAACGAAAAATACATGGCGACATGTTATAAATACATACTCTCACTGAGTATTATTCCTTGATCATGCGCAAGTAATTTTAATTTTCAATGGAAAACTAGGTGAATTTCTTCCATGTATTCATTGTTTTACATTGATGAGCATGTAATTCATCGTGATTATACATGTGATTCCAGCTGGTTCCAGGGGCGGATTCAGGAAGGATGAAAGGGGTAAGTAACCCTTCCCCATGCTTCGTCGAAATAGTGAAGATTCTTCACTGCATTGACCCTCATACCATAGGAGGGGGCAATTGAGAAAATATGATTGAAAGAATCTTGAGAGATCTAGACCAGTCAATCTTTCTCCTTGAATTCTACACAGAAAATATGTTGGAATAAGGGGAGGATATAATGGCTACATATACACATTGACCTTGGGAAGGAAACGATCTGGATAAAACGATCAAAAACCTCAAAAAATCAATACCAATCAATTCTTCAGTGATTTCTTCACAGAAGATAGGGGTAATGAGGGAAAAATTACTATATTACATACCCTAGGACTCCTAGGAGGAAGCGATTGGGAAAATATGATCAAATAAAGAATTAACATCAAAGAATCAAAACTAGTCAATTCTTCACGTTAATTTCCTCACAAAAGTTTTCACAATATGAGAGAAAAAGAATGGCTACGCACATGATAACTCATTGGCCATCACGCAAGGAGCTAGGGGTGAATGTGGTAATTATCCGCCCCTTCTTATCCCCGTGGAAACGCTGATAGTCATCACCATTTGTGTTATTTCATACGTCCTCTAAATCAATTCGTATTCTATATTTTATATTCATATTTTAATAATTGGTGTGCACAAAATTGCCTGATTTCAAACGTTTCCAAGACTGAATGTATATATTTCACTTCACAAACTATATAACTTGAATATCCTACAATTTGATTTTGATGGTACACGTATTGAGTCCACTAAAAGTACTAAATTTTTGGGCATATATGTAGATCAACACTTACGTTCCACCGATCATGTAGACATGCTTAGTAAAAAACTGAATAAATCAAAATTTGCAATATCGCGCATTAGGTCCTCAATGCCTATTGAATCTCTGTTGACGGTCTATTATAGTCGTGTTTACAGTGAAAGAATCTTCACAACACAGAAAAGGATAATCCGTAATATGTTGAACTTACCCCCAAGAGAGTCCTGTAGGCCCCACTTCATTTTTCACAAAATACTAACCTTTCCATGCTTATATATTTTCAAATGCTTATTGTATATTGAAGATAACTTCTCCAAATTTAAAACGAATTCACATTACCACAACTATCCTACTAGAAATGGTAATCTTCTGTATATCCCGAAACATAAAACATTGAAATTTGAAAGATCTCCCACTTACCAGGGGATTATATTATTCAACCACTTGCCTGAAACGTTTAGAGAGCTGAACAAAAATATGTTTAAAAACAGAGTGAAGTTTTTATTAACCTCCAAAGGCTATTATAGCATTGGGGAATTTCTGTCAGACTGCGATGTAGAGTCTATTTGACGACGTACAGCTGAATTTTACATTTTTTGTACTTTTTATATCATATTATTCTGTGGATGTCTAAATGGATCGATAAAATATTTAATTATTTATTTATTTATTCATTTATTTAATGAAAGTTATTATAATTATAGTGGACTTACGTCAGATTCACATTATATTCTAGGAAACCAGTATATTTACAACAAAGATTATCTTAGGCACTCTAGAATTCCTTCATAAATGTTATCCTTTCAAATTAACATAATTTTAACATTCTGCTTATTCGAATTGTTACCATATAAAATTGGTAGCAGTAAATACGAGCAGTATACCTAACATAAGTCAGTTTTTTCGAGCGATTTTTAATACTCTTCAATTTTATGTTTATAATGTTACGATGAGAATTGGTGGCGGGAAAACAATTCCATTCAGTTTTTTCCCCTCTTTCACGATTCTCTCGATGAATTTTGTTAATTATTGTGTGTTTTTTTTATATTTCGAATAAATGTACATTAATTAATCCTGCAGCCGAACCTGGCAATCCATTCCACCCGATAGTTCAATGAATTCAACGTCCCAAGTTAAAGCCCCATACCAAATTCAAGAAAAATGAACTGGGTGGTTTGAAACTTATAGAAAATTGAATAATTTTTTTTATCTCTTGTGAATGGTCGCCGACTTTTCTACGCGGTGGTTTAATGAGGTCAAAGGATCAGTGAGTGTGGCATCACCCACCAGGTGAGTGGCTATTTTCTGGATCAAATCTAAGAGCTTCAGCGCATATTTGGGTGCGCTGAAACCCATATTATGTGAGAACAGTGATCTGAAACTGGTCGTATCTGTGCTTTGTAGATCATGAGAAGCTGTGAAGCAGCTGTCGCGATGGATCGGACATGATTTTCCCAACTCAGCAAATAGGCTCAAGAATGAATGGTTTTCACTCTTCATAGCGCATTTCACCAACTGATTGAGTAGAGAAACGGTTATCTGATTGTTCCATTCCAAATTTTGAGCAAATTCAATAGAATTTATTATGAATATTGTCCTTATTGTGAAAAATTGTGGGAGTAACCAATTTTAATCGAAGATTCACTCAATAATTTGACTCTAGATCAACTCACCACCAAATATCCAGTCACTTACGATTGAAACATTTAAAGTGACACACTTGATAGAATTTGAGTATAGGTAGTGGTATTGTACATATTATGATAGATAGATAGATATTTTATTGACCGTTTAGGTGTACAGAGGTGATACAGTCGTATTAAAAAAAAAGCGTACAAGTATTCAACATAGAAGATTTCGGCATTCTAGTTCTTCTTGTGTAAAATTGCCGCAGCCAATGCTTTGTGTTTTTGAGAACCTATGATTACTCTACTGTCAACATTTGGTGAACATTCATTTCCGATAGCACGATTTACGTAAATAGGATGACGTTAATTTCTCCCTCCAATATACTTGGACGCTTTTTTTTTTAATACGACTGTACAAATAAGACAAGTCCAATATTCAGAATATGAGGTACAGTAAGTATTAGAAAAGTATTGAAAAAGTACAAATACAGACATTAAAGAAATATTTGAAAAATATACATATATGTGAATTCCCCTACTCAATAAAAAAATATATAAGATAGGTAGTATCGCATTATTGAGCACCAGACCTCAGGGCAGCCATATATTCTTCCATGAAATAGAGCGCATTCGAAATTAAGAAATCTATCTAATGTTATTTTGGAGTTGCAGGGATTACGATTTTTTACACATATAGGGAGAGCATTGTAGAGATTCACATCCAGAGAATGCTACTTCATTCAACTTATTAATAATCATCATGAGTAGGTATATAGCAATGAGTAACACTGATTCAACAATATTCAATTGGCCCCAATAGAAAATGTTCGAGTATAATTAGGTACATTTCAAATGCATCCCATAATAACATCGATTTTAAGCTTTGCGAACATATTCAAACTTTTCAGACCACACCATGATTTAATTACGAACTCAAACAAGGGTAAATCCACGTTTAACTGTACAAAGGACTTCTCACATCGCACTAACGAAACTAACAAGTATTAAATGTTCCATAAGCAGTTTAATATAATGTTTATTTCGTCAATAATCTCTCGGAGTGAGGGTGGTTAGTTTCCCTTCTACTGTTTGTTTCCCCTAAATTCACCCCACGTCTTCGCTGACATTAAAGCAATTTGTTCCCATTTTCAGCTCCCAATTCATTTCTCTATTTATTACTTACATTCAGCTGCCTTCGCAGTCTAGGATCTTGTCTTCATCTTAACCGCACAAGTCGTTATTTTAATGATTACTATAAATTACTTTTCCAAAGTGAATAATGTATACATTTTGAAGAAACTTTATGAAGCTACTACTCTAATAAAAAGGATTTCTTGATTCAATGCGGAATAGCTAACAATAAAACTGATTATGTTATTTGGTATGACTTCTTTTGGCCCACCTTGTATAACCACTGATTTTGCCGAGACTTTGCTGTTAGCACTAAACCTCTTTGTTTCTATGCACAATTCGTAGTTCCAATTTGAAAAGCGAATAAAGTACCTCTGTGGTTTCTAGTTGATTATTTGATATAACGTGGATTTGGTGAAACCAGTTTGAAGAGCTTGAGAGCTCATTTAGCCACATACCATATCTATCTTATGTGTGAGATAACCCAACATATCTACCGGCTCCGACTTGAAAAGTTTTCCCACACCCTGTGAATACATTCTAATAGTGCGGAACTTTAACTTCATTCAAATCTTAGTTCATATCAATATTTTTTCAATTGGCCACCCCTTTAAAGGTAAGCGGAAGATACGCCTCTGTTTAGCTACCAATTCAACAATCGCCTGACTTTCAACAAAAACTCACGATGTATATCAATGCACGACCAGTATTGTCCCGGCCTCTACCGGCAAATTGAAAAAAGATAGAAAAGATAATATAGCAGCAGAAGAACGAAGATGGCGATAGACATTGCAGCAACAGTTTTTTATGAATTCTTGTAGAACGTGCATTCATTTTATATGGCGAGTTTTGTGATCGTTTTTCGTTATGTTCAAATTGATTTCACACTTGGTGCTATTTTAATTTTCTTTTTATCATCCAGAGTGCATAATTTAACGGCTGAAAGAGGATAATTAATCGATCAAATTTATTGGAAATCGTGGTTTCATTTTGCAATTCACAATATATGTGGAATATGTGAACGTATACAGGGTGATCCACGTAATTGAACATTCTCTATCCGTCTAAAATATTTTCATCGATACAGTGTTGACACTTCTATCAGAAAGAACCAGCAACTTTGTTATTTCAAATGGAACACCCTTTATTTTAATGCATTTTCAGATTGTTCCTCAAGAGCTAATTTCATCAATGCATCACACTTGGGGTCTAGCAGGAATGATTATAGAGATATAGGGTGTTCAAAATCTAGATTTTTCAATTTTAGGATTTTTTTGTGTCGAAACTATTCATTATCGATCAAAACGGCATACATGTCCCTATCTTAACTTCCGATTCACCATCTACTGATATTTATTTGGAACAGATAGGTACATGGTGATCAGAATTCTGAATCTTGAGGCACCCTGTATTTTTTTCAATTGAATTCTTATATATAGATAGTGAATCAAAAAATGAGATATGCAGCGTACATACATTAGACGCTGGCAAATGCAAATACGAATAATGATTTTTATTTGTAGATAGTAAATATTTTGATTGTGTCTGATAAATGCAGGGTTTCTTGAATATGTAAGACTGGAGATTTTAGATCACCAATATTGGCATGCTTCATTAATAAAAAAAACATGGGGAATCCCTATTCCCTAACCGTGGCGTTGAATATATCGAAGGCATTGGACCGTGTTTGGCACCAAGGACTCTTTCACAAACTACCATCATATACGCAGCGTTGCCAGCCCAGAAACTCAAAATGTACTAAAAATTCACCGAAAAAAGTACTATACCTTTTCAACTTCAAATTGAGACTAATCATTTTCAAAATGGGAATAGTCATATTCAAATTGAGACAAAATGATTCGGCGTGGATTTAACACATCCAAATTGAAAATAAACAAATTCAAATTGAGACTAATCACTTTCAAAATGGGAATAATCAAATTCAAATTGGGACGAGCTGATTAGGCACGGATTTAACAAATCCAAATTGAAACTAAACAAATTCAAATTGAAACTAATCAATTTCAAATCGGAACTGAACAATATGGAATTGTTCAATTCGATAGCGAACCTGTTGATGATACCAAACACGAAATTCAATAAAAACAGAGTTGTCGAATTTGTATTTTTACTTATATTGAATAATAATATTATAGCTTACATGATATTAATTAACAAACGACTCTAAAGAATACATTTTCATGGAAAAAAAATTCACATTATCATATCGATTAAATTCAAAGCATCAGGAATGAATCTTTGAACATGGGCCACATATCTAGCGCAATTATTAATATTAATTGAATTCATGTTTTCATGTATGATGTTTTCCAGTTGACGAAGACGATACTTAGTTTGAGTTATATTTGCCCTATCTTCTCCAACTAAAATTTGCGGCAACTGCACAGATAAATCTCGCTTAACAGCAGCTTTCAAACTGGACCATGCTGGTTCAATGGGATTGAACATTGGACTATACGGACTCAGCCTCAATAATCGGTGATCTGTAAACTCTTCCTCTCGAAATACCTCTTCTAAGTCAGTATGGCAAGGAGCATTATCCACCACCAGCACTACAGGCGTCTGGTACATATCTCGAGCAGTACGCAAGAAATTGCGAATGAATTCTTGAGCATCTTGCTTTCTGAAAGCACCTCTTTTTACTTCGTGGTGAATTAATCCCATATTACCTATGCAACCTATGACATGGATATTTGCCCCACGGCTACCAGCTGAAATATAACTGCAACGGGTTCCTTTTCTAGAGCGTCCTTGTCTTCGGGAAATAAATAAATTGAAGTTGGTTTCATCCATGTATATAATTGGAATGTTATCCCCTTGATAATTCAGAAGCTGCTGTACATAATCACGTCGTCTTATTTTATTTTCTTCGCAATTGGTTCTCTCGGGTTCTTTACGAATATCTTTCAGTGTATACAACAAAAAATCTAAATGTTTTCGTAAACATTCAGTTGAAACAATAATTTGATGGATTTCCTCGAATTTGTGTTTCAGTTCTTTCAATGTGAGCCTGGGGTTTTCTTCAATATACTGACCAATAATGTCGTGATGTTCTTCAGTAATTTTGTTCCTCCTTCTTCCTCCCCGTTGTTTTTCTATTTCGTCCCGATTCTTTACCCATCGATAAGCCGTTGCTTTTTTTACGCCGAGTGTATCTGCCAGTCCCCTCCAATCACCATTATTATTATACACTGCACAAATTTGTTTTCTAATATTGTCTGCATCCTTTTTCTTTATGTAAGGCATATCAACTATATAAAATATCAGGTAAGATGAATGATCGCTGATAATTAATCTCGATTTTGACACAATTTTGACAATTCGAATTTGCAGTTGATGTCGTTTCCCAATTTGAAGTTGTTTGGTCCCAAATTGAATGAGTTTATTCTTATGTTGATTGTGTTGATCAACTTGATAGTGTTAATTCCCAATTTGAAACTATTAATTCTAAATTTGAAAATGATTATTCTCAATTTGATTGTGTTTATTCTCATTTTGAATTTGTTTACCAATTTGGATGTGATTAATCCCAATTTGAAATTGATAAGTCTCAATTTGAACTTGAAAAGGTATAGTTTTACGAGAAAAGTACTAGTTTGGATTTTCATTCGAGCTTCCTACTATTCGGTAGTGATAGAGGAGGAGAGATAGATAAGGTAAAAATAATAAGAACTTATTTACTGAAAATTGTGAATATCTCATTTATCATTATCATTAGTCAAATATTTCAAAACAGACAATCGTCATTCTGTTATTCATTTTCATTTATAATCATAACTTTGAGCAACGGGAAGACAATTGACAAATGACAATGAACAATATTGACACGTAATATGAACTGCATAGTATCAGACGAATTTTGCTTGGTCTCAAAACGAATAAGGCTAACGGTCCTGATGGAATTCCACCCATTATCCTCAAAAAATGTGCACCAGAATTAACACCGATTCTCTGCAAGTTGTTTACCGTCTCGTACAGGTCGGGTATTTTTCCATCATGCTGGAAGACAGCTAGAGTCCAACCAATACCCAAAAAAGGGAACAAGAACCTGCCCAACAACTACAGGCCCATTGCCCTGTTATCAGTAATCTCCAAAGTGATGGAGAAAGCCATCAATATTGAGCTTATCAAATATCTGGAGAGCTCAGGAATCATCAATGATAGACAATACGGCTTTCGCCACCGAAGATCTACTGGAGATCTACTTGCCTACGTCACCCATTTATGGCAATCTTCAATAGAAAAACACGGGGAATCTCTAGCTGTCGCGTTGGACATATCGAAAGCATTCGACCGTGTATGGCACGAAGGACTCCTCCACAAACTACCATCATACGGCTTACCACCTCAGCTATGCCATCTCTTATCGAGTTTTCTTTCAGGCAGATCGCTTCACGTGGTGGTGGACGGTGTATCGTCGGATACCATTGTCATCAATTCCGGCGTTCCACAAGGATCAATTTTGGCACCAACATTATTCCTGCTTCATATCAATGATCTGTTGGGAGTAACAACTTGCCCCATCCACAGCTTTGCAGATGATAGTACCCTCCATACTGCGTTCTCTTCCAGAATTCCCATTTCTTCCCAGGAAACTAGGAACTCACGGCGCAGGCAGGTCAATGCTGTCAATGAAGATCTTGCTGAAATCACAGCCTGGGGAACAAACAACCTAGTCGAATTCAATGCCACCAAAACTCAAGCCTGCATTTTCTCTAGAAAGGCGGAACTCAGTATGCCCGATATTGTAATGTCTGGCTCCACCATCCCCACCAAGCCCACCGTATCTATGCTCGGTATTTCCATCAGCAACACTCTTTCATGGGATAATCATGTCAGATCCATCGCAAAAGCTGCTTCCCAAAAACTCGGATTCTTGTTCCGTGCGAAAAGCTACTTTACACCTCAACAGCTTCTCATGATCTACAAAGCGCAGATAAGGCCTGTTCTAGAATACTGTTCTCACATATGGGGTTCAGCACCAAAACATACGCTGATGCTCTTAGATTCCATCCAGAGAAGAGCCATTCGCCTGGTGGGTGACGCCACATTCACTCACTCTTTGACATCATTAGAACACCGTAGAAAGGTCGGCGACCTTTCACTTTTCTATCGATACTTCCACGGGAAATGTTCTTCGGAAATCTCTGCTATCATCCCTTCACTAGCAATACCAATCAGACGAACTAGACAAGCCCAGTCAGCACATCCTTTCGTTGTCAACCTCGAAAGATGTCGAACAGCACTTTATCAAGACTCCTTCATCCATAGAACGGCTAGGCTCTGGAATTCATTGCCTGTGGAAGTATTCCCAACAACATATGATCTCCAAAAGTTCAAAAAAAATTCCAATACCTACCTCCTGTCCCTATCCTCCCTAGGAACGCACGATGTTCTTTGAACATTATAGGGATTCCCTCTCGTGCGCTCCAAGCGATAAAAAAAAAAAAAAAAAAAAAAAAAAGTAGTACAGATATGAGACATAATAACAAAACTGAAAACTTTGTTTGGATGCTGGAAGACAATAATGACATTTCACTGATATTGCACATCGAACTTTTCTTTGGTTTATTTTGGTAATGTCGGTATTCCGATATTTCAAGTCAAAACGTGGAAAACGTACGAATTTTGCAATCTGCGTACTAGCGTACTAGACAGAGTGAAAAGATACTAGATCTAGTACGAAAGTATTAGGTGTGGCAACGCTGATCATTCGGCTTACCACCTCAGCTATGCCATTTTTTATCGAATTATCTTCCAGGATTCATGTGTTGTTGAACGGAGTATCGTCTGATGATATATAGGTATTGTCATCAGTTGCGGCGTTCAGCAAAGATCCATTATGGCCCCAACATTGTAACCTGATTCATCACTGAAAGAACAGCTCTACTTGATTCAAGGTGATTCTTGATTTTATGGAATTTCTCTCGTACGAAAAAAATTTCAATCAATCTAATTGAATAATTAATTTATTTCAATCGGGATAATTTTCTCTTGCCACAGGAACATTACCTCGTATAACAAATAATTAGCTCTTGCTACTTGAAACAAGAATCATACATTTTGGTGGAATTGTAAGAATCTTTATTCTGAGGCCCTCACTTTGACGCTCTGTTCGGGACAGGAGACTACTCTGGTAGGAATTTTGACAGGGGGGGATTCTCGAGCGCCAGATTGTTTTTGAGGTAGTTTACTCTACACAGTATAAAATCGCTTCGAGTTAAATTCGCAGAGTATGTTTTTAGAGTTGAAATACTCTTGCAAACTCACTCTGATACTGCAATCAACTCTATAACTACACTTCTCGCAGATTATCTCTATTGAAGATAATTCTAGATTGAATTTTCACTAATGTCGTATTGAATTCACTCTATATTCCTGAAATTTTAATAAAATAGCAATTCAGATAACTCAATTCACTAACAATTGAGATTGAATTCATACTAGTATTAACTGACACTAGTGAACTTGAATGTTCCACTCGTGTCGATTAAATTGACACTCTATCATTGTTCAATTCAATCTATATACGATGAAATATCAATCTATACAGGTTCAGATCGTTCAGTCTACTGGATAGTGGAATAAGAAATACTGATATAGTGTCAATGATATAATGATCATGATATTAGCTTCAAGTAGCTTTTTTACTTTACCCACGTAGTGAGAGATTTTTCTCAATATTGAGTTATTAACGTATTTCCGTATATACCTATCTCAGTTATTTTCCGTTTTTTCCGTTTCGAATTATTATTTCGAACGATTCATGAAAGAGATTGGTTAACTAAGTAGTCTAGTGGGACGCGAGTCATTTTTCAAATATCAAACTATTAAAATATTATAAAGTCACACTACTTCTCATCCGTCAATTCGCGCCACTGCATGCAGGTGGCGCTGCAGAGACTATGCCGAGATTTCGCCGCTGAACGTCTGTCGGAGTCCAATAAATACTGTGACATGTGAAATAATGGTTAATCCAACTTGGATGAAATCTCAATAGGAAATAGTAACTAGTTTACTCAACTAGTGTTATATATCAATCTAAAATGATGAATAAATGATAACTCCTTATTAGCACCTAAACATATGGTAGTGTCAATTTGAAGAATGCAGGAGTCATTCGACATACAGGTAGTGTAATTAATACAATCAATTTCCGGTGGATCCGATTCCGATACTGTTCATAGTGTGAAATCTACTCAGTACTATTATATTCCCAACTCTCAACATTTGTGACTATGTAATATTCAGTTATTGAATTTCACTCTGAAGTGATGATATTGACACTAGCTTGGGGTCTTTCAACTCTATTTTTGTGTTCATTCAATATATTTAGAGAAATAAATAGAGTGAGTTTCAATGTGCTTCCATTGAACATTTACACTAATTGAATTGAAAAAATCACACTATAATATAATAAACTATAGAGTTAAATCATTCACTCTAGAGCTTAGTGGTCCTCCTGGGAACAGGTATAGTGTTAAATTTCACTCTATTTTTTTTACTGTGTATCTGCTCTGCACAAAATATTTTTTTGTACAAAGGCCCAAAGTACCAACAGTGGAGAAAGGTACAGGAGGTATACCTACCTCGGTACCCACAGTATAATCCTGGGGACAATGGTATTGAATCGACCTGGAATCAATAAGTAGCCACAGGAGTGTAGGCTTTAATTACAAACCCTGGGTTTAGACTGGAATACTGGTTGCTATTTTTAGTCGGTATAATTACAGGAATCAAAACAAAATATCTCTCAGGTCTTTGGTATTTTGAGGTTAGGTCTGGAAAATTATTTATTCAACTATTTCATCATTTCTACCTGGAGAATCGGAAACACAGTTCCAAACGAATCACACAGCTTCAATTCCTATTTATATTTTCTTTTCCTTCGATTTTTCTAATTTTCCAATATCGGAATTTTAGTGAGGTTAATTAATTATATTTTTCCATTCATGTCAAAATTTCAGGAAACATAGATCACCGCCTTACGGGACACAGAGCACAGAGACCCGGATGCACAGGACAGGATTTCTCGAGGAAAAGAAGAAGAAGAAGAATTGTTAACTAGCTTGTCAGTGTCAGTCGTCAGTCAATAATAATACTCTGCAATTTTGACAAATGAAAATATTGAAAATCACTGTATAAATTATTGAACTATTTGGAACTGAAAACAATGACGACAAAGAAAGAAATATGGAATATGCAATCACAAAAAAACCGTTTATTCGTAAATACAACTTTCTGGCTTCGTTAACAGGTCGGGTGAGTATCGGTGTGAAAAACAACAGGAATGAAATGCATCTATGCACAAGATGAATAACACTGGTGAAAAATATACAAACTAACATGTGTTACAGAAAAACACTATACAATAATACTTTACACTGGTTTTGAATGAAATATGAGAGCACTAAGAGATCAGCAAGAGAATCAGGAGCTTGAAGAGCAACGGTAACCAGGTAGTGTAGACTTGTCGAGAAGAGCTTAGAGAGAGAGCCGAATCCTTGGCTGTCTTCAGTATTTATGCACTGCTTTGGCCTTGGCACAAGGACAAGTAAATCTGGAATCTCATTGGTCAAAACTCCCACCTTGTCATGGCTCATGGCCATGGCCACTAAATCTGTCCTTGAAAAGCACATGTGCACCTCCAACACAAAACGCGGAAAAAATAATATTACACCCTACATGGGCACAGGAACAGGATCTACTACCTTTGCTTATGCTGCTGAATGAATTTGGCTGGAAAACATTCAATAACAACAAAGTTATGAGCAGTCAAACATTCTTCATTTCAACTGATAAATAATTCAATCAAATTGCATATCATAAGCAAAGGGTTGAAAAATATTGAAGTCTTTAGGGTTGTAATGATGTTCATCAGAGTTTACTATCTGGAAAAGCTGTGGGAAGTCAGGAATCAATGCATTACTCAGCTCTCTCAGGATTTCAGGTTTCGAGCTTTCGAACAGGTGAAATTCAACTAGAATCAGGCTCAGGTACCTAGATCTTGATCGAAACCAGTCTAGTAATGAAGCTGGTCAAAAATACTTTATTACAGAATATTCGAGAATCTTATGAAAAACTTGGACGATACACAGCGCCCTCGATAGGACACTTCGAGTAGCGAACGAAGCAATCGAAGCATCAGTTGAACCTCAGTACTATGTTATGTGTAAATGTCCGTTTCAGTGCCATTCGCGTATCATTACTGCGTTTTTTGTGATGTTTCTGATATTGTGTGTATTAGAGGATCGTCGATAATCAATTTGAAAGATGGTTCCATCTACTAGAAACATTTCTGGAGTTCAAGTCTCAAGCTGCCTCACTTGTTGGGAGTTGGAAACATTTGAGGTATGTAAATTGTAATGAGTAAGTATCTATTCAAGTTGTTTGCAATTCAAAAATAAATGAGTCACCTATATATCCTGATAATGACATTCAAAGAATAACCTACTAACCTACTTGAATAAGTAGATGTTCATCGTTGTGTTAAGTTGGAATATGTTGATCAAAAAATTATGCATGATGAATACGTTCGATGGCATTTCTTTCCACGGTCACCTACTTATTTTTTTCCATCCCATGTTGATTAGACATTTCTCAATCAGTAGAATTAATTACTTGATCCAAGAGCAGAGGTAGCTTGATTCAAAATTAAAATGTTTATGTCAGCTTTTCATTCATTTCAGTGAATAGCAATGCTCTTGCGTTCATAAAACAAAACTTGAGATGTGGTTGCGATGAAGTAACAGACATTGCATCCTGCGTATGACCTGTTTACATAGTGAAACTCTATTGCTTCAATCTCCCAATTGAAATTAAGAATTTTTATCTTCAGATCAAATCATAGAAAATATCCTGCCGTTTCTAACAGAAGAATAACAGATCAACGACCTGATTGAAAGTAACATAGGTGACATCATCCGACTGAAAGAAGGAATCAGAGTAAAAATGTGAGCACCATCAGAAGCCTCTGGTTTGTTGGATTTTGACTATCTTTTACTTCAAATTCGAAGTTCTTGTTTCCAAGTATTGATCGAGTACCTATGTCTTCTGTATACATACCAAAGAAGGGAAGAGTTGTATTTCGTGCAAGAGAATTTATTCAATATTCGTAGCAGAGCGCTTTCGACTGTTAAGTCATCATCAGTGCATACCTGTGAAATCGGGAACAAATAACCAAGTCCCTAAGGAGCGAATGTTTTGTTAGTCTAATGAGAACCTAACTAACATGTCACTCAATAGTCTGGTTTATCAAAATGCAACAATTCAACAAGTGAATACACCAGGGAAACCCAGTTGAGCCTAATGAGAGCTCACACAAGTTATTCCAGATGTGATCAAAAGTAGAACAAATTCAACTGTCTGACAACCTATTAACACGAAGAAGGTTTGAGAATCCGGTTTGTGACAAGTTATTCTCAGAAATCTTTGTGAAAACTCAAGCCTCCAACTGCGAAGGAAGTGAAAAGTCTAATGAGAACTTCCACAACCCATGAAATTGTAACATCAAGATATATATACAGTTGTTCACATTTTTCACGTCAATTATGTCAATAATTGTTCTCGAAACAAACCCAAACTATATAGTTACTTTTTTTATCGCTTGGAGCGCACGAAAGGGAATATAATGTTCAAATACAGGAGCCCTCAATTCCAGAAACCCTTATTCTCGAATCAAGAGTGACATACTTGAGATCAAGTGCAACAATGTTCAAAGGAAAAATCTTGAATCCTGAATTAACTCCAGGAATCTGGACAGGAATCTGGAATAAAGCGCCACTATGATCATGCCAAAATTCTCAATCTTGGGGGAAGAAACCCCTTATTGACACTCAAGACATTGTCATCTTCAATGAATAATCTGGAATCTTTGACTGAGTATCTAAGCATTCAATGAAATAGAATATGTTCCTTCTGCTTGTCTGACTTCTCGTTCCCGCACCTTGGCGAGTTCGAGCTTCAGAGGAGAAGGAAAAAAGAAGAATAGAAAAAGTGAGGTCGACAGAATAGACTGAAAACTGAGTGTTGAGGATACCATCCAAGACGAGTTGAATAAGATTCATGAGGTAATCCTAAAAATCTAGAGGGAAATGAGGAGAATTATTGAACCTTGAGGAACTTAGCACATTCTCCAAATCGTATTATGCAAACAGATCGGATCACTTTACTGTATAAATCGAGAAGGCATAAGAAAAGCGGGATCGACCGATGGCCGGGCTCCCTGCAGATATGCTACTAAGTGTGTTTCCAGGGGGCGGTTTGGATGAATTATTGCCGGCAATGACCACGAGTCACCGTCCCCAAGAGGCGCACGCTGAGATTTGTTTCTATAAATCATCGGCCGGCTCCTCTATCTTGCACACACCACTGACAAATGCTTTTATTTGACAAATCCCAAACACCGAGCACATTCATTTCTCCCACATCGGTTATGGTGCTTACAGGAAATGATCGCATTTCATGACGAAAATATACGAGTTTCCTTCATTTTGGTCAGTTTATGATATTCTATGGTGATATTTCAAGGACGAATCGTCGACTATCGTTATTACCTCAACAGTAACTTGTATTACGACAATTTCAGTTATTTCTGCATAACTGTAATATCGTAGCCTCAGAGCAACAGTAGGACATGTGAAAAAATTTGGCTTTCGGGGTTATTGAAGTTTTTGAATCATAAACTACCTCGGCATCTAGTGGAATACTGATACAAACCTTATGACGTCATAATATATTTTATTTTTAATATAACTTTGTGTTACACAAGTTCCCATTTCGATATCGAGTTAATGCAACAGTAGGTTATGATAACATATCCTGCTGTAGCACTGAGATTCTCGCGCGAGTGCATTAGTTATCCATGGTTATCCTAAGGTTGCTCTATCGCCCAGCTTCGATACTTGAACAACATGTCTATTCCTGTTTAGTATTCTGGAAGCGATTGAATTGATAGCAACGTCTTCAAAATATTTCAGTTTCTGTTGGTCTCAGTGAATATTCACACAACTATGTACCCAGAGATTTAAATTAAGAAAAAACCCGCTGGTTCATTTATTCTGTATGCGTCTGTTTTTCGTTCAATAAACCATTTTTCTACTATTTACCAATTATTTTCTGTGATAAGCTCATTTCCCCAATGTATTTGAATTGAATCAATGAAAAATATGAGACAAGATGAAATTAATCACTTTTGCAAGATGATGTTCTAGTCAAAATGCTGATTATTCCTGAGGAACACTAAGTCAAGATATAAATTCATTTCGATATCCTATAAAATCTCATGCATTTCTATAGCAACAGTGAGACAAGTGGATAAAATTATCTCTCAGCTGTTCTTATTGATTTCGAATCATCATCATTTGGAGTATACTTGGAAGTTCAGAAAGTGTCCAAAAATTCACTGAGATGCGTTTACTAGATCCTGACATATGTGGGATTGAAGTTATCATGAAAACTTGAAATCGAATTTACTCGAAACTAAGATTTTGTTGATGTCCCACTGTTGCTCTGAGGCGACGATATAGTATCTTCAAAGTTGGCATCATATGGCAAACACATTTAATAATTATATATTTTAAAATTCGTCTTGGGCATTCAGTTTTGCTTTGAAAAAGATGAAATATGATGGCCTACTCAATCGGTGTGATCGGGGTGACGTAACTGTCGCTAAATCAGAGATTATACGGGGAGTGTATAATCTCTGGCTAAATGTCAAAAGTTGATTCCTTCCAAATTATTCGCTGCCATTCAAGTTTTGAGTTCAGAGTGAATACCCCCAGTCGAAATTAAGGAAATACTTTTCAATATCAATTCGAAAGCCATTGGAATAGATGGAATCTCAACGTATATATGCTTCAACTCTTGCTTTGATTCTGTTAATTGCCATCAGTTCATGTTATAAACATTTCTCTAGTAAGTGGTATTATACCTGGCATATGGAAAATTGCTATCATTCAACCCATACTGAAAAACAATAAACCCGTTGAGATGAAAGATCTCAGACCACTTTCAATACTTCCGGTGGGTTCTAAGATATTAGAGAAATCTGTGAAATTCCAGCTGTCTGCACACCTCCAGAGATATGATGATGTTCTACCTCCCAACCACTCTGGTTTCCTCAAAGCTTATAGTACAGGAACAGCCTTGTCTTCGATAACAGATGATATCGCCATAGCACGAGACAAAGATATGGCTACAGTTGTAGTACTCATTGATATGTCTAAAGCATTTGATACTGTTAACTTTGAACTGTGACTGTCCAAACTGCAATACTACGGAATCAAAGATGAGACACAGAAATGGTTCACTAATTACCTACACCAACGCAAATGTTCAACTAGGATAACAATAGCAGGTACTATAAACTTCTCTAACTCAACAGACATCGGATCAGGTGTTCCACAAGGATCGATACTAGGACCAGTACTCTTCAATATATTCACAACAGATCTGCCAAATCATGTTCGAGAAGGTTGTTCATGTATGTATGCTGATGACGTACAATATTTATACAGTTTTGGACAAGACAAAATTGGATATGTTTTCAATACTATAAACACTGAAGTTGATTCTTTCAACCTTACAAAAACTCAAGTCATTAAATCATTGAATCAGAAAATGCTGTATCAGTAGTGAAAGAAACTGGTACCGTTTCTATTAAAAATGTGTTTGTGCCCTATTCGACGTGTTTTAATAATTTGGGATCACGAATGAATGAATGAATGAATGAACAGTTATTTTTCAATGAACATGAATTTCAAGCACTGAAGCATCTTTATCAAATCCGGAATGTGCTATCAACTAGAGCTCAAATCATATTCAGTGACTCTTTGGTGTTATCCCTGTTCAATTACTGTGATTATGTCTATGCCCCATTTCTGACAAAATGCATGTATTCGAATCTGTTTCAATCTGTGACGTAGAGAAAGTACTAGTGGAATTATTAATGATATTGGGTGGATGAGGATGATTGAAAGAAGGCAATTGCATATTTGATCTTTCATATTCAAACATAGTCACCTGGATATCTATACAAAAAGCTGACATTCAGAAACGAAATACATGAGAGAGATACTCGCTATCAAAGGCAAATGAATATATCACATCATACCACAAACTTCTCCAAATGTGGATTTTTATATATTGCTCCGAGCATAATGAACCGAAACTCAGGAAGCTTTCAAAAGAAATGTTGAATCTAAACTGTGATATAAATTCAGGCCAGTATTGCATTTTTATATATATGCACTATTGATCTTTACCTTTTGTACATTTGTGGTGATAACAGCTGGCTGTGTCACCTATTATTATCCGCGTAATCGAATATGACCCTTGTTGAGATGTAGAATGTATAATGAAAGTGACTTTTTTCTTTCATTTATTATATATGTTGACAGATGAGTCTGGTATATCATTTTAGTACTGAAAAATATACCATTTAAATAAATTTCGCTCATGAATTCTAGACGATACATCAACTTTGCATCAAACATACCAGAAATTTGGAGCAGAGATTATTATCTTCCAAAGAAAAATAATATTTTTGTCGATAATTGAACATCTAAAGTTAGTAACACGATGAAGCTACTGGTAAGGAACAATACTGAAAGTTGCAATAGAACGTTCAAAGCACATATCTAAAATTGGAATAAAACAACTTTTCCCTGTAAACATTTTTGAAATTCGAGCACAAAAGGCATGTTTTCAGCAATTAATTTTTTATATATTTTGGATATTCACCAAATTCAACTTGTTTTGGGTGATATCCTCTTCTCTCTTCTTTCTTTTCAAACATATCAGCCTTTCTTGGCCAACTTCTCTCTTCCTCTTCCCCTCCGAGCACAACCTCACCATCAAGTGGTGTGGTGAGGACAGAACGCGGCCGCTTGACAGATGAAGCATTTTGGGACCATCTTCTGTATCTCTAAGGATGAGGCGATTTGCTGATATTTGTGCTGGAAACCCGTGGCGATGGATGAAAGGCACCGAGGTGTGGTGTCGCTAATGGGGCCTCTGGTAAACAGGGCGACATCTCAGAATAAACAGCATTAGCCCTGTGCAGGAGGAACCACAGGGCTCGTCCATCTTCTTCCCCCGTCACTCGTAGGAGGAGAAGAACTTTAGGCCTTCTTCGTAGACGAGAACAGGGATCGGTAGAGTATAATCTTCAGGAACCTGATACCTACTCGGAAGCGATGAGAGAGATGAATCATTTCAAGACATACGAGTATAACGAAGGTGGTATTTGATATGTGGTGTTGGTGGAAGAGACGGTTATACTATCCTGTACAAAAAATTAAAACTGTTTAAGGATTACGAAATGCCTGTTTCATTATGAGAAAAACTTCCATGTAGGTATAATCTGGTCCTATATCAAATCTATGAGGTACCTACCTAACCTTCCTGGAACAGAAAAGTGTTTCGAAATACGCACCTGTTCCACATCAAAAACATTAGCTTTTTTCATTCAAATCATTCATCAGAAAACATTCATTGATTAAAATATTTCGATTACCATCAGTTATAAGATTTTTTCACCATAGACATTTATATAACTAGATTTTTCCCAGTGTTAGAGTATAGGTACAGTTATAAACAGGGACCCCCATGCTACCATAAAAGGATAGGTCGCTTTCATGGTGTCCATAAAAGATGTGTATCATCTCTTCATCTTCAAAAGAACCCGGGCACAGGAATAGATATAGATATACTATAGTGATCTGATTGCTCAATTATTGATCATGAACCATTTCAACACATTGAGCTGTATGCGGTGGTATATGTTTATCTAAAATATTATATTGTAACAAACCTCACGATATATTGAGAACTGGAAAATATGTATTTATTGACAGCTGCTAGATTAACAGTGATTCCTACATGAGGAAATCAATTTGTATCCCCCTTCATATTAGTATAAATCTTTTAGTGATATAATGAAATCAACCATTATATACACCACTCATCCATGAAAGATCTCCCTGCTAAGATTCGCTTATTCCTTATTCGCACAATAAGACGTAACTCAACTCGACGTATAAGTGGTGTATCTGATATGTCTACACAATTCCAGAACAATACAATCCCAAAGTTATAAGTAGTGGCCGAAGAGGCGAGATATAAAACACGGCAAAGTTCGGATTTAAGGGCCTTTATATGACGCTGAATGCACCCCAGAGCGCCATTAGAACTCGATCTTGTTAAGCACTTCACACTCGTATTTACACGGTTTTATTTGCGTTTATTACTACTCTCAGTGTCTTTATAGTTGTCCGACTTTTATACAGGGTAACTCACGGTCCATGGTACGTTAGACGTTTACGGAGAACGGGACATAGGATCATTCTGAAATTTTGGTTACTCACGTGGTTGCTCTTGGTCTATCGATCTAAAATAATTTCAGCTCTGCGGCGTTGCCGCTTCTATCGAAAAGTAGCAACAACTTTGTTATTTTAAATGGAACACCCTTTAATTTATTGCATTTTCAGATTCTCTATGAAGAGCTGATTTCATCGATGTATCACACTTGGGGTCTAGCGGAAATGATGACAGAGATATAGGGTGTGAAAAGTCGACATTTTTCTACTTTAGGAATTTTTTACATCGATGAAATCAGCTCTTCAGAGAAAATCTAAAAATGCAATAAAATACAGGGTGTTCCATTTAAAATAAAAAAGTAGTTGCTACTTTTCGTTTGTAATACAACAAGTGTATTGATGATTATCGAAACACAAATTCCTTCGATTTTGAGAAACAAATTGTGTTGCTTGGAAACCACACGAGCGCATAGCGCGAGTGTGGTTGCCTAAAAGCAACACAATTTGTTTCGAAAAAGAGAAGGAATTTTCGATAATCATCAATTACACGTGTTGTATTTGTCAAGATTATTTCATGAATGAAAAATAAACCATTTTCACGCCCTTGATACATAAATAACTATTTTAGAAGATATTAATGAAAGCTTCCACGTGATCTTGGACAGACAGTTTCAGACTCTATTCAAAATTAATTTTTATTTAGAAAAGTACTTCTTACATAAATGCAACTTGTGAAATAGACACGTCAATAAATATCTTTATACCTTTTCTAGATCAGGGTAGAATGAACATGCGTTTGTATGAAATTCAAAATTTCTACCAAATATCGAGTATAAAATAAATCTCCAACAGGCATCAGGCCCAGACCAGCGGGCCAAAAATGAGCCAGACCCTGCATCCTTCTTCGAAATCGTACAGATTCCCCATCAGAATGTCGGGACGTTGCATCATCATCATCCCTTATCAGACAAGGAGTCGCCTTGCGGTGACGTGGAAAAATGGCACCACAACATAACATTGACCGCGCAGAGACATCCATTGTGACACAGTGACAGGACGTCGTGGACTTTTTGCCTCGGCAGACTCGGGACGGCGCTCGCTAATGATAACGCGTTACTTACGATCCATTCAGTCCCTATTTTTCGGAAGGAGGATGATGGATACAATGGAAGTGTCTAATTCCGTTGATGTGGATCATTTTTGATGTGATGCACATGCGAAAGAATCTGCGGATAGTGTTATGATGCATTCTATACATTTTTACAAATGTCATCATTTGTAGATAGATTCAAGGGACTGGTTGTGAGGTTATAACTCTTTTCTGAAGGATAGCATGATTTCAGATATATTCTTCCTTCGAATTGAAAAGATAGTTAGGTACTTGATGGAAATCCATTCGGAAAATATGAACAAAATACGTCATGTTTCGCAGTTGGATTCACAATGGGCGCTAATCATTATTTAGAATATGAACAGTTGATTTACTAACCATGATATCACTCTCAGAAATGAGGATTGATGAAGTTGAATACAAGGTGTCTACATCCACATGAAAAAAATCTGTGTTGAAAGAATTGATAAAGAATATTATGATTCCTGGAACATAACCTCAACTCAACACAAAGCAGCAATGCGAAAAAGTTGAAATATTTCAACACTCAAAGAAATACTATGGGTTGACTTGACAAAAAAATGTGTTTAATCAACAACATCATTATAATTGTTGAATAAAACTACAATGATGGTACATTCAATGATTAGGTGATCGTCAAAATAATTGAGGAAAAATTGTACATGAACAAATTCAACATCAACCAGAAATTTTAGTTGATTTTGATAATATTTTTGTGGTTCAACAAATAATTTGTGAAAATTAGTCAAATCGAACTAGGAATAGTATTTCAACAGCATTATAACTGTAACTGAAATATCTTTATAGCTCGCTCACTGTTATATTTGGTAGGCAAACGAATAGGAAGTTATAATCAACATATTAGTATTTCAAATCAAACTAAAGATACTTAGTATTTCAACTATATTATATTGTAACTGAAATATCATTACAGCTTGCTCACTGTTAAAGTTGGTAATCAAACGAGAAGGAAGGTAAAATCAACCTGCAACCATTTCAAATCACTCTAAAGATAGTATTTAAACTATATTATGTTGTGTAACTAATATATTATTACAGCTCGTTCACTGTCATAGTTGGTAGACAAACGAACAGTAGGTTGAAATCAACCAACCTTCTTTGAAGGGTTGTGATCTTTCCATTGGTATTTGCAGGGCGACAGCGTCCACATCTATTCTAGCAATGAAGTGTTTTTGGTAAGTCGATTATGTAATCTCGGTATTCAATATCGAGTTGTTATTTAGTACTAAATTTGGTAATGATTCAACATGCTGTATGAAATTATTGCTCAAGTTCGTCTCTTTTTCTCAGGACTCTCTTCAATTTTTGGATCATTTAGTACAGAAGAAGTGGATATAATCCCAGGTAGGTTGTATATGACAAGTACCAGAATCATACAAGAAGATTGAGAACATTTTGAAATCTCTCCCACTACCAATTAATAATCATGATGAGGAAAATTCATCAGATGATCGTAATTATGTGATGGTGAGTATTATTCATGAATTCAATCAATTCAATATTAAATTCATATTTTGATTCTATACATTTCTTGCAGGAAGAAGATGATAAACTGTGGTCATAAAGGATGAATGGAAGAGCACATTCAAATAACGGAGACGAGAAATTACAAATGAAGAGAATTATACTGTACATATTTTGTAAAGGTGACCACCATGTTATGAATAAACTTGATGTTGAAAAATAGTCAATATACCTATATCTACTATGCACTTTGTTGGTGAACCAAATATTATGGCTATCTATGCAAAATATAAGTGAAGGGACGAAAATTATGGTTAACATACCACTCATTTTGTTTTGAGATTAAAATCTGGTTGATAACCAATTTTCTTGAACACTTTCATTCGTATGGTGACTAAACATATTCAACTATTGTTCGCTGGTTGATTTAATTATTGAACCAGATAGGCTCATTTTCATAATATGCTCTTTTTGGTTGATTTAACCCATCAATTTTTTTGAGTGAACTTCATCGCTTCAAATATCTTTCAAATTCTGCGTCACCGATGAGGTTGCATGACGCGTGACGGGTAAACCAAAAACGCTGCATTGGGAACTGGCACCTTTATTTTTTTATGTTCTGGTTCCCCTGAAAAGGGATATCCTGTAATGTTCAGAGAACATCGTGAGAACCAAGGGAAGTAAGGTAGGAATTGGTGTTCTTCTTAAATTTCTGGAGGTAATATGCCTCGAGGAACACCTTCCTTAGCAATGTGTTCCAGAGCCCCGCTGTTCGTTGGATGAACGAGTCTTCAGAAAGAGATGTTCTGCAGGTCTTCAGAGTGACCACGAAGGGGTGCGGAGCCTCAACTCAACGAGTTAATCTTGCGGGACTGGCCAAGGGAGGAACAATCGTTGATATTTCAGAAGAACATGTCCATGAAAATATCTATTAAATAGAGTCAGATTGCCAACTTTTCTACGGTGTTCCAGAAAAGTGAGTGAGTTTGTGAGCGAGTCATCACCCACGAGAAGAATTTCCCTCTTTTGGACAGAATCCAACAGTTTCAGGGTATGTTTGGGTGCTGCACTTCAAATATGAGAACAGTATTCCAGGACAGGTCGAATCTGTGCCTTATAGATCATAAGCAGCTGACTGGAAATGAAATAGCTCCTGGCCCGAAACAGAAAACCAAGTTTTTGGGATGCACTTTCAGCAATTGAAATTGAATGTCAACCAAACCGAACGAGTATAAAAACAGTTCTTCATGAGCCTTTCAAAAATGTTTTATTTTTTATTCGCAAAGCTGTAGAATGTAGAATGAATAGTTTCGCCTGTATATACAAAACAGTTAAAAATCGATGTATACAAACGTTACATAGGTGATTCCATAATGATAATTTCCAATCTATTCTATCACTTCGTGAAAGATTCAGATCATCTCAGCTGTTAAATGTTCATCCACCGCATGCATTGTTCCCTTTATCGATTTGTACAGAAAAGCGCTTTATGGCTTCTGAATAGAGAAGCAGTTAGTGTTCGGTAGGTTATCTAATATTAAAAGCCCTTTTATGAATTCTCCGCTAGTGGTAGAGGAAAGCTGAAGTTTTCGTCGAAAATCAGTGGCTCACAAACGGTTTAGCATCTTCTAGTAAACACACTCACGTCGAAATAACGTAGTAAAATTACCACCACGGTCGGTTGAAATAAGGTTATTATTTTTTGTGATTTTTGTTGAAATGAAGCGCAATGAGCTTATTGTTGCAGTGATTTCAACCATGAATATTCTCACGGTATTTCCACATATTCTGATTTTGATTTTTTTGTATAATTTAGAAGATTATTTTATTTCTGATTATACAGAGAGAGGAATGAACCCTTCCATCATATATGTAGGCAATATCCTGGATTCAGATAGATTCCATTAAAATAACATCAAAAATTCCTATTTTTTTTAGGAGCCCCTTGGGATACATGGTCCCATGAAGAATATACGTCTGGAAAATTTGTTTCATAAAACTCGAAGTCCTTGCTGTAATTTCATCATTTTTCATTATGATGGATATACTATAGATTATAGTCTCGATGGAACTAACGTTTTCAAACACATTTAGCACGAAACTTGAACAAAAAAAGATGAGGGTAGTCTTGGTCGACATCGTCAAATTACCCTGTTTTTGAAAGAAAAAGTAGTTTTGTTTACAACGGCATCAGTTTGCAGTATTTTAAGGGTTTTCTGATATAAGACCATATATTTCTAAGAGAGGGAATAATCGTATCATAGGAAAAAAATTGCCATGATAGGTTATAAAATGTCCCTATTCATAAATCACTTTTCAGTAGGTATATACAGGGTGCCCGTTTTTCGAGCTATATACCATGGGGATCTCAGTTATTATATAAGATATACGAGGACGGTTAGATTAGGGCAAAATTGCGCATGTTCATGCTGAACATTTATTGGAAGAAAACGAAAATTTGCAATTTTCGTTTTTATTTTTTCAGGCTAAAACCGAGGCACTTATTCACAAAGAATCTGAATCTGTTATCGTATTTTTCATGACGTTCTTGTTCTTGAAGTTATATCACTAAACTTTGTTTTTCCTTATGGGTGCCATATTGGATTTTAGCATTTTTGAAAAGGCCTTTTTATCATCACAATGATCAATGATGTATCACACGATATGATTTTTTTCGTCCATATCACTCTTGATTTCTTTCACAGCCATACACGGCTATGTTCGCGTGTTTGCTTTTCACTCGATGGTGACTGATGAGAATTAATCAAATCAGAGTATTCCAAATCTGAAATGAGTAAATGGAATCTCCATTGATAACATTATTTCCAAATTAGTTATATTGAATCTTAATGGAGATAGTGTTATCAATTCAATTATTCAATAATTCAGTTGTGATCATTCATGAGATCTATAAAATATTTGTTGAAAACGTTAGGGCGTGGACCGAAATTTAGACATTATTGAGTGGAGTTTGAGTGAAATCTCACTAATTTTTTTTCTCAGTGTAACAAGAATTCGTATATTCACAGACCTTATATAAGTATAGAGGAAGTGTGAAGGATATACTAACATAAGTGAATAGTCGTAAAAGAGATATAATCTTCAATGGAATTCATTTATTGAATGAATTCTAATATAAATCAGTCATAGTCTTTTTGCTTCATCTCAAATGCGGAAAGGCTAACAGTTTTGGGATCTCCGTTTAATATAAGAGGGAAACCTCAAGTGACCAGTGGCAACATCTGCGCGAATCCAGACCAGAATATATCACCTACGATCAAAAAACATTCTTGTCCATTCTCAAATTTACACCCCTATCATGATGTAGGATGTTGAATCTGGACGGTCACGAATTTATTTGATTTATGTGACTTCGGTTATTCGAGAAAGTATAACTTCAAGATATAGTGGAATATTTCAGCGAGTGTTCCATACTGATTAATCTGAATAAGAGTCTGACTCTGAACGAATGAGAGTGGTTTAATATAATAGTAATATTCTGTTTACCAACTTTGACTGAGATTAACCAAGATTCTCAGTGCAGCTCAATAGCTCAGTTGTATTACATGTTTCATTTATATTAGTCTGATGTTTACTCTGGACTAAGAACTATAAATATAATTATTATAGACGTTCAATTGGGATAGCAATTAAATATTTAACTTCTGGGTACCTCTATTCCATTATTATTGTTATATTACTATATTATTTTTCACATTTTTTTTTCTTCAACATGTATTGAAAACCACAAATGATACAACTTTGTCATTGTTATTCAAAAACATTGGATTGGGGTACGTATATTTTCATTTGTAATGATAACATAGGCTAGTTTTGAAAGGAACATGTAATTATTTATTACTACCTGCATAGATCCAAATATACATTTAGATCTATGCTACCTGTTTGTTTCTAATGAATGAATGAAATAAGGTACTGGAGGCAATCAAGGCCCACCAAAATTGAAAACTGAATAACTCTAATTTTTGTTGATTTAGAAAAACAGAAAAACAAAATCCAGTTATTTATTGAGTTTATTCATTTCAGCTTTCAAAAAAGTAGAAAATATATCGCAAATTCTATTATTTTTTGAACTAATTTTTTGTTGAAACACTCTTTGTGGGCCTTACACCGTATATATTCTAATGAGGCCCGGCCCCAAAATTAACTTACCACATATTTTCGAATACCGAGCACCTTGATGTTATCTTCTAGACATGTCATACAAATTCAATAACCAACAAAAGCGGCATTAATTAATATAACATTACACTGAAAAAAAAAAGAGTGAAATTTTACTCAAACTCCACTCAATAATGTCTCAATTTCGGTCCACACCGCTACTTGACTGAGTGAAATGGCAATTCAATGAGTGAATATAAGGAATCAGAATTGAGTCAATGTTCCCAGGTTAGATTTGAATATAATTTCAATTTCGCGATTTCTTGAGTGAGTTTCAGCTCATTTTCGAGTGTCAAGAACATTTATTAAGTGCTTTTATACAGAAAATGCTGATGACCAGAGAGATTCGGACATTCCTTTATTTCGAAGTTCTTCATGAATTATAACACTGTTGGCACGTTGAAAAGGGGCTGAGACGCTAACTATATACTGCGCATGGACCGGCCCTTTTACCAATTATTTGGTGAAATCGCTCGACAATGAGTGATAAAATGTTTCATCTAATGATCGAGTGAAAGCCACTCTAATATGTTTTTCTGGTTTGTTCTATTATAAATTTTGTGCTATTCAATCAAATATGTCAAAAATATTGTCATTATCGGGAGTAATTGTGGAAATACCCAATTTTCATTAGGAATTCCACTTAGTAGATTAAGTCACTCAAAAGGATTTATAACAGTGTAGGAACAAGAATCAGTGAATGGTCTATTTTGCCCACCCATCAGGGGAAAATTTAGTTTAGATACCTTTTCGACCCATTAAACAGACAAAATATACCTATTTTCATCAAATAAACTTCAGGTTCATTATTTCAATTACGTTCAATTATAGAACAGAACCATGTACAGAATATATAGGTAGATAGGTATACCTCCTTTCTTGTCAACCAAACCAATTTAACGGAAATATCGTGAAAATAATGTAATCCACTCATATCCAGAAACTCGAACATGTACAGAATATAGGTACACTAAAAACAAAATTGAGTGAAATTTCACTCAAGGTCCACGCAATAATGTGTCAATTTTGGTCCACGCCCGATTGAGTTGAAATTCCACCCTACTGGACTGTGTAGAATGGTGATTCATGAGTCGATTCAATCAAATTTGTTACAAACATTCTCATTGATAGAAAAACTTGATATAATATCTAGTTTGAGTTTAGAATTCATTCAAAAATTTCAATCAATAAATTCACCCACAACCACATATTCATTCACTCAAAGGAATTTTCTACAGTGTACTCTTACCTAAAGTACGAATTGTCATCATTCTCAGATTTCAAATGTTTCGGAATATATTCTGTTAGGGAACGAATTGCAGAAATTTTAAGAATGATGGTTAACATTTATTTGATTTGCCCAAACACGAGACGACATATTAAGTGTTCGTTGAAGCTTCAGATTCCAATATTTATTTCATGGAAATATACATTCGTTGACATTGTTTAATTGATATTTTTTTGAAGTCGTTAATAACTATATTCTGAGATTTGTCATTGATATTTTGCCAAAAATACATACAATCACGAACGTGTCCTTTTGTGTGTATTTTATATTGGTCCTTCGAGCCAGATGTCGCTGATCGAGCATCCAAAGAAACGAAATTTCTGAATATATCGTGAATTTAATCGTGAATGTAAGTATTTTTTGGGCAAAATATCAATGACAAATCTCAGAATAAAATTATTGACAATTTCAAAAAAAATATCAATTAAACATCATTTATCTCCTGGCACTGGGTGTACAAATCATTGGACGTCACAGGCATAATACTGATATAACTGAACAAAGATCATATTACAGAAAAATGACAATCCATATCTTATGGAACATATTTGTGTCTCGTGCTTTTTGTTCAGCTGTTGAACAATATGAAAAGTGTGTCCACACTTAAATAGCTTAAAAGAAAATGTTATCCAGAAAGTTGAGATTAACTGAGGAGATTGTACCCTATATAGAAATTTTGATTGAATCTATTGAGCAAAGGGTGACATGTTCCTACAAAACGACTAGAACCACAATTCAAAACTACACTACCTAACGTTCATATTCAACGCGTTACTTTATGTCAAAAAAATAATGAGATAACGAGAATCGGTCATTTTTTGTGGATTGAAATTATCAATTCAGGCTGCTGAAATACTCTCAGCAAAGGTGGCAAAGACACTCTTCACTTCTGGCAAGATTTTGGCTCGGGTGGTGTTTTTATGAACTCAATGCAGGTGTTCCGTGTATATCTATTTGAGTCGAAGCTGCATCGAATATTCTTAGCGCAAAATTTTGAATATGGGCCTCATTACACCTTGGGTTTAATTTGTCTCAGGTACCTGTACCAAGCCTATCCTGATATTTAATAATATATTACACACCGAGAGGGGAAGTGATTCATTCCTGTCGTGAGATTAGAGATGCAAAGCGTCGAGGTTAGCTATAATTTCGAGACAGGAATGAAACTTCCTATACCGAGGTTTGTGTACTATTTTATTTACAACCATCATATTTCGATCAAAATTGATAAATCTATGTTTCGTTCTGAACATACCTGAATTATTACATGAGTGAGGGCGGGAAGTAGAGGTGTGTAATGTGACACTTCCCAACCTTCAATGACGTTAGTAATGACAACATTACATATATGGTTGTGAATAATAAGATATTACAAACCGAGGTGGGAAGTGATTCATTCCTGTCGTGAGATTAGTCAGTTACAACATTACATATCATATGGTTGTAAATAGAGTTACTTGTTATTTTAGTTAGTTATTGTAGTTTGTTATAATCTCGATTTGTGCACTCTCGCGGTATATTGAAATGAAATGGTGACAGGAGAGGAGTGGGAATGTCAGAGGGGGATGTCAAGGGACATTGATGATGCGAAGAATGAAAAGATGAGAGAAGGAGAATCCAATATCTGCTGTAGAGTATACGTGAGCTCTAAACCTGATTGTCCCTGAAATACATGCGTGGTCATCCCATGGAGTAGCAGCCGAATCACCATTGCAGAGAGTAGTAGGACTAATGGTTCTCATAGTGAGTGCACAGTCTGCTCGTATATCAAAGCTCATCCTAAACTCTCAAGTTGTGGCAGATCAAAGACTTCGTAACTGTATTTGGTTAAATTCATGAATTTCTGCAGATCAAAGACTTTCTAACTGTATTCATCAGTAAACTTTGTAATTTTAGTTCATAGTTTATGTTCCCTATATGTTTCTGGAAATAAATTTATCAGTAGTCACAAATTGATTTACAAATTAGCAATCCACGACCCCACTGAAAAAACAAGTCTCAGAGGCACGTTGTGGTATATACCCTATAGTAAATTATGGGTGTAGTACAAATTCAATAGAACAATTTGTTCGTTTAGTTTTAACATTCAGTGTTCAAATTATATAAGGCGTTAGGATTTACTCCATGAGGTAAAAGCAGTGTTCATATATAGGTATTTTCTTGTTGCGTCTTGACTGACTTATCAGTCTGGGTCGAAATTAGGCAATTCATTAGGTAATCGAGAAGATAAGGTAGACACAATCGAAAAGTCAGGAATATACGGAATTAGTTGTATACATATAATGATTGTGAATTGAACATATATAGGCCAAACCAGGCGACCCATCAAAACAAGGTTGAAAGAACGACTAGAAAATTCGAAATATGGTAAGCTACATAAATCGTGTGTATATAGCCGAACACGACATGTATAGTCAAAATCATATAAACACATATAATGATAACCTCAAATTAGTTAGGCATCAAGTTAATGATGTTAGGAAATTAGATGCACATGGGAGCCTAGAGATATTTCAGAAAAGTAATTGGGTAATGACTAAATTTAATGGACCTATTTCATATAGCCTTTTAGTTAAGTGATATAAGATCAAGGTGAACATGTGCACTCAACCATACAAACATTACCTTGGCGGTTAGTATGTCTTTCACGGTTGGGTGGACATATACCTAGTATACATATAAGTAGCATACTAGAATATAATATTTAGTTTTAATATTCACCTGAAAGTGCTAACATAGTTAGCAAAACACGTGTGAAGGCGTATAAAAAAAACGGTTTACTTAGTGGTAAAACAGTGTAGTGGCATATTTTACTAATTTGAATTGATTTCGAACAATTCCTAATGTTATACCCAACTTCTCCCTTCCAGTGTTTTTTTCCATCCCTCGTTTCCCGTTCGAACCTTGAGCCAGTGGACAAGGGTCAACCATAATTAACGTCTATCGTTAATCATAACAAACTTTATGGCCGAAAAACGCTTTTGTTTAAGATTGCGGACCCTCGCGCTAAGTGCCTCTTGCGTAATTAATACGAGATGATTCTGATAATTTCTGAAGTGTGAGGAATGTTTTGGCATTATGGCTTATGAATTGCACTCGAGATTAGATGAAAGCGAAAGAGTTTGTAATATCCAAGCCAAGATCAGTGGCGGCTCCTCATTTCCTCAAAAGAGAAAACGGAGGCTGAGCCTGCTTACCTTGCCCGAATATCAGAATCATCATCTAGATCATTTTTATAATGTAGTGGTTATGTGATTATTCGTATCCTCCTAATTCAGTGCTTGATGTTTCAACTAATTAGTTGTCTCTGTTGGATTTATTTTCATGTAAACAATATCTTAAATACAAAATAGTACCTACTTATCGATAATATATGTCAGATGTTCAATAGAGTATATATCTTCAATTCTTCACCCATGCATGTCAGATTAAAATCCCCGTTGAAGTCAATGCAAAATGCAAGATACAAATGGAGGTGGAAGCCGTGGGCAGATTGCTCCAGTCAACAATCGGAGGTTCATCGGGTGGGCGCGAAAACTCGTCAAAAAATCGCAAATACAATTTTTTTACGATCTTGCCAAAGGATACTACTTTTTGCACTGTTCAGTTGTGCAAGAAAGTTAAAGAACTTTCATTGTTACCACAATGACTAGAGCAGAATATGACGAGGTTAGAGGCATATGCAATTAGACAATTTGATCATCAAAGGATGCTCATATAGTGCCAATATAAGATCAAGACTTGTTGAATGTCCTAACGGATCCCGTTCATTTTGGTCCTTCGCCAAACTTCACTTCCAGCTCGTTTCCTCCTACAACCAAGGAAGATGGAACACTATCCACAACTGCCCAAGGGGAACCCAACATTGCGCATTTATTTGCTGGAAATTCCACCCTGGATTCATCGGGAAAACAACCTCTAAACATAACGCCAATTGACAGTCATATGCCCGAGATCACCTTTCGCCAACGTACTATAAGGAAGATTTTATTGGGTCTCAACACCAACAAAGCTTGTGGCTCTGACGGAATCCCACCGATTGTTCTCAAGAAATGTGCTCCCGAACTAACACCTGTTCTCTGCAAGTACAACCAGTGCTTAACAAAGGCAAAAAGACCCTACCTAGCAACTACAGACCGATCGAACTACTATCTATCATTCCAAAGATCATGGAGGAAGCTATCAACATCGAGCTCATGAAATACCTGGAACATTCAGGTGTTATAAACGATAGGCAATATGGCTTCCGTTATCAGAGATCAAATGGTGACCTGCTCGCTTACGTCTCACATATATGGCAGCAATCTATTGACAAATACGGTGGAACCTTAGACGTGGCACTTGATATCTTCAAGGCATTCGATCGAGTCTGGCACCACGGACTCCTCGCCAAGCTTCCATCTTATGACTTGCTTCCCCAGCTATCTGCTAGCTAGTTTTCTCTCGAACAGTTCTCTTCATGTAGTGGTCGACGGAGTTTCATCTGACTCTCTCATCACAAATGCTGGTGTTCCGCAAGGATCGATTCTAGCACCAACAGCGGGGGTAGCAAATGGGGCATTGATCACGCAATATACAGCCACTCCTGCCCTACTGTCATCCCCACCTACTCGTTGGTGTACCCTGTTGTCTTAGAAACGAGGCTCTGGCGACCGGGCCGGGACAGTATATCCCTTGCTCCAAGTTAAGGTGGAACAGCAAGCGCCGAGGACTCCATGATTGAGGGGGAGCTCAATCGCTGGTTTGCGAACTCCGAATACCAGGCGACCTCCGGTTTCAAACAGCCTTCCTGTGGTAATGCGGGGCTCTGCCTAGCTACTCGTGGGATCAATTATGAGTGTCTTTGAAAAAAAACAGAAACTACCGTAAGGGACAGTGATGTCCTTCCAGTCGACCCTGAAGGAATGGAAATGGATCTGCCTTAAAGTCCTGCTATTCCTGAGGCAACCGAAGAAAACCTCCTCCTGTGTGGACAAAACTTAATGGAGCGGCCAGGAAACGCTTCAAATGGCTGGTAAAAGAAGCGCACTCTCCAGAAGAGGCCCGTCTTCTTGCCTTACAGCCAATAGAGGCAGCGGGACCCTCTGGTAAGCCTACCTCCAAGAGGAATAGGTCAGAGGCCAGCACCCCTGACAAAGCGCCTCCAAAACGTGCCAAAGATATGAAGGGGCATCCAGCGCACCCCCTTCCCCACAGCAAACGTTTAGGCAAGTTGCCGAAAGCGTTGAAGTATCGTGGCGGAAAAATTCCCGGAAGCTCTTCTGAGTACGGAGCAACTAGATGCCCTCCAGAAAGCGATTCTTGGGAAAATGATGGAGAACAAAAAAGGGAGATGTGAAACCTTCCTTCCTGGGCTCCACCTTCAAACCTGGCTACCTAGTTCTGACCTGTGCCAATGAAACCACCTCGAAGTGGCTTATTGACAAAGCAGGAGAACTCACACCCTGGAAAGGGGCATCTCTGAGGATGCTGAAGGAATCTGATATTCCTCGCGCCCAGATTGAAGTGGAATACTTCCCAGCCAGCAAGGACGACTCGACGGAAGAGATCCTGGGTTTCGTCGAAGCCCAGAACGAATGTCTCAATCCAACGGACTGGAGGGTTTCCCGTAGGTTCAACGAGAAATGTTCTGCTGAGCTCACTATTTCGGTGGACCTCACATCCATTGAAATCTTGAGAAAGAAAAGCTTTAGGGTGGGTTACAAGTTTGGCGAAGTCTTACTTAGGTCGAAGAGCAACCCACCTAAGGAAGCTGGTGAGGGTGCCACGTCTGTTCCAATGGAGCAGGGGTCTTCTACCTCAGAGGCTTCGGCCTCAAAGGCTATAGATCAGCTCCCGGCGACAGATGGGGCACCAGGCCCCAGAGGACTTCCAAGTCTGGACGAGACAAGGGCACCGAAGAAGCCCAACCAACCAACTCCAACACCATCGAGCAACAAGAAGCTCAAAAACAAAGGGGTCAAAGTTACCCCTAAGAAATCGAAGGCTTCGAAAAAATAGGCTGCCTGCAAATAAACCTTCATCTAAAAAAACTGCTTCGGACGTGCTTAGCAGAAGGTTTATTTGCGTAAGGCTCAACGTAGCCTTCATCCATCAAGAGCCTTGGATCCATGGAAGTCGAATCAAAGGACTTCCAACTCAAACATATTATAAGTTAATTTACTCCAATGAACATGGCAATCCTAGAGCAGCGTCGCTGCTCTAAAACACTAATTTCATTTCTGTTCCAGAGTTCACTAACAGAGACTTGGTAGCAGTAGCACCAGAGGTGCCGACTGAGGGAGAAAGCATGAGGTTATTTTGGCCTCGGCTTACTTCCCTGGTGATGACACGGAACAACCGCCTCCTGCAGAAGTCGCAAGACTCATACACTTACTGCCGCAGAAGGAACAAACCTTTCATCATCAGTTGTGACGCCAATGCGCACCACACCATTTGGGGAAGTACCAACATCAACAAAAGAGGTGAGTTCCTACTTGAATATCTCTCGTCCAACGACATAAATATAATCAATGAAGGAAATAAAGCAACCTTTATAAACAGTATTAGGCAAGAGGTCTTGGACTTGACGTTGGCCAGTCCGTCTATAAATCACAAAATGCTCAACTGGCAGGTCTCCGATGAACCCTCACTGTCGGATCATAATCACATTAGATTCGATATAGAGGCACAGGGGACGATTGCCACAGAATATAGGAATCCGAAACTGACCGATTGGAACACATACCGTGAATGCCTAAAGTCGGAAGTTGAGGACCTAAACACTAGCATTGAAACAATCCAGGATCTGGAGCAGGTTACGACGCAATTCTCATGATGAAATCTTATGAGCAAAGCTGTTCTGTGAAACAAAAGGTATCGAACCGGACTGTACCTTGGTGGAACAAGCCTCTCAGTGCACTTAGAGCTGACGACTCTTCAATAGGTCAAAACGTACAGGCAACTGGGAAGAAACACAAGAAGGCCTTGACAGAGTACAACAAAGAAGATTTGTCAGAAACAACTTCATGTCCAGTACACAGCATCGCGGATGATAGTACTCTCCATACCGCCTTCTCTTCCAGAGCTCCAATACCAGCCAGGCAAATCAGAAACGGACGAGGGAGAAATGTTGACAACATAAATATGTACTTGGCAACAATTCTCGAATGGGGATCCAATAACTTGGTAGATTTCAATGCAAACAAAACACAAGCATGCATTTTCTCTAAAATGTTCTAAAAAGTTCATCCCAAAAATTTGGTTTTCTGTTTCGGGCCAGGAGCTATTTCACTCTCAGTCAGCTGCTCGTGATCTACAAGGCACAGATCCGACCTGTCCTGATATACGGTTCCCATATTTGAAGTGCAGCACCCAAACATACCCTGAAACTGTTGGATTCTGTCCAAAAAAGGACAATTCGTCTCGTGGGTGATGCCTCGCTCACAAACTCAGTCACTTCTCTAGAACACCGTAGAAAAGTTGGCGATCTGGCTCTATTTTATAGATATTTTCATGGACGATGCTCTTCTGAAATATCAACAATTGATCCTCCCTTGGTAGTCCACGCGAGATTAACCCGTTGAGATGTGGATTCGCACCCTTTCGTGGTCACTTTGGAGACCTGCAGAACATCTATTTCCAAAGACTCGTTCATCCAACGAACAGCGAGGCTCTGGAACACATTGCTAAGGGAAGTGTTCCCCGAGGCATATAACCTCCAGAAATTTAAGAAGAACACCAATTCCTACCTTATTTCCATTGGTTCTCACGAGGATATACTTTTCGTGGAAACCAGAACATGAAAAAAATTGTGTTGCCGTACAGCAATATCAATAGTCCTGACGGACTCGTGGTGTTGCTCGGCAACACAATTTCGTGAACAATGAAGCGACAGAATTATCTCGAATATTCAGAATATCGTGATAATATACTTATGATGAGCACACGTTGTCTCTGGCTTGTGATAAGTCAGGTTATGTGATGAGTAAATCAGTCATTGATATTTCGCTGGGGACGTGAGTTATTGTATAATAATAATATTCATTGTTTTATCAGTTGAATAAATAAAATTGGAGACATTCTTTATGTTGTTACACTTCGTTCATGACGTTACGAAAATACTGCAGAAAACAGAGCTATGCATTATTGTTTACCTACTTTTCACTCTCTTTTTCATTGGTTCATAATTGAATTCATCTGTGATGTTTACTGCTGGCTACCGATTGGTATTTCTCTGTTCGTTGTTATTGATTCTAACTCAATTTTTGCTGTAAATAAGGAATCATATTGTGATTTTTAGCCTACTAGTTATCGTTATTGCATACCTCTTGGTCAGAATGTTTTGTTTACAAATTTTGGTAGGTAGGTAGTTGGTTCCTGGAATTGTCACACATGACTGATTCAGTCCACAGGTATTTCGCCAAATTTCATCTTGAATTTCGAGTATCATTCTTGTAATTATTGTTGCCGTTATATTTCCAAATAAATAGCATTGTTATGTAATTATTGTAATTATTGAAAATGTCACTGTCAGCTTGATGACGTTTAGTCTCTATTGACGGTAATGACACTAATGACGGATGACCACTATTTGCGAACCTCTGCATGCATCTTCTCGAATTTTCAACATTGTCATCATGGAACATTGACCCATAGTTCCCTTGTTATCATCACGAATACGGGCTCTAACGGCTCACAATCAGCACCATATCTCGTTATGATGATTTGGCACTCTGTATCTTCGCCATTATGTACCTGTTTGTTGATTTGGCACTAATTCCTTGTAAGTATGGGCGTTATGGGTTATGTTACATGGTGATAAAGGGTCATCGCACGGGAAGAAGATGATGACGTATTTCGCCCCACTATTCAGGTCTACAATGATCCTCAGTTGCGCATGACCGCGTTTGAATATTTGAAGTTTCAAATCCAAATAATAATAACTGGCAATAATATATTCTGACTTGAAATAAATGGTGATTTAATGATATTTCTTCTTTTCTGATGGTCTCGACACCTCTCTTGATATTATCGACATAGTTTTCACTACCATGGTGAGGTAGAAATGCCATGTACAGGGTGTTCGCGGGGATATCTCCCGCCTATAATTTTATATCGTCCGGTGATTGATGTGTGTGGGAGTATAGGGGAAGATACACAAAAAAGGGTGATCTTCCGGTGAGATGTGGCAAGGACAGCCCCTTCGATCTTCATAGGCACCATTTTGTCTGCAGCAGTCTACCAGCCTGGTCACAAAAAGTAAGCCGTGAGATCTGTTTCTTGAATAATTTCGAATTTGTCTAACATTCGATTTTCCATTACTTAGTGTTGGGATTAATTAGGAAAAGATCTCAAATTTGGGATATCCATTATCATCGCTGGGATGATGGGATTCCTGTTGCCTCTATAGAGGGATTCTTCGTGGCTGAAATCCACGTGGCCGAGCCGACCTACATCACCACTTCTGGAACCCACACAACATCCAAGGTACTATATATTCTTTTAATCATCAGCTGCTATTTTCTTGTCATTCCTTGTGTTGGTAAAATAACGCACGATTGTCGTCATTCCATCTAGGGTTCCTTTTATCGGGCTAAAGCCTTCTCTCCAGACGGTTATTGTCACACTCAAGATTTGGCCCCCTTCAGCTCCCTGGGACTGCTGTACTGGAGCCTGCGCTGGTGCGGTAGCTCTGTTTTCGCCTGCTTTGGGAGCCTTTTGATTTGTGGCTGAAAGGCGACATACAGGAGACACCACCTGACTCTGCTGACTTCACCTGACGCTGCTGACTTCACCTGATCCCCCTGTACATCAGGACCTGCTCATAATTTGGTGAGTTCGTTCCATGCACCATCAGGGATAGTATTTTACTTGGGATAAACTACCACCAACCATAATTCATCAGTTTTAAATTTCATTCAACATAATATAATTGCAACATGTCATTGATTTAATAGACACTCAGTATAGCTACAAAATATACCTCTGTAAACCAAAAGTGCACTGCGGTAAAATAGGCCTTATTATTTCTTTTGTCTCATTGATACTGATTTACTGAGTTATTTTGTTGATTAATAAGCTATATATATTATCATACTGTCTCAGAGAGTTGATTTTGAGCAGTGATTGTATTATTTTACACTGATCTGAAGAGTTGATTTCAGTCAGTCAATTTATATTTCTTGTTGTTGCAATAATTGTACACTGTTCAGGTAATATTACTATTGATACTCAGTTACTTTGGAAGTCTTGAGCCAACTATAGTATCATTTGGAGCACATTATTTGTCATTTCAGAATTTACTTGTGATTAAAAGCATATTCATCCCTATCAAACTTAGTATTTTACTAAGCCTAACGTACCCACCCATTTGTCCCGCTGAACTACCAGTGTCTAGTTTCTACGGTATCAAACTGGGCACTAAAAACACTTTTTCTGTTGTCAATACATTTAAGATTTAAAACACCTAATAAATCTTAGGTAATTCATCAACCAAACTCGGGGGTGAATAAAATTCTATTCCATTTTTCTCACTACTCACCCCCTGAGATTTAAAGGCATAACAGTGGCGCCCAACGTTTATCAGTGGCACAATAGGGTGAATATGTTGGACTTATGAAGTAATAATTGGTGGTAGTGAATTTTTTTTTTTTTTTTGAAAATTTATACTTCCCAATTTGGCTTAAATTTCACATAATTCTGTATATTTTTGAATCTATTTTATACTGTGAATCGCTCTTTTGTTCCGGAAACATTGAATCCACAGGGTGTTTGGACAAAATTACCATTTATTTTTGGAGTTGATGATAGGGAGAGATTAATAGAAGATTACAATTCAGACAATTTTTCTAATGACCTGTGTATTCTGTATAGACTGTTGAGAACAACCTATCGTCAATTTTTAATTGTACAGGGTATTCAATTTTCAGGTACATTTCTTCTTCACAACTTAAATTTCTATTCGAAAAAAAAAACAAGGAATATACCAACATCAGCTAATTATCCTTAATGTAATCAAAAAGTTAGTGAAAGGATTTTTTTCTCCTTTTTTTTTGAATTTTGAATACTGAAATGTACAGGGTTAGGTCATAAAATAATATAGTCAGTTATACAGTATTTGAAGATAACATTTGTCAATTTTATTAGATTGTATATTTTACAACAGTGAATTAATTTATACAGGGTCACTCCAAAAATCCATTACACTCACATTTGTTATCATTGATCATTGGATATCAATATACAGGGCGTACACATACAGGTGGTTCACAGTAATAGATCAAACAATTGATAATATATATATATTTTTCTTATTTACTAGAGGTTTACTCTGGTGAACATAAAATTTTCAGGTCGTGTTTGTTGTTGTACAGGGTGGTCAGCGTGCTGGGTGTATCCGTCTAGGTGTTGTCAAATTTTAGGGATTGTTTCCTTGTTCGTTTTTTTTTTTTTCTTCTCTGGGAAGGGAGGGGGTATGCAAACTGTCGTTTGCATGTGCAAATATTTTCATTTTCCCTGATAGTTGATTTCCCTATATTTTTTGTCTGATATTTCAAATTGAATTTGACATTTGATCTTGAATTTTTTTTTTTTTTTTGAATTTTTGATTGAGATTATTAACTATTTTTTTTTTGCTTATCGATCATTTTCGATTATTTCATACTTATTACCAGCCTATTTTGACTTCGAATTTATTATTGCCGAGATTTGAGACTGAGAAATTTCAATCGTGTTATTCTATAGTGAGCCAGGCGTGGACTTGAATTTATAACTGATTTTTGGGGTACCGAGAAATTTTAGGATTATCATGGAGATCAATAGACTACGTAGCGATGAGCTAACTTATGAACTTTTGCTTCGCGGTGCATGCCTAGGAAATGGAACAGTTCAGGAAAAAAGGGTGCTATTAAGAGCTGCGTTGCAGGCTGAACAGGAAGGTTCATTACAAACATCCACCATGCAGTTTGATCCTAAAAATGAGCTTTTGATTTGTAATAATAAAGTAACTGAATTATTAGGAGATGTTCAAACATTTGATGAGGACAATTTCGAAAATGAATTTAAAAAAATTCAATCGCGGCTCATTCATGTCTCCAAACGTATTGATAGGCTTCCAGCTAGAATACCGGAAGATGAGATAGAAAGATTGAAATTGACCACCGTAGCCAATAATTTGAAACTTGCATTAGATTGTGCATATAGGGCTGCTAGGAGAAAATCATCTAATACTACTTCAGCCAGTAATACTGTTCCCACCAATAATAATACTCCTCCAAATGCCAGTTCCACCAGCCATTCTTTTGTAGATGATCTGATTTCATTTGACGAAGCAGAGGAACATGTCAATAGTTATAGTGAAAAGGCACCTAATGCTAATGGTAATCATGTAAATTTCAATATTCCGGCGGCACAATCTTCCCAGCCTAAATCAACCTTAGATCAAGATATGGAAAAGGACATTGATGTTTCAATTTTAACGAACAAAATTTCAGAAATGATGCGTGACATGAATGTAACTTCCGTACGTCCAGCACAAAATGTTAATGATTTTGGATTAAACCTCCCTAGTAGTCGTTGCGCTACCATAGGCACGACTCAAGTAGATCCCTTTTCACCGGTCAATTTTCATACTACGAATGATAGCAGGAATATTTCTCGTGTTAGTTTCGAGTCTGGTGTACCTCCTCAGCGATTCGTGGATGTGAGTCGTTGGAGACTAAAGTTTAATGGTACTAGTAGTGTCACTGACTTTTTAGAAAAACTAGAGGACATGCGAGTTTCTAGAGGTATTTCCAAAAATCAACTTTTTGATTCAATTCCAGAATTATTAGAAGGAGACGTATCTATTTGGTTCCGTTTTGCGCGCAGTAACATCAGAACATATGACGATTTTGTTTTGGCATTGCGAAATAGCTTTTTACCTCGAAATTACGAAGAGAAAATTTGGGATACTCTTAAGAGAAGGACACAAGGTCCGAATGAAAGTGTGATTATTTATATTTCATATATGGAAAACCTATTCGATAAACTGAATTCTAAACCGAATGAAGAGTATAGGGTTGCTTTCATTAGAGGAAAAATGCTACCATATTTACAAATGGCTTTTGCGGGAAAAGGTGTCTATACTTTAACAACATTGATCTCAATAGGTAGGGAAATCGAAGAGGCCAATCAGAGCGCTCAAGATTATAGAGCACCTTTAGTGAGTCCTAGGTACTCAGTCGAACCTGGACTGGAGTATCAGCGACCCCCTAATTCTCGTATAGCTGCGGTTGACTCCTCAATAAATCCTAATTACTTTGATTCTCCACAGACCCAAAATAGTCAGCACTATACATCAAATTCTTTTTCACTTCCTAATGCACCTAATACTTTGGAATTAAATTCAGTTTCGCCTTTAGCCATTAATGCTGCTCCTTTACAGCCTACTTTTCCAGATTACGGACAACAACATAATAAATTTACTAATAATCACAGGGATGTTGACGGTAATGCCAGTAATCCTACTTTTTCTGCTGATGTAACCAATAATTTGTTTCCACATAGTTCAGATTTAATGAATTACTCAAACAGTTTCATTCAAGCTGCTCCTATGAATTTTGGGCCTAACCCGACTCAGTCTACTCCGCTCGCTACTAGACCCTCTTCAGGTCCAACCTGTTGGAACTGCGGTCAGTCAGGACATATTAGGAATAGGTGTACACAACCCAAAAAGTTACATTGCTTTAAATGCGGTAGGCCTGAAGTCACAGTAAAAACTTGTCCTAACTGTTCGGGAAACGGGCAACAGAGCCGTTAAGGAGTCGTGTGATGTGCTCTGATAAATTAGTAGTCGACTCATTTCAAAATAGGGATTCTCAAACAATTTTGCCAGTACTCTCGTATATTTTGTCACACTGTGAAGGTGATAATCGACCATATTTATCAGTTGAAATTTTTGAGATTGAATTCAAAGCTTTGTTAGATAGTGGGGCAAATAATACAGTTATGGGAAAAATTGGATGGGATGTGTTAAAAGGTTTAGGTCTCAATTTAAATAAGTCAAATATCACTTCTTGCATTGTTGCCAATGATCAGAATTGCGTTGTATTAGGCTCCATTTCTGTACCGATAAAATTAGAACATAAAGTTAAGATTTTAGATATTTTGGTTGTTCCTGAGCTAAATCACTCCATCATACTGGGTGTTGACTTTTGGTTGGCAATGAACTTAATTCCTGATTTGAAGCGTGGCTGCTGGTCATTTTCGAATCCTTCCTCGTGCATCAATACCATCAGTTCTGTCACTAAAGTAATTCCAAAGGAAGTTTTGAGTGATGAAGAGCAATCACGATTGGATCAACTTGTTAAATCCTACTTTGAACAACAAGGAGATAAATTGGGTTGTACTTCTTTGATTCAACATAAAATCATAACAGATTCAGAGCCGATTAAGCAAAGGGCATATAGAGTATCTCCAATAATGCAAGAACATATTGATAAAGCAGTTAAAGAGATGTTGGATTTGGATGTTATAGAACCTTCTTCTTCAGCTTGGTCAAGTCCTGTTTTGTTAGTGCCAAAGAAAGGAGGCGAATATCGATTCTGTGTTGACTATCGCCAACTTAATAGAGTTACCAAGAAAGACGCGTACCCACTCCCCTTCATTTCCTCAATTTTAGACAAGTTACGAGGCGCAAAATATTTAAGTTCTGTGGACATTAAATCTGCCTACTGGCAAGTATTGATTGCACCCGAGTCTAGGGACTATACAGCTTTCACTATACCAGGTCGCGGACTTTATCATTTTAAAAGAATGCCATTCGGTCTTTGTAATGCGCCAGCCACATTTGAACGTCTAATTGACAAAGTTTTGGGTCCAGAATTAGAACCAAATGTTTTTTATTATTTAGATGATGTGATAATTGTTTCATCTTCATTTGAAGACCACTTGAAAACTCTGAAGGAGGTATTTGAGCGTTTCAAAAAGGCCGGACTAACTGTCGCAGAATCGAAATGTTTCTTTTGTCGCCCTGAGCTACGTTACTTAGGTTATGCTGTAGATAGTCAAGGTCTCCATGTCGATCCTGAAAAAGTCTCGTCAATTTTGAACATCCCACCCCCTAAAAATGTCACTGAGGTTCGTCGAGTACTGGGTGTTGCATCGTGGTATAGGAGGTTCATACCAAATTTTTCCACCTTATTTGCTCCCATGACTGCGCTTCTTTCTAAGAAAAAGAAGTGGTGTTGGTCAGATGACTGTCAAATTTCGTTCCAAGGCATCAAAAACGCATTGGCTTCAGCTCCGGTACTAACCTGTCCTGATTTTAGTCGACCTTTTCAAGTCCAGACTGATGCATCTGCATACGGTATAGGCGGTGTTCTGTCGCAAAATTTTGACGATGGAGAGCATGTTATATGCTATGTCAGTCGATCACTAACTCGCCAGGAACGGAATTACAGCACTGTAGAGCGAGAATGTCTGGCTGTACTGTTTTCGGTGGAGAAGTTGCGACCATATCTTGAGGGGTACGAATTCTCGGTCATCACTGATCATCACAGTTTAGTATGGCTCCATAATCTAAGAGAACCTAAGGGTCGAATAGCACGTTGGTTGTTGCGCCTTCAACAGTTTAATTTCAAGATTTACCATCGTAAAGGTCGTGATAACGTGGTAGCTGATGCATTGTCGCGAGCTGTACCAGAAATCAGTGTTGTCAACGTCTCTGATGTTACTAGTCCATCTTCAGATCCCTGGTATCTCCGAATGGTTCAGCATGTTTCAGATAGCCCATTAAACTATCCACAATGGCGTTTTACCAATGGAAAACTATATAAATATGTTTCCTGTTCGTATCCTGGTCTGAGAGACACGGCGGATTATTGGAAGGAGGTGATACCAAAGGAAGGCCGGAAAAAAGTTATCAGTGACAACCATGACAACTTGGTAGCTTGTCATGCTGGCGTTTTCAAGACATATAAGAGGTTGGAACAACGGTACTTTTGGCCTAAAATGCGAGCGGATGTTGCTGCTTATGTAAAGAGGTGCCAGACTTGTATACGTCATAAGCCAGAATTGAAACGTCCAGCTGGTTTGCTTGGAAAACACCCAGAGCCAACTGTTCCTTGGCAAATGATCTCTGTAGATCTTGTTGGACCGTTGCCTCGCACAAAAGAAGGTTACAAGTTCATCTATGTGGTTACTGATACGTTTAGTAAATTTTCCTTATTTTTCCCTCTGAGATTGGCTACAGCTGCAGCAGTGACTGGAATAACTGAGGAACATATCTTTTTGATGTTTAGTTGTCCACAAATTCTGATTTGTGATAATGGGGTACAATTTCAATCTAATCTCTTCAAAAAGTTGTGTCAGGATTATCATGTCCACATCCGATTCACACCATTGTACCATCCACAAGCGAATCCAGTTGAGAGGGTGAATCGAGTTTTAAAGTCTATGCTGTCATGCTATGTGGAGGAAAATCACAGAACATGGGCTGAGTTATTGCCAAAGGTTGGCTGTGCTATCAGAACTTCCGTTCATGAGGCTACTGGGTTAACACCTTTCTTTATCAATTTTGGACGTGAGCATAAGTCTAGTGGCAATGATTATGATCATCCTCTGGTTGAAGCAGATAGCGTGCCTACCTCAAGAAGAGCTGTGGAGGAATTTAAAAATATCTATGATGATGTTCGAAAACGTCTGGTCACTGCACACTCAAAGTCTAAAGTTCGATACAATCTCAGGCGTAGGCCCGTTAGTTTTGCAGTTGGTGAATCAGTTTATGTGAAAAATCATGCACTGTCGGATGCCACGAACCACTTCACAGCAAAGTTTGCACCAAACTTCAATGGACCTTTTGTGATCAAAAGGAAGCTTTCTCCAGTCACCTATGAAATTGTAGACAGCTCTAACAAGTCGAAAGGCACTTGGCACGTTCAGGACATCAAGTCTCATCCACCTGATCAGCCATCTGATGATGAGGACGGTCATTCCTGAATTCAATATGAACCCATATCATAGCAGACAGTATTTTCGTTTTATTTGAGATTTACAGGTAAATCTCTTCGGGGTAGAGGGGGAGTGTTACACTTCGTTCATGACGTTACGAAAATACTGCAGAAAACAGAGCTATGCATTATTGTTTACCTACTTTTCACTCTCTTTTTCATTGGTTCATAATTGAATTCATCTGTGATGTTTACTGCTGGCTACCGATTGGTATTTCTCTGTTCGTTGTTATTGATTCTAACTCAATTTTTGCTGTAAATAAGGAATCATATTGTGATTTTTAGCCTACTAGTTATCGTTATTGCATACCTCTTGGTCAGAATGTTTTGTTTACAAATTTTGGTAGGTAGGTAGTTGGTTCCTGGAATTGTCACACATGACTGATTCAGTCCACAGGTATTTCGCCAAATTTCATCTTGAATTTCGAGTATCATTCTTGTAATTATTGTTGCCGTTATATTTCCAAATAAATATCATTGTTATGTAATTATTGTAATTATTGAAAATGTCACTGTCAGCTTGATGACGTTTAGTCTCTATTGACGGTAATGACACTAATGACGGATGACCACTATTTGCGAACCTCTGCATGCATCTTCTCGAATTTTCAACATTGTCATCATGGAACATTGACCCATAGTTCCCTTGTTATCATCACGAATACGGGCTCTAACGGCTCACAATCAGCACCATATCTCGTTATGATGATTTGGCACTCTGTATCTTCGCCATTATGTACCTGTTTGTTGATTTGGCACTAATTCCTTGTAAGTATGGGCGTTATGGGTTATGTTACATGGTGATAAAGGGTCATCGCACGGGAAGAAGATGATGACGTATTCCGCCCCACTATTCAGGTCTACAATGATCCTCAGTTGCGCATGACCGCGTTTACCCAAATTATCATGTTCATTTATCTATAGATCATTAAACCAAGTTTCAAGTTTTTTCCACGGGCATTTGAAAAAAATTCAGTCATGATTTTGTTTCGTACATTGACGCATTTGAGAACATAGGTTGATAAAAACATTTCGTTTTGAAATGTATTAAAGATTCGGGATTCTGAAATTTGTCGGTCTCACTATATATTTTTATGTACAGCATTCTTACCAAATTTGGAATGATATAAATCACCATCAATATGATCGATAGTGCTGTGTTTTTTTCCAAATAAAAAGAGTCGATTTTTTATGAAATCATCATATGACGCATTTTTTCTTGCAGGAAAACTAACTCCATAGTATTGTGTCGGAAGTCCATGTGAGGAAAATTTGTCTCATTTCAAATCACCAGGATTGGCTTTTTTCTTCAATTTTTCGCCTCGAAAAAATAATGAATTCAATTCGATTTCAAATTTTAGAGCGTTCGATAACTATGTCAGGTACAAAATTATGTCTTAAAAGAACAAATGAGATATACTTTTTTTGATAAACTCACCGATGTCGATAAAATAATTATTTACGTTCGCAAAAATGTTTTTTAGATGTTCCTGTATTTCGAAACCCTCCAAACAAATTACATGAAATTTCACATATATTATGAGTGTTCAAAAACATGAAGAAAAATATTATGATGTTAGTTTTCACGTACAGAATCTCTGAAAAACTGATCATATTGATAGTTATACCAGGCCAAATATAGCAAGAATGGTTCGATTGATAATTTTCATCCAAAAACAATTGCAGAGTCTCGTGCCGCACCTGCACTCACTTCAAAGGGAACTTCATACCCACCGACGCCGTACGGTGCGAAATATTCTGCTATAGGCGAGTGAACTATTTTTTTTCTAGAATAACTTTGGGTATAATATGTTTTAAGAAGTTTTCGGTCGATTGGTAGTTTCTAAAATCATCAATAATGCCACGGTAATTTTCAAACCGCCAGGAATTTTCCGCCAGTAGGTAAAGACTGACGCCACGATTTCGTAAGTAGAGGCAGACCATAGCACAGTTGCCATGTGTTGAAATACGACTGGGAACATCAGAAATATTAGTTTCTCGATAATTCATAAATTTTCAAATGAGTATTAGTAATATTCATAATTAGCAATAAAAATTCAATTGTCTCAAAATGTTCCCTTATGATTTGTGGCTTATTGCTTATAATGAATCTGTGTGAATAATAATTATATTAATCCACACTAGAGGACATTTGGATCGATGAACGTGACAACCACGGCGCACGACTTGTGGGTGAGTTCTTAGCCTTCAGCACAATGTTGCCAAGTCTCCAACAATCACATGATATTTTGTTATGGAGAATAATAATATTTGGACATGCTGATTGCTCGAATAAGTCAAGAATGAACTAAAACATCATGGGTTCCTCCTATTATGTTTCATTCAACGTCAGGACTCTAACATCTCTCTGATAACTTGATTATGATTGGTGACTTGACAACCTTGCTTCATGAGTGGAAATGGAAGATTATTTGACCAATAACGAAACAGCATGAAAACTGACGTCACCAGTTATTCGACGTATCGCCAAATGGCGGCCATGAAGGTTCGTTTGAAATGAGCTCTGAAATTCAACAATTCCGAACAACTCATAGACTCATTATTTACATCAAAAAAGCGTGAGAAGTGTTGCAAAAATTAATTTGGGTTCCTAACAACACAGTGGAGTAATTGAATGCCAATAATTCATTATCAGTCCACTCGCCCTTAAGTTTCGAATAAATCCATACCTGAGATATGAAAGGGGGGACCTTCGAAGTGAAACACGCTATACATATAATCAATTAAGAATTTTTACGTTATACTTAATGTCAGTCTCGCCAGTGATTGGCATAAATGGTAAATCATAAATTATCTCATAATATATATTGCGCCTCAACTTGAGCAGTTGAAGGTCTTGTGCTTGTGCGTGAAAATGCTTGGCGTAAGATTGGAATAATGCCAATTCTTACTTTGCATAATTGAGCCACTTCAGTGATGAGGATTTATAGCTTTATTAAAGTCCAGAATTTGATTAGTGCAAATGATAGGGGGAAGCATTTATCAGCCCACATTATCTCGTTGGCTAGGAAATTAATCTACTGATTCGAAGTGTAACTGGTTTAGCCAAGTATCTAATTTTTAATTGATCAAGTTAACCGAGGTCACTATAACGAGAACTCATCATTTTATGACTCAATTTTTAATTTCAACTGACTGAAAAAAGCAGGTTATCGAGGTTATCATTTTTTTTGCAAGCATTACTCTGACGAATTCAAGAGAGGTGGTGATATGGGCAATTACCCTTCCTCATTATTGAGAATCGATCTTGTATCAATTGATTTATTAAAAAAACTCTCATCAGTTCATCACCATCATCATCATCATCATCATCATCATCATGTTCCATCAATAATCAGCAAATCTTGTTCTCGATATGGTAACCAACCAAGAGAGTTCATAAGTTGATCATATTTGATATCATTGTACGGTAGATATCTATAGATTCTTGATCAATTTATTATCCCAACAAAATAACCTGAAAAAGTCGGTGAGACCAAGTATATGTAACTGGCACGATCTTAAAATTACGATATCTGTAGGTAGGTACTCAATATAAACGTGTAATCCATAATTCGTATATACATACAAAATGAAATTCACCACGAAATCTAAAAGGCAGTGAATTGATATAATAATAATAATAATAATAATAATAATAATAATAATAATAATAATAATAATAAATTGCCTTTATTTATCCTGGCGGAGTTTAGCAATGCTACTCTTCCACTCAACCAGGCATCGGAGTGAATGACAGGTTCCAATATTAGAAGATTGTTTTATTAGGATCAAAAGTGACACTTTGTTATTTGACAAGCGAATTTTGCATTTACGAGGCGGAGCGTCTAGGGAAGCCGAGCGGAAGCAAAATTTGAGAGTCAAACAAAGTCACTTTTGATCCGAATGAAACAAGCTATTTATTTTGCAACCAAAAGAATGAAATGAAATAAATATGTGAAGTAACCACCAATGCGACTCACTTGACAGATTACTATAATACCATTATTATAGTAATATGAGTAAGTAGATATAGAAGCAAAACCTCAGGCTAGTTTACTTCGTTACAATTTGTGTTGACAACTACAGAGTAACCCATTTGTATATGGACCAGGTGTCAGTCCTAATAGCAAATACCGCGCCAGTGCCAGGTATAGGAGAAAGACGTGGAAAATGTTAGGTTAGTGAAATAGTGAGTATATCAACAATAATTATAGCGATTATTTATTCTTCTCCATACTCCACTGTGTTTGTCTTGGTAATCAAGTGGAGGTAAACAATATCGTTGTGTGAGACAAAAAAGTATTGCTGGCCGTGATTATTCAAAAACAAGTTATCCATCCCGAGAATAACGAATGAAATACAGATCTAGCAAATATGTGAACCTTGAAGGCCTGATCAAAACAAAAATACTTAACCATAATATGGTGTACTTAAGTATCTTTAGCATGGGAAACAATTGAGGTATGCGTCCCAACCTAAATAAACAACCGTAACAATGTTGTTTGTTCATGAGTACCTAGTGTATCCCTCTTAGTTCCTAGGAGCTAAAGTTCAACTTTGGCTCCTAGAACTAAAAGTGTTGCCTGGCAACATTCTTATGTTTGTGGCGGCTCGGTGGTCGTGAGCGTGAATGCGCTGAGTTCGTATGGGGACTCCCACTGAGACATGGTTCGAATCCTAGTTAGGCCATGGATGTTTGTATGGTCACCTAACCCCGCACAAGTTTCGACTAATGGGGCGTTTGGTCCCAGTGCTGGGACCAACGAGGTAATGCAATTGCCAAAAAAAATAGAAACGTCAATTCGAGAGCTAATTTGGGTATTGAAATAGAAGACTTTTGTGTCGGTTGCATATAAAACAATATTTATTCAGTTCGTACTACATTAACCTCGACAATTACGTTCATACCACCGACATACAAGTTTTTTTATGTCAATAAATGAATATGAATAAATTATTGTTGAACACTTTACAAAATATGACATTTCCACAAAATTCTTACACGACATGTTTCGCTAACACGGTAGCTTCTTCAGGTGAAATATTACACCTGATGGATGGCACAGAAAATATTGTAAAGGAAACATCATTTGCCCAATCGTATTTTTCTCTATATGTATGAATATAAAGGTTTCTAGAATATCGTTCATCGTATTAGTAATTAAGACTACTCCAAACTGTTGGAGGAAATGAGGAAAACCATTAACAACTCATCAGGAAATACTGTTCGTCACTCACAGCAATTATCTTATTCGAGAAAACTATAACGAAATTGCTTTCTATCGAATTTTCTCCCTAATCTGTTTTCGCTATATATGTTGGGAAAGAAGCATTCAAAATGATTGATCTTGTCTTGTCTCATTAGATTGAAACTTCCAGCATTCGAAAGATATCTATCAGTGTACAGGGTGTTTCGTAATATAAACGACGCACTTCGAGAGGTGATAAAGCGTCTCAATAAAATAAAGTAGTTTCCATAAAAAAAAGTCGTAAAAGGCATCGTTTGCGACTTACACAGGGTGTTGAGTTCAACATATTTATAGATTTTTTCATGGTCTGGTATGACTCATCGTGGTGACAAAATTTAGTCTGTTGAGTGACTTTTTTATTGTTCTGGTTTCCACGAAGAGGGATATCCTGTAATATTCAGAGAACATCGTGAGAACCAATGGAAATGAGAAATAAGGTAGGAATTGGCGTTCTATTTAAATCTCTGGAGGTTATATGCCTCGGAAAAAACCTCCCTTGGCAATGTGTTCCAGAGCCTCGCTGTTCGTTAGATGAACGAGTCTTTGGAAAGATGTGTTCTGCAGGTCTCCAAAGTGACCACAAAAGGGTGCGAAGCCTCGACTCGACGGGTTAATCTCGCGGGGACTGCCAAGGGAGGAACAATTGTTGATATTTCAGAAGAGCATCGTCCATGAAAATATCTATGAAATAGAGCCAGATCGCCAACTTTTTTACGGTGTTCCAGAGAAGTGAGTGAGTTTGTGAACGAGGCATCACCCACGAGACGAATTGCCATTTTTTGGAGAGGATCCAACAGTTTCAGGGTATGTTTGGGTGCTGCACTCCAAATATAGGAACAGTATTCCAGAACAGGTCAGATCTTTGCCTTATAGATCATAAGCAGCTGACTGGAACTGAAATAGCTCCTGGCCTGGAAAAGAAAACCAAGTTTTTGGGATGCACGTTCAGCAATTGATCTCACGTGATTTTTCCAAGAAAGGTTATTGCTGATAGTAATTCCAAGCATCGAAATGGATGTCTTCAAAGGTATGGTTACTTTTGACAAGCTTATGTGGGACACAGTGAGATCGGCTTTTCTAGAGGAAAGGCATGCTTGTGTATAGTTTGCATTGAAATCTACCAAGTTATTGGATCCCCATCCGAGAATAGTTGCCAAGTCCATATTTATGTTGTCAACATCTCTCCCTCATTCGTTTCTGATTTGCCTGGGTGGTATTGGAGCCCTGGAAGAGAAGGCGGTATGGAGGGTACAATCATTCACGAAGCTGTGTACTAGACATGAAGTTGCTTCCAACAAATCGTTGATATGGAGTAGAAATAGTGTTGGTGCTAGAATTGATCCATGCGGAACACCAGCATTTATGATAAGAGAGTCAGATGAAACTCCGTCGACCACTACATGGAGAGACCTGTTTGAGAGAGAACTAGCTAGCATAGAACATAGCTGGGGAGGCAAGCCATAAGATGGAAGCTTGGCGAAGAGTCCGTGGTGCCAGACTCGATCGGATGCCTTGGAGATATCAAGTGACACGGTTACGGTTTCACCATATTTTTCAATATATCGCTGCCATTATGTGAGACGTAAGCGAGCAGGTCACCAGTTGATCTCTGATGACGGAAGCCATATTGCCTATCGTTGATAATTGAATGATGAATATTCCAGGTATTTTATGAGCTCGATGATGATAGCTTTCTCCATGATCTTTGAATTAACAGATAGTAGTGGATCGGTCTGTAGTTGCTAGGTAGAGTCTTTTTGCCTTTTTTAGGAACTGGTTGTACTCTTGCAATTTTCCAGTTGGACGGACTTGTGCCACAATTACAGAATGATATCTATCATGGTCAGCTTACCTGAACTGTCTAACAGATATAGTTGCTGAGGAAACTGCAAATACTATCGCTTTCTTTTTGTGGAATGTTCTGAAGCTCCGATCAGTCCGATCTCTCATTATCAATGAATGAAGTTGAATACAATTGACTAGCTGTGGGGTAATCATTTCTAATATTGTTTCATTATGCATTAGAGCATCGCTTTTTGTTATATAACAATAGTATTATATGAAATATATTTAAGTATATAGGGTACTAATTTCTAATACTGTTTTTTCTCGCTCTATCTCTCTCTCTCTTTCTCTCTCTCTCTCTACTTTTGAATTTCCGCCTTCTGTTATATCTTTGAGCTGTTTAACACCCATTATATTATATTTCTGTACTTTACTAGTCACTTTCTTCTAATTATGTGCCTACCTGCCAAAATAGGTATGTGAAATACCATACGAACGCCACTGGTGGCAACCAAACAAAAATGGGTTACATTAACTGATGCCTTTTGATACATAGTACATGTATGTCGAATTTCATTAGGATATCTGAAGTAGAATAATTACAGATATTAATAACAAACTATCAATTTTCGAGAACTTTTCCACCCTGTATCTCCAGAGTTAGGACGTTTAGGTCATACGTTCATATGAAACTTTCTTCTTAGAATAGGCCCGAGAATTGCTTTCGCAAATATTGACATTCAATTATGAAACACCCTGTGACATCTACATCAAATGTTGAAGTTATTCGGTTCTTCTCGAAAGCGAGTTTCAACACTTGGTGCTTATTGCCAGGGGCGTATTTACCTAAGGGCCAAAAGGGCCATGGCCCGGGGCGGCAGGCTGCGAGGGGCGGCGCAAGCCGCACCACGCTTAGGTTTTATTTTTACTTCATTCCTCCGAAGAAATTAGTGTCGGCGGCACACAGTTAGATTACTCCGTGTCGGAACCTTTGATGTCGATGTTCCAATTTTACCTCTCACTCACATGCACTCCTGGGAAACAAAGTCAACAAATTCTGGGTGCGCAAAGCATTTGTCATTTATTGCGAGCGGTGGTATTGTATCCGATGGCTCCGCCTCCATGCGCGTGGGAGTTGCGCAGAGGATAAATTGGACCATGCAAAAGGACTGAGTAGTGAGTAAGCTAACTGATTATTTTAGCAATAAACTATAAACTTTGTCGGCGGTATGTCTGTCGGACTCCGTCGCGCATCGCGACTCATAAGTTCGGGTGGTTCGAGTCTGAATATAGCCGAGATTGGCGCAAGCGCAGTGAGTAACTGATCTCTGGCGCAGGCGGCGTGGCGGGGTTAACGCAATGCGTGCTTCAGTGCTTCTGTTTTGTTTGTTGTTGCAAGTTGTCTCTAATCAGCGCATCAAATTATTAGGTTTTGTTCTGGACTTTGAATACTAACCTATATTATCAGTCAGTGTTTACAAATTATTTTATAATATTAGGCAGTTTGTAGCTACGATCAGTTATTTCACCTAAGATAAGAACTAGAGTTAAACTACGATTTAAAAGTTGAATAACACATATAACTAACTCGTAGCTGAATAAGTTTAACGTTAGTGTTGTGTTACTACTGTTACTGACATCATGGATCCTACTAAAAAAAAACTAAGTGGTCACGCTTACAGAAGAAAAGCTTTAGAAAAAACACAATCTGTCCATCGAAAGAAAATGTAAATATCGAATAAATAGTGTTTATTTCTTTCTTTGGCCTTCTTAATTTTTCCATTCATTATTATCATTCTCAACCCAATATACTGCTGGCTTTCATTTCATGATTTAATGTTTTGCTCATTTTCCGTTGATTTATGGGGCGGCAAACCCTACAGGCCCGGGGCGCTGAATATTGAAATACGCCCCTGCTTATTGCTAAAAAATTGCATCCTCTTTCATATTTTCGAAAAGTTTCATCGCCACCAATGTTTTTTCTGAAAAATGCTACTCATTAGGTATACTGATTTATGCACCAGAACATCAAGAATATTCTAGTTTAGCGATTATCTAGAAATTCAATGAAAATCATTTTTCAATTTCAACTCGCCAACAAAACCTTCTACAACTTTTGTGTATCGAAACTTCTTTATTTTCTTGAGACGCTTTATATATATCACCTCTCGAAGTGAGTCCTGTGAGTCACCCTGTCATAAGTATGTTGTCATGAACTGTTTCTTCATTTCGATTCAATACTACAAGTACTACATAATGAGGCGATCCATAGTACAGTGGAGTGAAGGCAATTGGACTGGACGAAATTCCCACAGTCTACTCGACCAAAACTATACTTTATTGTAATCTAATTAACGGGACATGTTTCGAAGCTTCAAAGCTTCATCATCAGCTTTTAGTTACATATGAGCACTTAAGTAAGAGAAAAATAAAGAGAAATGTCAGTAAAACACTTCAAAAACGACAGTTTAAAAAGACTCACCTGTTCTGGAATATCTCAATATATCTTCCTTATTTATGCTTCGATTTTCAAAATCGAACAACCATTCGCATCTTGAAACATAAGCGCATCGACATTATTGGAATTATTTTGTTGATAAACGTTGTAGTTTCTGAGATAATGCGAGGTATATGAAAAACAATTTAACGAAAATTCACAAGTTCATAACCGTTTGAAATACGATCTTCTCATATATCGTAATGTAATTAGTGAATATCAAAATTTTCTATAATTTGTTCTACTTGTCCCACGAAATCAAGATTCAACATGGTGGAAGTTCTGAAACCCATCAATATTTTCCACGAATAAAAAAATCATATTCTTTTATAAATTACCCCCTACCCCCCAAACGCACAGGACGATTTTTTGACAAGTGGATCCATAATCTGGAGATGGTAGGTAACAATTCTAGATATGTCACAGCTTTTTACCGCCGATTTCCCACGGGGTGATCGATAGGATTCGATTGGCACTCTACTATTTATATCAGATAAAAAGGAAAATAAAAAAAATTATAACTCATTGAAAAATTCAACTATACAACAATCACATATAACAATAAAATATAATAATATAGAAAATAACATTTTCCCTACGAGCTTCATATCAGATATCAACGAAAATAAAAAAAATTCTACATAAATCACAATTCATTGAATAATTTTTAGTTAAACTTGATATAAATAGCTAAACAACAAACAATTACATATCAATAAAATATAATGATAGAAAATCAAATCATTTGTTCCTAATATTTATATTGAGGTGAAATACAAATATCGGGAAGAACGGTTGAAAAGTAACAGGGATGACGATGTTCGAAAAATCGAAACTAGCAGAACATATATACTTACTGAAGATGGACAACATATGGCAGAGTGGAATAATTGGAAAAGAAGATAACAACCAGAAAAGAAAAATCAAGGAATCTGCTTGCATTCTTCTGAACGAAGACAATAGCATTGCTTCCTGTTCAGTTGATATAGATAGAACATGGTTTTCATTATTGAAATCTGAAAATGAAAATGGTGAATTCGTGATTAACTAATGAAAACATCCTGTAACTCATTTGATTGCCAACGTCACCAATTGTCACTGAGAACTGAAAAGTTTCAGGACAAATTCGATTTTGCGGTACGAAAAATCCTTTTTTTATGCTGAAAACGTGGGCAGATTCGTTCCCAAAACCTCCAAAGCTCAGTAAAAATTTGATATTTTTTCTATATACCTTCATTTCTCTTCTCCAAACTTTTTTCAATATAGATTGTCACTGACAAGCTGTTGATTTTTTTTTGACTCTCTGATAGGAAAATTCTCTCAACGCAGTGACATTTTGGGGCAAATCATCTGATTTGTCCTTGCTACATATTATGTATATTGAAATAATATTCATATTTTTATTTTATAGAAACAAGGAGAGAATATCCCAAAAAATCTGGAATAATCAATTCAAGAATCTGTTTGTTTACTTGATGAAAACTATTTAAAAATCATTTTATACAATGTGGACCAAAAAATATACTAAATAATGCAGCAAAAATAGCAAGTATGGTAATGAGATTTTGAATGCTACAAGATTATGATAAATCGATTGAAAATCTTGTAAATTGATAATTACCACTTTATACTAAGAGTCAATTTTTCACACAATTATCATCATCTCCAGAAATAATTGGAAATGCCAGAATTGAATAAGGATTAAACGATTCAGTTAGGAAAAGATGATATATTACAATAATTAACGGTCAATCAATTACCTGCCTACTTCTCCCGATATGGGCAACAGAGACAGCTGGTTTGCCTTCCTGTTTTTCGAGCATGTGGATTCACATTTTTTGCAGGTTTTGTAATGAATAAGGACCTCTGACAACTTGCAATGTCGAGTATAACCAGTGAAATTCGAGAAAAAAACATCGAATATGCGAGGCCTATTTAAGGGATTTGACAATTTGAAAGTTTGCATCATCATCATAGTCCAGTCGGCAGGTAGTTTTAGCGATGAAAAATTCAGAAGTTAATGAAATTTCATTATGTTGTTTGTACATGTTTAGTGATGCCAAATCCAAGTTTTCGACCTCGAGGAGGATGTGGAAAATTTTTGGCGGCTAAAAACCTCGAAATTTTCGGACTTGTTTCAGTTTTTCACCTATAACTCGACAACGGTCAATCTGACGAGAAAAAACACAGTATACTAAATTAAAGAAGGCAAAATTTCCTGTCGACTCACGAGCTGTAATCGGAGCTGTTATAAAGTTTTCACGAGCGATCAAAATATGGTGATTATTTCCAATTTTGGTAAAAACTGTAGAGTATCAATCAGAGAGTTCAAAATGCACTAACATTTTGAAATCAGCTCAATTTTTGAAATTGTAGAGATTGTTTTTAAAAAATTTGCGTTTCTCGAAAATAGCTATCTATTGATTATATGCTTTTTACTTGGGGTAAATGATCCCAATGACCCATGATCACCTTGTGATTCCGTCTCAATTTTATTGATACCTAGGAAAATGATAATGGTTGACGGAGAACAATGTCATTTCCAATAGATATTAAATGTAATTACGTGAAAAAATATATTCACGAAGAATTCATTAGTAGGTAGCATAAAAAACATATACATATCTACATACTATATAATACATAATGTATCTGCATCAGTCTTCATATCGAGTCTTCGAAGGTTCTGTTCTGCGAGATAAAAAGGAACAACAATGAAGTATTTCATGTGAAAAATAAGAACGCTAATAAATAATAATGAATGGAGATACATAGGTACATTGATTGAGTCTTCGATCATTGAGTCGAGACCATTTTGGCTGAGGTTCGACGTCGTCGTCCTCAAGTTCGTGCTCCTCTTGGGCGATGAGATCTTCCAGGAGGTCGTCGTCCTCCTCTTCGTCGTCCTCATTGAGTTGCTTGCAAATAACTGAGCACCGCAGGCCTGCCTCCTTGCAACTACAGGCCGCGGTGCTGCAGCCTCTGGCACACTTGCAGGCAAGAATCTTTAGGAGAGACTAAGGGGCTGCATTCTTCGTAATGGTAATAGGTAGGTACCACTCCTTGCTTGGTTAGGGACCACCCCAATATGCAGGGATCTTGTTTCCTAACCAAGTTTGTACCTGCTGGTATGTACGGAAGGAATGATACCTACCAGCATCACTAATAGGTGGAAGCCTGGCAAGTTGAGTTCTTAGAGTAGCTGAATTTCACTAATAAATCATGTATATGCAGAAAAAAATTGTTTTTTGAAAATAGAACGTCAGTTGATTATCTCATAATATTTCATGCAACTTGATATTTCACATGAATCATCAGATAAATTTACTGTGGACATAAGCCATTGAATCAGTTTAGCGTAAAAGTACATGTTATATTTTGTCACATTAAAATAGTGTGATGAGTCCATCCATATTGATTTGAAAGGGGTTTGCCTGGTTTGATAGTTTGCGAGAGGTAATATTCTGATAGGCACCATAGTTTAGGGGTAACTGAAAGTACGAGACTATATTCAAAGATAACAATATTTATGGAAGCATGAAACATTATATGGGTAGCGATGACATATTTGAATGAACAACAATGAATATGAACACCTAATAACAACTTGCACAATAATTACCATTACGACGGTTTCTTGTCAAGTCAAGAGCATAGCCCCAGACTATTTTATTCGGAACCCTCACATCCGATATTTATATACATCGTTTTATTAGATTTCCACGTTTCTCATGAGAGTTACTTGGTCAGTTTCGATAGCTCAATGTTGACGGATGATTTGATTAGTTACTTTTAGATTATACACTCAGAGAAATAGTCGGTAGTTAATATACCAAACGTTTAGTAAAGTAGGCGCTAGTCACTACATCCTTAAAAAAATACCACGACAATATTGTATCTACTATGAGTATCATACAATTTTGAAGTGGTATATTATGATATATATTATAGTATTATACAATTTTGTACAAGAAAAAAAAGAATCGTTGAATCAAGCAACATTTACTTCAATGGAGCAAATATATGCCTGACAAAATATAAACATTGGAATGAGTAAAACTATATCTTATTTCAGAGCCAATTTGGAGTTTGAATCAGCTTAATATTTCTTGGATGAACTCTGGGTCTTATTCGATCAAACACATCCATCATCAATTGTTCATGAAGAGATATCGAATTGGCTGAAACATTCATTTTGTTTGATTCGAAACGACAAGATATATTAATTCAATCAAATATTTCGTTGATTCAATGAAATATTTCGTTGATTCAATAAGATATGTTGTTGATTCAACAGATGCCGTATCTCAATTTGAAAAATTGTTTTGTAGAATCAAATTCAGTATTGATTCACGATCAACGGAGAAAAATATAGTGGACAAAGCCCTCATAAAAAGTTAACCGTAGACACGTGCCTCGGGCTTTTATCCCTCATCAGTGCGGTGAAAAAAGTACGAAAGATTGGCAACATCAGCCGCACAGTCTCAGTCATCTCACTGTCTCGGTCCCTTATCAACGTGCAAAACTGTGAACAGTGTATTTGGGAACTACATGTCGACCCTCACCACAATATAATGTTATTATTTCAAATTAAGAGCTTCGTCGTACAAGAATTTCCGAATTCCTCTGGTCATCAGCGAAAGGAAGACTCGAGCCAGGTCGAGACTAAAGAGGCCGTTTTGTCCAATTGATAACGCAGCGTCAGTCTTGATGAAATTTGAGTGCATAAAACAATCCTGTCATCCTGTGCTTTCCATTTAAGCGAAGTGAATTATATTGGTATTGAAGTATTACTTACTGCATGTTCGAGCAGTAAACATGTTGTTATCAGCATGATCATATCTGTGAAGTTTAGAAACCTACTGCGGGTGAATTTAATTTAGTAAAATACATTATGGCTTTCATGGCTTTGAACGTTCCATTAGGGACATCCATCGGATGTCCCGAGTAGTACACAATCTGGCATGATTTCAGATCTTATATAATGTCCCTTCTAGACAACCATGAAATGTCCCTGATAGTACATTCCTTACGAATATCTCTGCACAGACGCCCTTAATATTACCAGGATAGTATAGCAATCGAAATGTCCCTTAAGGACATCCTTCGAATGTCCCATAGGGATATCCGTCGGATGTCCCAATTGGTACATGAACTGTACTCTTCCAATGTCCTAGAAATAACGTCCTATTGACGTCCCAGTCGGTACTTTCGATATGTTGTCCATGCGAGGACGTTATAACTTATACCTCGCCGACGACTGATTGCTCGTAGACTATAAGTACTCCTCGTCAATGTCCTTCACGTTAGTCCATTGGACATCCTTGGGAAACTTTTTGAGGACCTTCTACGGACCATCAACTCAACTGGATGCCCTCATCAGTGATTCAAAATCTGGTCCTAGAGGGACCCAGAAAAATTCGAATTCAAGAATAATTCGTAGGTACGTCCCTGGGACATCCTATGGACATCCAATTGATATCCCTCAGCATTGCTGATAGGTTGTCCTATGGATGTCCTCTGTAGTGCTTGATGAGGAATACTGTAGGATTTTGGTATTCTATAGTTGTCCCAGGGACATCCCTCAAGGACGTCCCTAGTTGGTCCTCAAGTGGGACATTTGTGCGTCCCACAGACGTCCAATGGACGTCCACGGTACCGAATTCGCACGTCCTATGGACGTCCTGAATGTCCCGACAGGACGTCCTAAGGATATCCATGGGACATAAGTGTGTTATTAGGGCATACTTAAAACCAGACAAAAAAAAGTTTATAAGTTCCCATTTTGGATATAAAAGCATTGTATAATGAGCATATACCACACTCAATGAACGTTCTTGGCACTCGAATATGAGTAGAAAATCACTCAAGAAATTGAGACAAAACTGAGGGAAGTTTGAGTGAAATTTCACTAATTCTTTTTCCAGTGTAGAAAAGGGAAACTTCACCGACTTCAATACGGTTTTCTGATGATGTCAAAAAATTTGTGAGTGTGGCATCTCCCACCATGCGAATTACTCTTATCTGGATGGAATGTATGAGCATCAGCGTATGATTAGGTGCTGAACCCCATAATATATGGAACAGTATAGTCTAGAGCAAGCCGTATCTGTGGTTTGTAGGTCATGAGAAGCTGTTAGAGGTGTCATGTAGATTTTCGCACGGAATAAAAATCCGAGTTTTTGTGAAGCAGCTTTCGCGATGGATTTGATATGATTATCACATGAAAGAGTATTTCAGAGGGAAATTCCGATCATGGGTACCAGTATGGTCTTTATTAGAATGGTGGTACCAGACTTTGATATATCATATAAAACTTTACACCGCCCGTATATCGGAAACGAAAGTCCCACTCTACATCATGTATAAATGACTCACCCTGTATATCTCTTCATAGAGAAACTCTGTAGCTGCTACTGTGCGCGTTTCGATCAAAAGCCCTAATACCCTTGTCGATCATTAAAAATGACCACCAGTCAATTAAAATATGTGATAACATTATTTAGAGGGTAATTAGAGGGTGTGGGTACCGACATCCTCTGACTCCTATTAAATGGATACCGCTAGCTGGTTTTTGGTATGTGCATATATTAAGATCGATTTGGAATTATTAATTACTTGGACTTTCTTGATTATGCATCGCGTATTATATCTGTTATATTTTGTGCTTGTCGATTTCGTATTAATTTTCTAAATCCTATATATACGACGGTATTTCTTCTCCAGATCTGTTATGTTAGGTCTATTCTTTTGTGTTGCTAAACTTTGCTGAAGTTGAATTTTTTGCCATAGTTGTCTCTGTTCATGACATGATGTAAACAGAGAATATAATGAAAAAACATTGAGATCAGCAGGTAGAGCAAACACAAATGAACAGGCCTAATATGTCATTAATATCTATCTTCTTGATGCTCTTATATGATGATTATTTGCAATGCGTGTTGGCTTTCATCCCGCCTTGCGAAGACTGTGCTTCGATATGCTTTAGTTTAGATTATTGCTACGCGATATTAGATTTCACATCTTATCGATATATGGATGATTATCGATCTTTATCGATATTTATCAATATATCGATATTCCGATATTGATCGATCGATCTATCGATATCTATCAATATATTGATAGATATGGATATAAATCGATATTTATCTATTGATCGATAGTTATCAATATATCGATAGTTGTCGATATATCGATAAATAGATAATTTCGAAATTTTCTCGATATACCGCTATATCGATATAAAGATTATTTTGGAATTGACTATCGATATATCAATATATCGATTTTGTCCCAAGCCTAACTCAAAATCTTATTTTTTCTCCAAACCAAAGATTATAGTATCCTAATCTACAATAATTAAATCAGCATATATCCTACCTCTGCAATTATCGATAGTTATCGATATATCATTAGTTATCGATAGTTATCGATATATCATTAGTTATCGATAGTTTTCGATATATCGATTATCGACAGTCATCGATATATAAATAATTTTTGATATATAGATAAATTTATCGATATATCGATATTTTTTTCCAGATCTTCTTTAACACGTTGAGCGCCAAGCCAAATTTTAAAAAAAGTCGGGATGGGCCGAAATGATTTTTTGATAGATATTGAGCATATACAGGGTGGCCCATCGAAAACGTACCGCAAGGCATTTCAGGCTGGGAAACAACTTTTCGATAAAATTCAAAAACAGGTCAAGTTTGTTTGCGAGGGGGACACAATTTGACGTGATAAGCATAGTAAAATCTTCAACCCCCTAAGTAGGGCGGTCACCCCAAGATTTTTTTCAAATGGGAAGGGGAGTCAAGCGATACCTCTTTAGAAGGGGCTTGTCATTCCCTATACAGTGCTGCTTAGATTTTTCAAATCGATCTACTCTTTCAGAAAATATGGAGCGTTGAAACTCCAACCATCATGTGGGACGAAAAATACAAAAATCGGTTCAAATGTACTTCACAACTCATTTATTAGTCAAGTAAATGTTCGAATTGCTGTCCGTCAACCTGCATACAGTGGTATAAGTTATTTTAAATCCGTTGTCGTACATTCTGGAGCATTTGGGGTGTCATTTCGCGACATACGTTAATGATTCTTTGTCGCAACTGTTCTAATGTGTCTGGTGGTGTTTTGTAAATAAGGCTTTCGATGTGTCCCCACAAAAAAAAATCTAAAGGACTTAAGTCGGGTGACCGAGGTGGCCATTCTATTGGGCCCCGTCGTCCTATCCATCGTCCAAATGTGTCATGTAAATAATTGCGCACATTTTGGGAATAATGAGGAGGAGCTCCGTCTTGTTGAAAAATCAGTTCCTGTTCATTGTATGCGGGATCGTTCTCAATGATATTTGTTAGAGCTGGGTCGATGGCATTTTGTAGTAAATCCAAGTACATATCGCCTGTTAAATTTCCAGGAAGGAAAAAAGGTCCTACAATGGAATTTCCGAAAATACCAGCCCACACATTTAATTTCTGGGGATGTTGCGTGTGTGTCTCGTGGAAAATCCTTGGATTGGTGTCAGCCCAGTATCTGCAATTGTGGCGATTCACTAAACCATTGAGGAAGAAGGAACACTCGTCCGAAAAACACACATTGAATAGAAAATTACCATTGTGTAACGCTCGCTCACTCATAATTTCGCAAAATTGCAAGCGACGATCAAAGTCATCTTCATTCAGTTCGTGCACTAAGCGAATTTTGTAAGGATAGAATTTGTATTTTTTTAATACCCGTTGGACACTGGTACGAGACACCCCCGTGGCAATGGCCAATTGTCTTGTACTTAGCGTACTATCAACTGCAACTTGCCCCAATACTGCTATCTCCGTAGGTTCATTTAGTACTGGATTTTCAAGCTCTCTTTTTTTGTTATGAACTGAACCTGTTTCGCGAAATTTTTTCACCAATTCGCGAACAATTTTTCCAGAGGCATGTTTGTCAGGATGCCGTTGGTTAAACAACTCCGGGACCCGATTTCCACATTCATCGTTTTTGAAAAAAAGCTCAATGATTTCCACTCTGTCTGCAATTGAATAGACCATAATAATAAATTTTAAAGTCAACAATTCGTGAACACTTCAACCACGACGGGTATCTAGCAACTACTTGACCTAAGTCAAACGTGAAGAAATGAATCCTATTCATTTTTTACTCTCTAAAATGAGCCTAAACAAATCTGTGCATCGGCAAAAACAGCGAATCGGCAAAAACAGCGAATTCATTTGAAAGAACTTATTGCAGTAAAGTACAATTGAACCGATTTTTGTATTTTTCGTCCCACATGATGGTTGGAGTTTCAACGCTCCATATTTTCTGAAAGAGTAGATCGATTTGAAAAATCTAAGCAGCACTGTATAGGGAATGACAAGCCCCTTCTAAAGAGGTATCGCTTGACTCCCCTTCCCATTTGAAAAAAATCTTGGGGTGACCACCCTACTTAGGGGGTTGAAGATTTTACTATGCTTATCACGTCAAATTGTGTCCCCCTCGCAAACAAACTTGACCTGTTTTTGGATTTTATCGAAAAGTTGTTTCCCAGCCTGTAATGCCTTGCGGTACGTTTTCGATGGGCCACCCTGTATAAGTGGTGTGTGAACCATTTTGTGATATAATTCAAAACAAAAATATTATGTAAGCTCATGAGGTGTAGGTCCCATAGGACCTACGCGGTCCACCATACTATGAAATGCTGTTACTGGACCGTTAGTCCCACTGTTCAAGGAAGTAAACGGCCGTTTTCGCCAACAGGACCCAGCCATGCAGTAAGGCGGTTCTGTACGAATTGATATAAAATGATTGCTGCAAAAGATGGACGAAAAGTTGCCCATAATAGGACCAAAAACATCACCACGTATTGTGATGATTGCGAGGGAAAGCCAGCACTTTGCCTAGATTGTTTCAATCTATTACACTAAAAACTGTTTTTTGGCGTATAAATGTGAAATTATCTTTATACTTTTATTCCATTTCATAGTTCAATTCTCTTTTTTTCATTACTCTAAATTTAATAAAGAAGTTATTTAACAGTGTTTTTCAAACCTAGGGACCACATTCACATGTGAACAAAAATGTCGTTGTCCGTGTAGAAATTATTATCCTATAAGAGACCGTGACGGTTCACCCATACCATCAAACACTTTATCGAAGAGTCCCAACGGTCCAAAATTAAGATATCAAATGGTAACATAGTGTAGGTCCGTGTGGCCCTACGCGGTCTGAGTAAACCATGAGCTGACGGTCCCTTGGGATGCTCATGGTGCTCAACGTGTTAAATCTGATATAGGTATCTGGTCACTCACTGTGGAGGGGGGGGGGGGGAAATTATAAAAATATCAGACAAAATAAAACAAAACAGATCACGATAACATAATGACTATAGGTATTCACATACCTATGAGTATTATTGAAAATTAAAATTAAAACAAACAGCCACCAAATGGGGGAACAAAAATAAAGGTGAATATAGAATCAAATCAGAAGAATCCGTCACAAAATATGATTTGTTTTTCTATTGAGTCGAGAAATGTCTCCTAAGGGAGATACAGTCCCCTGAAAGGGGGTTCCTGGAGATGATGTTTCTTGAGTATTTCTGAAATTTCATGTAATAAGAAGATGCAATTTGGTACAAGACCTCAAATTTTCATGCCCAATGCAGTGAAAATAAAATTATTTCGAAATTTCAATCACGAGCTTATGATACAGGATGGGACTACATCAAATATTGCTCAATATTTTTTGTATGCATATTTTTCGACAATTTGATCTTGGATTATGAAATTTCACAACTTTTCACAGAAAGAAGGTTCTCTTGTTTCCTGACGATCAGATGTATTATTATCGAGTGAAAGAAATTTTAAAATGGTGTTTCATCTCAGATATCATGAATAACATTGCGATGAGGCGTAGTGGAAATGGAAAAAAATGCACAAAAATTGAAGTGGTTTTTTCATCATCATTTCCCCATTTTTGCGCTTTTTTGAGGTTGTTTGGTGCAAATAAGTACTTGATTTTTTGGAAGCCACTATGATTTGAAAATTGGCAACGTTATGCATTAGATGTGAGCTCGGATGTGAGTGCATCAATATTTTCTAATCAATTTTACACGAAAATGATACATCTTATCGATGCGGAACATGAGCATCTTTTCTTGTGAAACGATATGGATTTTCATGATCCAAGATTAAATTGTCAAAACATATGCGTACGAAGAAGTTTGAACAATATTTAATGTAGTCCCACCATGTTTTATATACTCCTAAATGAAACTTTGAAATGCTTATATGTTCACCGCATTGTGCATGGAAAGTTTAGTTCGTGTACCAAATTGCATTATTTCATCACCAGGGGGCCGTAACTTCCTTAGGAGACATTTCTCGACGCATGTTCATTGAAAATTTTCTTCCAATTTTTGGTCGAAGAAGCCGCTAATGAAGTTTGGCAGGCTAATTTTGGAACACCCTGTATAGGGGTAATAATGTGTTTTTATAATAGTTTCGTGTCCTAGTTATCAATTTGTTCAGACGGAAACCACAACATCCTGTTTTTTTTCGTGAATATGTTTCGAGAATTGAGGCGGGCGTTGGGGGAGGGGGAAAATTCACCCCTCTACCCTCTCTACCCCCTCTACCTCCCCTCAAATGGCCAACAAATCTTTTGGCTTAACGATATTATAAAAAAATCGAGGTCAGGTGGAAATCTTTTTTTCCCAGCAGAAAACAAGACGAAGAAAATAAATTCTTCATAACATCAATAGAGAAGTTGGGTCAATGTTGAATATTATAGAACAAGAATTAAAAAAACAACATTTGAGATCATACAAAAACAGCCAAAATGTGGTAGTTTCACATTGTTGGAGTTAGAACTTTTTATGAAACAAGTGGAATGTCAGATGCAGGTCCTCAACCACCAGATATGGCCATTCATTTGAAAAACTTCACCTTAATAAACACCATCTACTAGATGAAAAATTGTTTCACACAGTTCTGGTGTGAAATCCACTAACTTGGCAACACTGCCCGAAACCACCTGCAGACTGAAAAAGCCAGACAAGTTGGCCCTGAGTTAGACACAGATCAATTCATCCACCAATACGAAATATATGTCCTGTCCTGGATATCCACACGCTTCAGATGCAGGGGGTCCCTGCCTCTATTCTAAAAAGAATATCTCATATCATTGAGCAAAAACTTCAGAACCAAATAAGTTCGATGTTATGTTCAAGCTTGTTCGTCTCTACTTATCACCAAATGATCCATTCTATAAAGAGCTCTTCGAGTTCTTGTCCTTCAAGCTCGACCTAATTCAGCAGAACCATCCAGCAGCAGAAAACAGCATAATAGGCGATTTCAATGTACACAACACTGCTTGGCTCGTACACTCCAACGAAACGGATGGGGGTGGGCGACAAGCCGATGAATCCGCCATCACTCACGGCTTAGAGCAGCTTATCAAGAAACCAATACGAATTCCTGATGTCAACAATCATTCAGCCAACACACTCGACTTATTCCTCACTAATAATTCAGTACCTTACACCATAGATGTACGAGCTCCACTTTGCAGTTCTGATGACACACTCATCTCCACATTCTGCCAATTCTTCATTTCATCAAATACTTCAGCAATCACACGTCTTGTATGGCATTATTACTCAGGAGACTGGTAAGGTCTCCGCATTCTTTTCTTCGAGTTTCCTTGGCATAAAATATGCTTTGAATCTGAGGACCCTTCACGAAAGTATCCGAGATCCTCACGCTTGGAATGGACAAATACATACCCCATCTTTTGAATAGACCATCAGCTTCGAAACCCTGGTTCAACAATGACTGTCCTAGTGTTGTTACCTTGAAACGAACAGTTTATAAACGCTGTCGCAAGGACCCTAAACCTCGTGATTAGAGCAGAATACGTCGAAGCTAGCAATAACTGTAGCAAAACATGAGATGCATCGAAAGAATCTTTCAATGCCAAAATGAGATCAAAATTCATAGATTGTCTCAATGGATCCCGTTCGTTTTTGTCCCTTGCTAAAGCAGTCGGAAGGAATTTAATTTCCACCACTCTTCAATGCCAACGGCACATTAGCAACAACATTGCAAGGGAAATCGAACATTTTCGCAGAGATGTTCAAAGCAAATTCCAAGTATAGAGTGTCATCAGATATTCCACCCATTGAAAGTCGAATGCTCGAAATTGTCTTTCATCAATGCACTATCAGGCGCAATTTGCTCGGTCTCGAAACGAATATGTCTGAGTTGACACCGATTATCTGTAAGCTTTTCACCATCTCCTATAAATCGGGTATTTTTCCACATTGCTGGAAAATAGCTCCATATAACCAATCCTCTAAAAAGGAAACAAAAGCCTGCCCTACGACTATGTGCCATTTGCTCTGTTATCAGTCATCTCATCAAATATCTGGAATGCTCAGGAAACATTAATGATAGACAATATTGCTTTCGCCACCGGAGATCATCTGGGGATACTTGCCTACGTCACCCATACATGGCAAGCTTCATCAGATGAACATGGAAAATCTCTAGCTGTAGCGTTAGATATATCGAAGGCATTCGACCGTATTTGGCACCAAGGACTGCTCCACATACTACCATCATACGGCTTACCACCTCAGCCATGTGGTCTTTTATCGAGTTTTTTTTTTTCAGGCGGATCGCTCCATGTTGTGGTGGACGTAGTATCGTCTGATACAATCGCCATCAATTCCGATGTTCCACAAAGATCAATTTTGGCACCAACATGGTACCTACTTCATATCAACGTTCTATTGGGAGCAAATGACTTGCCCTATCCACAGCGTCGCAGGCTATAGTACTCTCCATACTGCGATCCCTTCGGGAATTTCTTTTTCTTTCCAGGAAGCTAAAAACCTACGACGTAGGCAGGTCAACGCTGTCATTACAGCCTGGGGAACCAAAAACCCAGTTGACATCATCGCCACCAAAACTCAAGCCATCAGTATTTTCTCGAGAAAGGCGGAAATAAGTATATACCTGACCAAAGTCTGGTACCAACATTTCTACCAAGACCACTATATCTATGCTTGGTTGGACCATCGGCAATACTCTCCGCTCATGGAAACATCATGTTCGATCCATCGCAAAAGCTGCTTCACAGAAACTCGGATTCTTGTTCCTTGCGAACATCAACTTTACCTCAACAGCTTCTCATGATCTAAAATGCACAAATACGGCCAGTTTTAGAAAACTGTTCTCATGTATGGGGTTCAGCACCCAAACAGAGGCTGATGCTTCTTGATTCCATCTAGAGAAAATCCATTTGCCTGAAGGGTGATGCCACACTCACTAACCCTTTGACTCCATTAGAACACCGTAGAAAAGTCAGCGACCTTTTACTTCTCTATAGATACTTCCACGGGAAATATTCCTCAGAAATCTCAGCTATAATTCCATCACTAGCAATACCAGTCAGACGAACTCGAGATCTAGAGTTCCCCAAATCTATAAAAACTTCTCAGAAATATCCTGCAGCTCAAAGATTGGAGCAACATTTTTTTTATTTGAACAATTTGAAAACTCGATTTGTTCAAATAGTAGGTATAACCCGCTTCTTTTTCTTCCACCAGACTTCATGTTCAAATCACTATACAGAATGATGCAAATGTATGGAATAAATTCATTATTTCAGAAATGGGCGACATTTGAAAAAATTCCAAAAACACGTGAGTTTTAATATCTGAAGCCTCATCTCATGATATTCATATGAGAGATGTTACGTCACCGGTGTTGGAGTAAAGACGTAATGGACGATTTTTTCAAATACAAATAGGGGTCATGTGACACCTTGATTGAAAGGTCTACCGATCGTCTATTCAACAGTCAAAATGTTGCATAAGAAGATTGCATGTGATTAATTGAATCTTGCAGTGGTCTGCTACTGAGAATTGAACATCGAAGGGTCGTCTAGTTAAAAAAATACGTCGAAAAAAAGTTCTAATCTCTAGTTTTTGTTTTTTTTTGAAAGTCGTCTTGTTTTGAATTGAATTTATTCCATACATTTGCATCATACTGTATATCTGAAGTGAACAGTTTTACAGGCAATTATTGGAAATACCAAAATTTTCATTGTTATTGAAGGATTTTAAATACTTAATTATATTTCGTTGGTATTGGTTTTCCGAAGAAACAAACGGGTTTGTTATTCTCAACGCTATATACAGTTCATGAGGTACATAATTTAGTTCTTCAGATCGAAATCCAAAAATGCTGCTATACGTTGTTAGTTGATAATCTAAATTGCTCGTAATTTTTCTAGCAGAGAGACGTCCGACTCCTACAAATAAAAGAACAAAGGTGAAGCGAAGAAAACAGGAAACCCGAGCACATTTTTACAAATAACCATTAATTTAGCAAATATGTACTTAATGAGGTGTTCGTAATAAGAGATCGTTTATAACAATCTTGACAGCTTGATCGCGGCTCCGCGTAATTTCACGTTTAATATTCTTCTGCGTTTAAAATAAGTTATAAAAGTAATTTAAGATGATAGTTTACATAAATATGTTCTGGCATCAATATCAATAAATAACGAGAAAATTGCTGTATATACCACGATCTTGTCCAGCGGAGTTTAACTAGTATTGTGGGGCATACATTTTAAATATTTCATAAGCGGCTGCGTATCAAGCAGCCGTTGTTTTCAATATATTGTACCTATATCAGATGATCGAAGTATCATAAAGCCTAATGAGAAATATTGCGAATGATGTTAACTACCAAGGTATTCACCTATAATTTACAGGTATCTTGTCGACGAGGTATCTCGATCTATATGTAGATACAAAGTTATTATTAGCATACGGGATTTTAATAAAATGGGTTGTTGAAATGCATGTCGTAATAGTTATTTATGTATCGAGGGCGTAAAGTAGGCGTTTATGGCCTGTGGCGTGAAAAATGGCCCGATGGCGCTAGCCGAGGGCCATTACACGCTGAAGGCCATAAATGCATTTCACGCACGTGATACATACAAAATTTTATGCACTAGTGGTTAATTTTCTGACTCAGAAGTTATGACTATAGATTTAGATAAACTAATATCCCCCCGAATTTAATTTGTTACGTATAAATTCAGTAATCTAGAGAAGAGTAATGTTCATGGATGATTTACATATGAAAATTATCGTACGAATATTGCAATTATCGAAATACGAAAACTCTTTGATCTCTACAAGAGATTCATTCTTCAGAATTTTACAATATGCATACCCAGTATATACAATACCTAACTAATTTTGACGTTGTCAATCAAGCTGATGGTTGTTGTCTATATTATTGGATCTTTCTTTTATTTTATTCAGACCAGGAAAGAGTCCCTCTTATCCTGATATCTATTATGGAACAAAATAAAAACGGTATTGAAGTTTGATGCGAACAGCCCTTCTGCCCCAAATAAGTTTCATTCATTCTAAGAATTGAAAGAGATCGAACGGAAAAAATAAATATCAAAAACTTGAGAATAGTAAATTTGGTCATAATGTCGATATTCTCTCTAGTTTATGGACAATCTCGGTCTTTTGAACTTTGATTGATCACCTGGGTCATAATCAACTGCATTTCGAAGAAGCTGATTCTCATGAACCTCAGCTTTTTCGAAAGTCTTGATGTTTCGTTCTTTAATGACTGACACGATTGAAGGGAGTTTCAGATCCCTGGCGATCTGGTTATTCCGAACATACCAAAGAGATCCTGTCACCATTCTGGCGACTTTGTTTTGTAATGTTTGTAATCTGGTGATATGAGATTTAGCTGTGTGACCCCAGACTACTGAGGCATACAGTAAAATTGGGCTGATAGCCATGATATAAATATTCAATTTTTGTCTCAAACCCTTCGCCTGTTTAGAAATGGATACAGGGCTCCAATGGCTCGTTTAGCTTTAGAAACTTGCTGTTCAATGTGCTGGGCCCAGGTGAGCTTTTTGTCAATGCACACACCTAAGTATTTAACTTGTGAAGACCACTCTAACTCATGACCATCCAGGACTATTCTGGTTCTGGGAGGCCTCCGCTCCCTTCCGAGTGCGACCAATTGTGTTTCTGTAGGATTCAATTTGATCTTCCATCTTAGGAAGTACTCCTGAAGAGAATTCAGTGCGCTTTGGAGGTTCATAGCTGCTTGCTCGAAATTTGTCGAATATGCAGGAACTGCCGTATCATCAGCAAATAGCGACATCTTGCACATCACTGGTCTTGGCAAATCGCTAGTATATAAACTGTATACAACAGCGGAGATAAAACTGCACCCTGAGGAACACCAGCTTCAATGGGCTTGATACCAGATCGTTGATCATCAAGTTTTACTTGAAAAGTTCGATTTTTCAGAAATGAACACATCAACTGAATCAAATCGTCAGGAAAGCCCATATCGATCATTTTGTATAAGATACCATCATGCCACACCTTGTCAAATGCTTTCGCTATGTCAAGGAGAGCAAGATGGGTCTTTTGTCTATCATTTCTCAACGATATTGTATTCTCAATGAGTCTCAAGACTTGTAGTTCAGTTGAGTGGCCAGTTCTGAAACCGAACTGCTCATCTGGTATAAGCTCGTTGTCGTCGATAAATTCCTGTAATCTCTGTTTAATCACTCGCTCAGTTATCTTAGATGGAGAGCACAGGAGACTGATAGGACGATAGCTCTGCGGAAGAGCATTATCCTGGCCTTGCTTCTTAAGCATCACTACTTCGGCATGCTTCCATCTTTGAGGGAAATATAATAGTTTCAATATGGCGTTGATGATTTTACATAAGAAAGTGATGAAATTACCAGGAATCCTTTTCTTTCAGTATTTTGTTCGTAATTCCATCATTACCTGGAGCTTTCCTGAGTTTTTGTGCTTTGATGTAGCCGATTATTTCATCCGTAGAGGCAGGCCTTATTCTTAAATCGTGAACATCATTATTCAAATGGGCCAGGACTACTCGCTCCACAGAACCATCCCATTCCTGATCATACTCCTGCGACTCATTCAACTTGAATTGTGATACAAGTGACTCAGCAAAGACTTCAGCTTTTTCGGCAGTGCTGTACTTGACTCCGTTCTCTCCTCTTAGAGGAGGTATGACAGTTTTCTTATTTTTAACTCTTTTGATCAACTTCCAAAGATTATCAGTACCTTCATCCAAATTTTCCAGTGTGGTCTGCCATCTTGAGTTTCGGAAATTATTAATCTCAGTTTTCACGATATTACGAGCTTCGTTATATTCCAATTTATGAGGACGATAGACAGTTCTCATGGCTCTTCGTTTCAATCTGTTTCTTTCTCTTATGAGATTTTTCAAGTAAATTGGGAATTCATTAGCTTGAAAACTGGTAATATTTGTTATATGGGTGTTATTATTCAAAGCTGTGAGAACTTTCTGTTCGAAGTCAATCACAGCACTGTCAATTTTTCGAGGAGTGTCGAGTTCCTCAGGGGGGACTTCAACATCTTCCAAATCTCGCATGAAGTCTATCCAGAAGACCTTCCTGCGTTGAAAGATTTCATCTCTTGGAACGTGATCTCCCAGCACCAGAAAAACCGAATTATGATCAGAAGAGATGGTACTAAAAGTGAATATCTCACTATACCAATAAGGAATATTCATCACAAGAAAAATATCCAAGACATCTGCTGAATTGTTCCCGAATTGGTAGTGAGTAGGCTCATCAGGACCGAGAACCATGTATTCATTTCTATCAGAGTGCAGTCTCAGTAGTCTACCACTTGCGTTGGTGACACGACTCCAGTCAGTATGTTTGGCATTCAAATCGCCACCAACTACCATAATCCTTCCGTCATCAGACGTCAAAGCATCCAGATTCTCAGCAGATAAAACTCCGTTTGGAGGTTTATATACATCCAATAAACGAGCTGAATTGTCATTCTTTGACTGAAAAGTAAAATTTAGTGATAATATTAATAGCGAGACTATGGAATCGAATAAAAAAGATGTTTATGATATACCGCTGGATATGTTTGAATCTTGTAAAATGAACATAGGTTTTTCATGAATTGATATGTGGATATAAGGTAACTGAGAACAGCGGGCGGTAAAGTGTACTTACGCAATTACGCACTCATGGAATTACGCACTTGCTTCTCACAACACATATTACGTAGTATACTATCATCCTTTGGCCCTTACTTTCGCGCTTTTTGGCCAGAGGAGGAGGTTATTGGTAATGTTTATTCAAAAACAATAGCACATGTTCATGCCGCACCTGATGTAGTATAGTAGATATGCGATGAAAAATGGTCTCAGGTGGAAATAATTCCCACAAAATTTTTTTTTGCTTTTCTCAGTTCAGAATGCATAGAATACATATGAGAAAATATAGAATGATACCTTTGTGCAAAATAAAAATACAGTGTTTCCAATATTCTTAAAAACTTCACAAACGATAAGATTTCCACAAAATTTATTAAACACACATGTTTCGCCAGCACAGTAGCTTCGTCAGGTGATGTACTGGTACAATGAACTAAACTAATGTTGGCTTGCTTAACTTTTATATATCTTACCTTCCCAACCTGGAGGATTAGTTACCTGTGGAAGGTCGGGAAGGTAAGATATATAAAAGTTAAGCAAGCCAACGTTAGTTTAGTTCATTGTACCAGTACATCACCTGACGAAGCTACTGTGTTAGCGAATTATGTCGTGTGTTTAATAACTTTTGTGGAAATCTTATCGTTTGTGAAGTTTTTACATTTATCATGGATTTCCATCAAGTAACGGCCGAGTCAATTCAAAATTTTCCAATATTCGTTTATTCGTTAATACTTATAAATCATAAACCTGATAAAAATGACATATTTGGCATGTAACAGAAGTTCATTCATCATCTTCAACATCCTCGATTGGAATATTGGTACCTTCTCGAACAATTATTGCACAATACTGTGCAAAAAATTCCGTATCGTCGACATTTACATCTGGTTCCACAAGGTTGATCTACTTCAGTTTCGCAAGTACTTCCGTACGTCATCATAAGATACAGAAAAACCCAAGCTTATGAAGTTCATCGACAAGTAACCGAGATCGAAAATCTCGATGATACTGAACACCAACACCTAGATGAATTGAACTTATGATAGATCGTGGCTTTGCAGCTTGCATTAGTGCCTGTTCAATTGAATTTCTCCTCAAACTTGAGGATTTTTTGTTGATTATTATATCCAAGAATGTTCTCAAAATGTCGGGTGAAAGCTTATTATTTTCCTGCTCGGAACTTATTTCTTCTGGTGGAGGATAAAACTCTACGGATGTTCTCATCAACTTGAATAAATTCTTAATCAGTTTAGCTGTTGCTTCAACTATCCGAAATTTTTCAGCATCTGGATCTTCTGAAAACTTTTGTCGCTGATAATCACAAATTATATTTGCAACTGTTTTTCCTGATACGATCATATTAGCTCTACCTTTTTGTCTCAATATCATAATGTCATCCGAGAAATATTCTTCAAATTTTTTATGCATACGACGAAAAGTGTAAGGTTCGATATTTCTTGGCAGCAGCACTGCCATTTTGTCCAGCAACTCCTGAACTGAAATTGGTTCATCATTTTTCTTGAGCCACCTGCATATTTCTAAAAAGGCATCTTCTTTATTTTTATCAGAAGGACGTCCTGCTAACTCTGTCTGTTCATTGGGAATATCATGTTAATGTTTTTTAGGAATTGAGTCGCCTTTTCCAAAATTCACACTACATTTCTGATTATACACAGCATCTGCTGCTGGCAAGTATCGATAACGGAAAGAAGACGTGCAAGGACATTTGATGATCAAAAATCGTTTCTTGCATCACATACATCAATAATAGTTTGGCGAAACGCGAAAGTTTATTTTCTCAGTTTCCTTGATGAATTGGCCACAAAACAAGCAATTATCTTTGAATGCGAATGTCGGCAGCTCAGATCACAAAGCTCTGTTGCTGCTGCTGCTGCTGCTGCTGCTGCTGCTGCTACTAGTTGATGCTTCTCTATCAGGATCTGATTTAACCTGAGATCATTCTTCATCTTGTTCGGATTTACGTACAAACGACGACATTCGACGTGAACAATTAGAGGATGAATTGTCACTGGTTCCAAGTGTTCAATTATTTTGTCTTGCTGCTACTTGCTAGCACTTATGATTCCTTGGACACCTTTAGCAGTCAATTTAACACAATTCGAACTATCATCAGTACTTAACGAAAATAATAAACATTTGTTATCTTCCATCGCTGCTTTTTATTCACTATATTCAGGTATACCTGGAATAATATATCAAATAATGGAACCTTTCATTCACGATCACAAAGAATAGTTTCAATCACATACCAAAATGATTGTTTCACACCTTGACACAAATTTTGAAATCAGCTAACAATATTATCATTTTTAGGAAGATTATAAAATTCGTTTGAATCTTATCCTGAAGATCCTAACATAGGTAGCGATACATGTGTTGAGTTGTGAAACAATCATTTCGGTTAGAGGTCGAATGAGGCTTCAGAAAATGAAAACTGCGTTTTTGTGGAAATTATTTCCACCCCAATTCCTCCAACTGCTCTACTAATGATGCACCCACTCCAAAGGGAACTTCAAACCCGCCAAGCTTTGCGGGATATTCTGAAATTGGTTTTTAGGACATCTCAAACGCCAGATTTAGTTCACCTACTCCTGCAAACTGTGTTTGCACAGAGGCCTGGGTAGCAACAGCGAAAAAAGGCACAGGGGGTGCCTATAGTAAACTAGGGGTCAATGTTATAGATCAGACCTGGATAAGGACCATTTGTCGTACTTACCTGGACTCAAGGGTTTAAGAGGAAGCGTAAGCTTCAATTACAAACCCTGCACTGAAAGAACAGTTTGGTTATAATGAATAAATATGATTAACTGTTACCAAATCCGTTATTGAAATATGGCTTATTAAACGTTTGTTTGAAAAAAACAAATTATTTGTTCACACCCCCATGAATAAGCCTCGTGCATGGTTAAATTATGATTATTTCATGGAAATATTCATTTGTTAACTGAGAATATATATTTCTTCACCCACACCAAACAATATTTATCATTTCAAAATATTTGTTTTTAGTAACCTATTCATACATAAGTACAGCATGAAAAGAAACTTTTTATTGATAATGAATAAATATTTTGTTCGCTGTTATAATTCAATGTCTTCATTTCAGAAAATTGCTTATTGATTTATTAAATTTCCTGATGTATTACCACCACTCGTAGATCTCTCCGCGAGGGGGCGTTTCTAAGCCTTATATCAATTACAAATTTAGTAACAGTTAATGAATATTATTAAAAGTATATAACCAAACTCATCAGCTCTCAGCTATGATGGCATATATACACACGTTTCCATGTACATATGTATATTACTTTCTTTCAAATTCATGCAAAGCAAATGATATTAGAAAATACTCATGCATACTACATAGGTATTCGAACCTACTTACGTTCAAAATGTTCCAATATCGATTGATTAGCACCACATGCAAGCACTGTTTTTTTTAAACTTACTAAATGTTGTAAAATAGATGCACCTCGGCATACACTGATAGTCGTCTGCCATTTTTTTTCATATGTGTGATGTCGTATAGTGTCGTACCTATATGAAATCATCCCAAGAAGCTAATTGTAGACGTAAATATACATGTCCAGATGTAAACAAACACTCACTGTCATATAAGGAATTGAACTAATATAACCATCACACTTCATAACTTTCGCGTTGGTCGAAATCACAGGTAAATCAGGAACGATTTCACAAAGATGCACACGGTATCTAAGATGGAAGCTAGACTAAAATGATGGCCCATGCGCATGACAGTTTTTTAATTATAACCAACTGAATTGTTATAATCACCAAACGAAGAATAAAATGAAATATCCATTGTTATCCTTCATATTACGAATATTTATGATAAACAAATGTATATCATAATGAATGAACACATAGATTTATCAACAGACACTGTATCATTGTTAATTATCACCAAATCACATTATAATTATGAATTCATCTTATTGATTTCCACTTCATGAATCTGCGTAATAGATGAATTGTTAATTATTAAAAAATGTTGTTCACAATGAACAAATATGACAGTAATAAATCATTTATTGTTTATAAATAAAGCATAAAAACAGATACGATTTTGATGAATAAGCCTTTTCAATTATGAATATGGCTAATTAATTATAAACAAATTTGACAAATATTTGATAATTATTACTGAGATTTTTCTTTCGGTGTGGGTTTAGCCTGGAAAACTGGTTGCTAGATTTATTGCAAGATTATTACATTAGGACTCTGTCTGTCTCTGTCGGAAATACTCTGGTATTTTGTATTTATAGGTCTGCAAAATCATTCATTCAAACTATTTCATTGGTTTCACCTGGAGAATCAGAAATATGGTCCAAACAGCTGGAATATGTAGATTTAATTCCTATTATATTTACTTCATCCTTAGATTTTTCTTATTTTCGCAACAGGAATTTTTGAGGTTAATTGTTATCTTCCCTCAACGTCGAAATTTCGAATGAAGAGCACAGAAGCACTACAGGAACATATTATTTACCTAAGAGCATGCCTAGGCCAATATGTTTCGTTCTCTAAGTATAAAAGAAGAAGAAGATAATCAAACTATTTGACAATTGAAATCATTGGAATTTATGAAAACATTATATAAAACATTGAATCATTAATTGGAAACAATAAAATATAGGAGACGAATGTGAGCCCATGCAAAAACTTTATGAATTTATATGCTAACTATGAGTATTTCAATTCAAGCGATATGCCCTCGACATTGAAAATTTCAACAAGACATATAGATTTGTAAACAAACCATTTGTCGTCATTGATTTCGAAAGAGTTTGCTTCTATGCTTTCATTCAGTTGAGTATTCTTGTATAAGTATATGTGAACATGCAAACAATACTTATTTTAGTGCTCCTGGATGTTAATCCAAAGGAGATACCTATAAGGGATATTATATATATATCATATAAGGTTTCATTAATTTGTTTCCTACCCTAGTCAAAAATGTGAGAGTATAACAGATTTGGAATTCAAGAAGAGGTGTATGTAGCGAAGGCTTGGCAAATGTAAACCAGAATTGGAAAAAATCAGCCCCAGCATGCTGATATGTCCTTCACATTTCAGGAAAGAAGATTATAAATAAGGTTATTATAATGATGATGAGATAAATACATGTACCAATGTTCAGGACTTGATCGACAAGTTCTGAAGAAGAGATCAACTAATTGCTGCAGAAGCTTTATGATGTGAAATGTTACAATCTGGTACGTCACATAAAAAATGCTTTCAGGAAATATCAGTGGAAGTTGATACACACCGTTTGAACACAGTTTGTGACTCGAAGGATATAGACTGCCCGCGACACAGCGTTTATCGATGTTCTAAGTCGGTATGCCATATAAGGGACCCACTCACTTAGTCCAAGCTAACAGGAAGGAGTGCCTCGGAGAGTCGCAACCCAGTCCTTGCCCCGGCCCTGACCTCACCTTTCGGTTGGAAAACGAAAATTGGAGCGCTTGCCGGTTTGCATTCGCCTAGGTCACTTCCCAAGGGCGGCATACAAACCAGAAGTGGCAATTTTTCAGTGTTATAGTCGATGATCGAAGAATGTATGCCCTTTGGCGAAACAATGAATTCTACGATTCCGGAGAAGGAAGCTCGACTTATTCGAACATCAATTGACTAGACATCTTTCAAATAATCGATGATTTAAGTTCGTATGCAAATCTCTAGACCGATAAACTAGGATATTCTTTATAACTGGATGCTATTTGCATACGAATTCAATGTGAGCATACGTTGTAATAATCGGGCAAACCCGCGCGTGCCTCGGTTTGGCACGGCGCCCCGCACTGCAAGCCAGAGGTGCACCTAAAGCGAACTAGATAATAGGGAAGATTCATAATCTCACTTCACATGAAACCGGGTCAAAGATTAACTTCCTGGGAGTGATGGGGATATTCGAAGACGCAAATTGCAGATATATTTGTATTTATTCATCAGAAATTTACAGCTCAACAAAATTACATGTGTGAAAGGTTTAGTACCAAGAAATTTTTTGTGTGATTTTAATTTGAAGAACAGGGCTTTGAAAATTGACAACAAGATACTCGCAGGATGATCAAGAGGGATCGTACAGGGAGAAGGGAGTTGGATTATTGCTCATGATCGAAACTCACAATAAATCGAATTGAAATTCTTCCCTGGGGCTTATGGGACTGCTTATCATAATACTGGCGTCTAAAAAATATATAAAGAATGTACATTCAATTTGTTGAATGTTTTGGGTATAGTGTGGGGTCTGTATCCTGAACTTCAATCTACATTTTTGTTTTTCACATAAAAAAAAATTATTTGAAAATGAAATTATATTAAATGGAAACAACATTATATTTCAAAGGAAAAATTATACGTCGTCCTCTCTATCATTATATTCAGAGTCATCTTCGCTCTCGCTGTTTGAAGATGATTCTCCAGAGTTGTCTTCAGTACCTGTTAGTAAGAATATTATTTAATTATTGAAAAATCTTGGCATGATCGAAAGATATACCTGATACTTTCTCAGTTGAAGTCTCAGAGAATATGATACCACCAACCTCTGCTGGAAGATCTTCACCAAGGTACCAATTGAAATCGTACCCAAAAAAAGTATCAAGGGCATAGCTCCCTTCATTATTTTTTATGTACCTGACAATGTCATAACTTCATCAAACCCAGTATAGTTGACTGGCGTTTAGCGATAAGATTCACATGCTGCACTTATATACAGGGTTACTGGTAATCCGATTCATACCACTGGTAGGGGGGGGGGGGCAGTAAGAAGTGAATAAATCTGTAATATACATTATACAAGAGTAAATGGTTTTTGAGATATTCAAATATCGGATCTCCGACAAAAGAGAAAAACATTATTGAATGCCTACTAAATCATTACGTGCTACACTCTACCAGGCTGACGCCAAATCATTGTTCAGATATAAAAATTGTTTCAGCAAAAAAAAGGAAATACTTCAAACCCGGGATTCATATTTCTGGCACAATTTGACAATTTGGCGCATGACCGCTATAAGAGTGCTGCGTGTAAATGATATCGCTAGATGCTGTAAAGCTGTATTCGTCATGATAATCTCAACTCGATAGTGAAATTAAATATATAAAATATAGTGTTCCTGTAAAAAAAAATCAACAGCTACCCCATAGTTCATTTGTTATGAACAGCCTGTGAATTTTCGATAACAATGAAAAATCTCTTAGGAAAATCATTTCAATTGGTTTTTGAAATTTTAAAATCGGTTCAGAAATAACTAAGTTACTATGGGAGATATTTATGGTGACGAATCACAGCTTGAGGCCAGAACTCCTATTTCCAAAATTTCACTCTACCTGAAAACACAAAATTCATTTCATTTGATGTACAAAACCTATTTCCAAGTATACCGCCCGAATATATAATTATTTTAGTTGAGGGGTTATTAGATAAATACCATGTTAATCCAATTACCAAACGAGAGATTTTAGACCTTATATATGTCGATATGTCTCAAACAAAATTACTTTCTATTTTACAAGAAAATATATTCTGCGTCAAAAGGGTTGGTTATGATCCTCTGAGCACTTGATAACTTGAAGCGAATAATACATAAACATTCATTGATGAAACAATGTTTGTATTGGCATAGATACGTAGATGACGTAATAGTATGCTATAAAAGAATCAATAGATAATTAGACACTTTTGTGTGGAATCAATGATGAACATGATTGAATGAATACTAACTGCAGATAACAGAGAACACAACACACAACTGAAGAATCAGATAATAAGAGGAATCATTGAATATTCGCATCTTGATTGGATAAAACAAGGATTTGAAAATTAACGTGACGTCAGGAAGTTATAGGTTGAGAATGTAGTTCGTCTTCTCCTCTTCTCGTATTTCTGAGAACTCTAAGCATGACGCTGCTGCCAATACCTCGAATTATTTAGGTATTTTTATTGGTATTGAAGCATCTGGTAAGTATATAAGTATTCAATAGGTGATTATCAGGAACCAGATCCAACTATTATTGTCTTCTGTGGATGTGAATACTGTTGTATGGCAGCGTCGAAATATGTGGTCCTAATTTTTATGCAAAAGCCAGAATTCAGATAACGATGACTACCGGTTCGGTTCATGACGTCATCTAAGCTGGCTTTTTTGAGGATGCCGAATTTCATTATTGAAATAAATATATTTGCGATGATTTTGAATAACGAATGATTGCATCGAGTACTATTTATACACGGAATGATCAATAGCAATACTCCATTTACCTTGTTACATTCTCACTACTGAGATCAATTGAGTTAGAAGGAGGTGAGACGGATCTAAGTTGTCGATTGAATGGAGAGAACACGTTTTTATCTGTCAGGAAGGGCAAGGGAAGGAAACATAACCCCACATAATTCAACCAAAATGTAAAATGGCTGAGAAAATTAATGAGGAGCATAGAAATATTATTGTAGTGATTATAATAATGATATAAGCATTATTTCCGTCTGTGATTACATCATAATTATTATCTGGGCTGTTGGACTCTATGCTTCAGCCTCAGATCACCTATATCAAGGAATTTTGGAAACAAATTAATTATTTTTTACAAAGGATTTAACCTGTGAACTTAAACTTCAAAGCTGAAAGCATGTGAAAATGAAAATATAACCTGACAACTTTCAGCAGAGAACCACAGAATTACTAGAATTAATCTAGTCTCACCTTTTTCTCACTATAACACCAGATGAATAGCTAGGTCAGTTAGGGTGAGGGGGAAGAAATAGTCCCAATGAGTTCTTAAGACAACGCACATCAGACTAAGATAGAAACATGTAATACAACTGAGCTATTGAGCTGCACCACCGAACAGCAACTACTGAGAATCTTGGTTAATCCGTTACCACCGATAAAACTAGGCCAGCAGACTCTGACGTAAACAGCTCGTGACGTCGCATACTCAGGCCATCTTCCAAGGCATTCGCGTCGATCGATCGTCAGTTTGTTTTTGTTTAAGAACGGTGGCGTAGGTAAATCGTGTGTGCTTGAATTCTCTTGTTGTTTATTCATCAAAATAATTGGCGGAGAAATTACTGTTTTGTGAAATATTTCGTGTTGTGATAGGCGAAATAACAATGCCTTACAAGTGTTGTGTTCCCTTTTTTCGGGGGAATTATATTGTGGGTGGTCCAAAAGTTCATGCTTTTAGTTTCCCGTTAGACAAGGAACTATCGAAAAAGTGGGTACATGCAATTCACCGCAAGGATTTTACGACTCCATCTAAGTACAGTAAAGTATGTAAATTACATTTTACTAAAGATGATATTATTACTTCATCTACTGCAACCGATTCAAAAACTGGCAAAACTGTAACAATAGATTTGAAAATTCCTAGGCTCAAACGAGATGTTATTCCCACTCAATTTCCCAACTGTCCATCTTATTTATCGAAAGATGTAAAATTACGCACAAGTCGTGATGAAAAACTTGAGATACTAGAGACTAAAAATTTGGCACAAGCACTTACCAAAAGTAAAACTGAATTCGAAAATTACCAAAAATCTTTTTGCTACACAGAATTTCAAGAATTTCTAGTTGTATGAGAGTCTTTTCAGTTGCCCGAAAAGTGGTTCAAAATTATCGATTTGCAAAAAGTCACATTATTCAAATTGTCTTATTCTCCAGGGCCCGTAATTACATATTCGGTTGTGATTGATTTTGTTTTGAATGTGGAATCATTTTTGTATGACCTAGCGATACAAACATCTCTAAAAGCCACTCTGAAAACACCTTTTATCTCTAATAATATCAATCAAATCAAGGAATTACTAATTGAAATAGATAAAAACGAGATACATAATTCGGGAAAATGTCTTGATAATCAGAAAAAGAGGGTTTTGAAACATATTTCGAATGCATTGGATTCTTTGGTTTCTGACTAAATACATTCTCAAATTTCTTTCTGAAAACGGTCATTTGCCTCGTGGCAATGAATGCAGAATTCATTCCAATGATCAAATTGCAACTATTATATTAACATGTACTACAAACACTCTACTTAAAAATTACTGTTTCAAGTCTAACGATCAATTGGGTAAAAAATCCAACAACAGGAAATTGAAAACACTCACTGGCTAATTTTTTAGGTAATAGGAATTCTCCAAGATAAATATAGGTAATTAGGTATAACAAACGGCATGTCTATCAAACTAAAATACATTTTCCCCAATTTTCTTTCGATCAATCTCATGATAAGTTTATGTTCTGCGGGCCCTGTATAAGTAGGTGTGAAGTTTACCTCTAATGAGATTGAATCACTACAATTTTTGCCAATATATTTAATTCGAATGGGTTGCTGTAGGTGAGTATTTGTGTTTTATTCTGGTTTTTGCTTTGAAACTTCGTTTTTCCATAATAAAATCGAATGGGATGCGAAGAAGGGCTCAGTTGACGGCTGGCATCCTCTTTCAACCGGAAGCCCTTCAAAAAAAAGCAAAATCGGCTCAATAATGATCTAAAACTAAAATCGAAATATGTTGTCGTTTCGAGCCGCTGGTTAGGCCTGACTAAGTGACGTGCATGCAGGCCTTGTTTTATCGGTGGTAACGGTTAATCTCAGTTAAAGTTGGTAAAAATAATATTACCAATTTGAAACAGGTTCGTGACGTGAATTCGTCAAGTGTGTACGACCTCATTGGATATAAGTCAAATTATCAACACGAAAATGTTTAGAGTGTAACTTGAAAAAATGAAGTTGGGCTGGTTTTTCAGGGATAGTTATCAGACAGAAGTTCACTTTGGCACAATGGCTTCAAATTCATTTGGGTTTTATTGACTGAAGTTAAATTTTTTAAACTCTTTTTCCAAGTAGCATATAACTGAGATATAGACTGTATGAAAAGATCTGGGACTCTCGGTATATTTTTTTCAATATTCATTATCAAAACAGCTCAAAATTGAAGTGATAGATTTATATCTTGCATCCGAAGACATGAAGACACGCACTTAGCAAAAAAGGTTTCATCAATCGCTTCCATTGTGGTGTGGGTCAGAAATCGATCGGCAAAAATCATTGTCTCTTCTGTCGGAAAAGAAATCCGGATATCTTATAAACCTCTCGGAATATTTCAGGGGTCCTCATCAATCTGGCAGTCGTCAAATGCATCGGAACCCGAAAAGACATACATTATGTGCATATTCGAGGTACTGTCGCCAAAACGCGCCGACAAAAACGGTCATCTTTTGTTCGGCCGCACTTCTTTTGTTTCGCCGCCCGCTTATCCGACTAATTCAAATAGTTGGCCGCGGAAAACGTTAATGGGGGCCTCGAGGAGCTGTTTTGTGGCCACATACTGAATTAATTCGATGCTACCGTTTGGCTGGAAAAGACGAAAGATGCCGGCCGGGATTTGTTACTAATGTCATTCCGATGTTTTTGTAATCGCTCGCATAATTTTATTTTAGGGATCTCTTGATATTTGATAGTTCTGCAATAGTGGAATCTTCGAATGGAAGTTTTTTGTGCCTAGGTCGTTTTGCTCGTCTGCCACACCACGTGTTTGAGTGAGATATTCTGGAATTTGGAAACATCATGTAGAAAGTTTACCGGTCATCAACGAATCATTTTTTCTAAAATTAATATAGCGACACTATGATGTCATCAATCGAATTTTCGTCAAGCAACCTGATAAAATAGCAAACAGACGAAGCCTTCTGATTAGTTCTGATCTGAGTTACCAGAAGAAATATACATGGAGTTACCGAAAATACCTGATACAGGGGAATAAAAAATCATTTGCAGATTAGAGAATGCAATATATGGATTGAAGCAATCAGGTCGCGCATGGAATAAGAAACTACTTACATACTGAGCTGATGTAGCATCACTTGAATCAATCTAAGGTGGACGGTTGTCTTTATCATCATATTGAAAATGGAGGAAATTTCATCGTCACAATTTATGTTGCCGACATCTTGGTATTTGAAAATAACAAGAGGAAAATTGAAGAATTCAAAGAACACTTGAGGGGAGGATTCGAAATTAAAGATTTTGGGCCAGTTCACCAATGTCTTGGAATAAGAATAGACATGGATAGAAGAAAAGGAATCACCACTTTGGACCAAGAACATTATGTTAATTCAATTCTGAAAGAGTTCAACATGAACAATTGCCATCCAGTTTCAATACCTATGCTGGTAAACCAGAAATTGACTCGTGATATGGGACCTAACGGTAAAGAAGGAAGAAATGACATGAAAAACATTTCCTACGGAGAAGCAGTAGATTAACTGATGTATCTTTCTCAAAGGACTATAGGCCTGACATCAGTCAGTCATACAGTGAGTGTCCTCAGTAAATTTAACTATGATCCAGGAAGAGCCCATTGGACAGCGGTGAAACAAGTTTTACGATACCTTCAAGGCACTACGAGAAAGAATTAAACTTTAACTAAGAGAAGTAGCAGAAAGGAATTAACTGGATATTGTGATTCAGACTAGGGAGGAGACTCAGATGATCGCAAGTCTTATGTCGGTTATGTATTCAAACCTTAATCTTATGGAATAGTAAGAAACAACCAAAGTAGCTTTGTCAACAACGGAAGCTGGATACATGACATTGAGTCACGCAACAAAGGAAGCATTATGCGGCTGCAACAGTTGTTTCAAGAACTTGGACTAGAAAATATCAAATACAAGCCCATTGATATTTTCTGTGATAACAATGGAGCTATTGAGTTACCAAAGAATAACGTGTTTCACTCAAGAAGCAATGATTTTAAATAGTTGGAGTTGTTGATATATAATTAATTTAGCAATTGTTATTGTGACGCTGTTAAAATATATTTACTTCAATATATGGTTTTCCTATTCTGTCCAATCTCCATAATTCATCAAAACATCATTCGAAACTTTTCATTCATCGCCTACCAGGGTTCCTTCTAGTAATTCTTTCAAATGAGATTATTTTTCTGGAACATTCCAAATAGAAATAAAGTATAGTCCAGTATTAACATGCAGATGAATGCTTCATGAGGCAGTAGCATTGAAAACAAGATATTCTGAATTGAATACTTTTATTTTTATTTTTTCTATCCGTCATTCGGTTGCCCCCTTGTGGCTTTTATATATTATGCTTCTGAACGGAGTGATCAGCATTGCGCCTGTTCAGTTGATATGTAGATAGATGATGGTATGAAATGAAAACATCTTGTTACTCATTATGCCAAGCTCGACATATACATATACTATGCAATTTCACTCTGGAAAGTATAGGGAGCATGAAGGGGGTTGGAAGTTCAGATTTTGATAATGATTTTTGGTATTTTTTTCAAATTAGATCTACCTACAAAGTTTCAGTCTCGAGTAACTCTGATGTTTCATAACGACTTGCAACTTCACATTTTCCGGTGAATAAAAGGGACAGTTGGAAATTGAGTTGGAGCAGCATCTTATTCGAGTTTTGAGATTTCTAATCTATATACGGTTTCCGTAGACCATGGATGGAATGACTGAGAACATGAACTTTTGGATCATTCTTTTAATTCTGGTACGCAAAACTTTCAATACATCAGAAAGAAAATACTAGGTACATTGAAAAAATCACTTTACATATCCCAGAAATTTCTTTCGCTATAGCCCCAATGGAAATTTCTCTTAGTACTATAATCCATTCCTCTCAATATCCTCATATGGATTATTCAACAGTTAGAGAAAACTCGGTAATTCGGAAGGAAGCTTCTTCAGTTGTATGATGAAATTTGTTTTTTCCAAGAACAGACATAAAATAATGTTTTGATAATGATAAAAAAATGTCTAATGATGTTGAAGAATGTGTTTATTATATTTGAAGAAAAATCTATAATTAAAAAAGCCAGTTCTCTACACTGCAGGAAATAATGCTATGAAGAAAGTATAAAATAGTTCTGTATATATAATTGAGAGAATCATTTCGGTGATCTTAGACTACCTTCCTGCGGCATTGAAAGCATTGAGGGAAATGAAAAATTAGCAAAACTCCTTCTGAATTCTCTATGAAAGAATAATTTCTCTGAGGCGTCTTGGAGTTTTGCTGTCATTATTCAGTATGATTTTCTAAGGAGTTGTCTTCCATGAATTTTCTCTACAAGCAATGTCAACCTGTAACAAAATAAAATGATTTGAAAGCAGCATCAAATATATTACATTCATCTATAATTGGTTTATCTTAGAGATATAAAATATCATCCTTGTTGATGATATTATATAAAGCTTATCGCTATATAACTGCTAACTATCGGGGGTAGGTACGTACCAATAATTGTAAGAGTGAGGATTTTTTACAAAGAATTGCAAAGCAATGTCAACCTGAAACAGAATAAAATAGTTAACATTTTCTGTCTGAGTGTCTTTCGAATGATAATTAAGTGAAATAATCAATAAATATTGGTAGTAAAAATGCGAAATGTGAATGAGGACTTTAGTACTGCCAGAAGCAATCGATCTAAAAATAACGGGTTTGTCCTGATTGGATAGAAATGACATAATAACCCAAACGTTTCTTTCGCAGTAGGACGTACCTCAGGGGCAGATCCAGGGGGGGGGGCATGGGGCCATGCCCCCCCCCCCTCGGGAACCTCATGGATATGTAAAAATGTAGGTTTTTTTGAATAACTGAAAAAATTAGTGCATGTCTTTATAGCTATCCACCCGCGACCCACACTAAATATATAATAATAATAATGGTGTTGCCCTTGGCTAACAGGGAGAATCCTACGGTTTCCTCAGTGGATAACCATAATAGATCCTTCGCCTATGTGTACCATCAATAACAAAAAATAAAATATATCAAGGTATCAGAAATATACTTGAAAAGTTTTCGACTATTTTTGAGGAGAATGATGAAATTTCCTCCTTTCAGAAGATCGTTTCTCAAATGTATATATAGAAGAAAATGTTGTATACTGAGCAAAATATACTAGACAATGGTATAACTGCTGTGAAGGAATGTGACAAACATTTGTTGCCTAACATAAACATTCTTCTGGAACTATATCATGTTGCCTGCCTGTGAGTGTTGCATCTTCTGAGAATTGAATAGGATCCAGAATGGTTCAAGATAGGTTAAATGTCTGAATGTTGATGATATCATCCAAAGATACGCTAGTTAGAATAATAGAAGACTGGAATTTGTTATTTATTTTTTTAAATTTGATTCTTTATTTCATATATTTTTATATTTGCCTGTTTCATTTGTTTTGTTTTTGAATAGAAATATGTTTTTTATTTTTGTACCCAAGTATTTCAAGAGAAATATGTTTTATTAACTTTTTTCATCCAATATGATTTATTGCAGAAATCGACATATATTGATAGATTAAAGATTAAATCGAATAGTTTGAACTTGTTTTTTTTTTCACCAGTAATTTCGATACTTGAAAGGAAACTATGTTTACTAGTATTAATTTTTTTAATGAAAAAGCATTTGTTTCAGAAGGTAACCATATAATTTCTCTTCCGTGCAAACCTTATTGAGCCGTGACTTTCTATGGCCCCCCCTCAAACATCGTCTGGATCCGACCCTGACGTATGTACCTATACTTGATGGAAAATAATCTGTGGATAGCGATTCATTTTGTTGATATTCTCGAAGGACAGAAGGCGCCAGTTTCTACATTACAGGAAATGGTTCCTTCAGTAGGTAGGTATATATTTTATATTTGATACCTATTATGCAGAATGACATATCAAACATAATAGATATTTTTCAATTTCAAGTACCGTTTCCTTATGTGTGTCATTGATACAGGAAGATTCATTATGAACTAAATTTTTATAGTAAATCAGGGAGATGGCGGTTCACCAATCACCCCCCCTTTCCCCCATAAATGCGACGTCCATGTTTCATGGGAAAGGGGAAACATAGGTCAAAACGACAGTCCTATATGAATTTTCGACGATCTGACATTCTTTGTTACTATATACAGTGTGGTTATTTGAGTATGCAACATATGGAAATCTTTTTAATGAATACTGCAGAACCAAAATTCAGGTAATACCGAAAGTTGGTGCATGCTCGGTAATCATTTGGTGCACTTAAAATGGTTGCAAGTCAAACAGTCTAAGATATATTTTGGTTTTCTATATGTTTTTCGTTTCGTTATAATTTCCCAATTTGAAATTTTTTTTATATTCACCCTAAACACTTTTATAAGTCAATCACAAGAAAATCAATTGAGCACACTGTAGTTCAAATTGGAGCATATTTGTGCAATTAACTTGGATTTCTTTTTTTTAGAGAATCACAAACTTTATGTTTGTTGCAACGATATTCAGCTCAGTTTCAAAATTGCGTAGGCCATATTTTCAACAAGGTAAAACATCATTAGATAAGAAGTTAATGTCACCAAACTGCCTCAATATTCACTGTCAACCCTCATTTGTTTTGTTCCTTGGGTATCCGTGATTATTTTAAAAGATATCATGGTTGTCGATTAATTTGTACAGCTTTTTCATAAACATTTCAGATAATACAAAATGTTCACATTACATGGAAGTTTTTGAATATGCATATCATCATAAATGATGATTTACCTTGTTGAAAATATGGTTTGCGAAATTTCAAAGTTATACGCTGAATATCGTTGCAACAAACAAAAAGTTTGTGATTCCCTAAAAAAATTTAAATCCAAGTTAATTGCAAAAATATGAATTTGAACAGAGGTATGATCAACTGTTTTGGTTATGATTAACTTATGAAAGTGTTTAGAGTGAATATGAAGAAAATTACAAATTGGGAAATTACATATTAACGAAAGAAATTGAAAAACTAAAGAATGTCTTAGGAGGCCATGTTTTGGTATCTAGGCATAACTTCCAATTGTAAACAACTTTTCTCATTAACATTCTGCTGAATTTTCTGAAATAAGGGTACTTTACTCTTGAGCAAATTTTATATTTTTTGACCTACGCTGTATGCTGTTTGACTTGCAACTATTCTAAGTGCTTCTAAAATGATCACCGAACATGCACCAACTTCCGGCACTATCTGTATTTTGGTCGTGCAATTCATTAAAAAGATTCCCATATGTTGCACACTTAATCCACACTGTATACGGAAACTATAATTGAAGAATGAATTCCATTGTTCAAAGATGTTTTTCTATGAGAGATTTAGGCGTTCACTTTACAGAAAATCTGAAATTCATAGAACACACCAATATTGTCAGTAAGGAAGCTTTGAGAATGTTCGGTTTTCTTAAACGTACAACTAGCGAATTTAGGAATATCGATGCAATTAAAACGCTCTATTACTCTCTAGTTCGTAGTCGTCTCGAATTTGCATCCATCATTTGGGATTCAAATCACCAAGTCTCAGTTAAAACATTGGAATCAGTGCAAAACAAATTCTTGAAATTTCTGTACTACCGTAGTCATAAAAGAAACCCACCCTTAGAATCGTATCAACCTATTCGTGACGAATTCAAAATTTATCATTCAGAGCACAGAAGATATATATCAATAGAATTGTATTTATTTATAAGTTATTGAATAGCTTAATTGATTGTGAGTACCTTTTATCTCGTGTTATGTTATTAGTACCCATGAATATACTTCGTCCCAGGCCTAATCTTTTTCATGTTCCCATAGCAAACCACTGCCTAATGGATAATATGCTCCAACTCTGTAATAAATACACTGGTAGGATGCCTTTAGGTTTTTTTGATATCAAACTAGCCATGTTTCGGAAAGAATTATTAAATATCTTCAAGTCGGTTCCTTGAGTTGAATTTTTTTTTTCTCTTTTTTTGTAGCAAAGACGTTTTTGTTTCATCCTAATAATCTTAGTTTTAGCTGAAGCTATTTCCAAATCATAATAGCCCTTCAGATCAGTGATGACTTTTATTCTTATTGGTAATTTAGATTTAAGTTTGAATAAGGAAACTTGTAATTAGGCATGAGCCTGTTAGTTTTCTATTAATAAATAAATAAATAAATAAATAAATAAATAAATAAATAAATAAATAAATAAATAAATAAATAAATAAATAAATAAATAAATAAATAAATACAAGATCGCAGTCAAAACGCGGTATCCTTTATCATGCTTCCTATTAATTTGTGTTCATACGATTTGTGTATCACCTTGATATTCATTCATGAACTTACATGGTATCACAGGCCATATAATGGAAATTTAATAAAAAACGGAAACGTCAAATTACAATGACCTGGCGGTGTGAAAATGATCCTTTGATGAGTTTAAAATTATAGTAGGTCTTATAGTAGAAGTAATGATAACCGAACCATATTTTTTGTCTTTGACGATGTCGCATGGATATAATATTATAGATTATTTCAATATCGCAATAATTTCATCAGAATGTCGATTACAACGGGTTTAGCAGCATGAAGTGTGTCAGTGATTGTTCTCAGAATATATTTCTCGACATATACCAGCAGCGGATCCAGTAAGCTCTTTCAGAGGGTGGGGGAGGAGGGCTTTACATTTTATAAAATACTGTCTGTAGGTTGATCGAGGAGGTAGTAAATTCATTATTCCAGATTTTTTGGGATTTTCTCTTCTCGTTTCTATAAAATGAAAATATGATTATTATTTCAATATACGTGTAGTAAGAGGACAAATCAGATGATTTGCCCCAAAATGTCACTGCGTTTAAAGAATTTTCCTAACAGAGAACCTAATAGAACAATTCACTAGCTTGTCAGTGACAATTTGTAGGTTTGGAGAAGAGAAATAAAGGTATATAGAAAACATTTAAAAATGTCGCTTAGCTTTGGACGTTCCGGGAACGAATCTGCTGCCGTTTTCAACATAAAAAATGGTTATTTGTATAGCAAATTCGCATCTGTCTTTAAACTTTTCAGTTCTCAGTGACAATTGGTGACGTTGGCAATCAAATGATGTTTTCAATGATTAATCTTGAATTTACCATTTTCATTTTCAGATTTCCGTAGTGAATACCATGTTCTTTCTATATCAACTGAACAAGAAGCAATGCTATTGTCTCCGTTCAGAAGAATGCAGATTCCTTGATTTTTCTCTTCTGGTTGTTATCTCCTTTTCCAATGATTTTAATATTATTCCACTCTGCTATATGTTGTCCGTCTTCAGTGAGGATATGTTTAGCTAGTTTGTATATCCTTACTGAAGATGGTATAGCGAGAGGTATTGTGTGTCTCATGTTTAAATAGAAAAATATGTTCGAGAGTACAGCTGTAGGGTCGAAACATACCTATTATATGGAATGAACAGATACCAAACTGACCATCTGCTGAATTTATCTATCGTCTAATGATGATGAATACAACAACCTCTTTGAGTTTTCATCACTCAAACTGGACTTCATTCAGGAGAACCATCCTACAGCTGAAATCATAATCATGGGAGACTTCAATGTACACAACGCAGCCTGGCTCAAATTCTCTAACAGAACAGATGATGCAGGTCGTCGAACTGAGGCCTTCGCCATCACTCATGGTCTAGGTCTAGAACAACTAGTCGAATTACCAACCCGCATTCCAGAACAACCATAGTCTGCCAATACACTAGATCTTTTTCTCACCAGCAATTCTGATCCATATAGAATAGAAGTTTGTGCCCCACTTGGAAACTCTGGCCACACCCTCATCTCCACAACCTGTTCTTTCCATGTACATCCAGCATCACAATTCCTACCCGTCTCATGTGGCATTGCAATTCGGCCGATTGGGAAGGTCTTTGTATGTTCTTTCCAGCGTTTCCAGGGAAGAGAGTTTGTTTCTCCTCAGCAGATCGAACACGATGTGCTGAGACAATTTCTGAAATCATCATGTTGGGGATGCAAACCTACATACCGAACACTGCAAGGAAAACATCTTCCGATAAGGCCTGGTTCAGTAAAAACTGCTCTAGAGCTGTCGCATCCAAACAGGCAGCATTCCATCGATGGTAGAAAAATCCAGGCCCTGAGACTACTCTTACAAATTAGGGATTTTCTCGTTCAACTGGAAAATTTCAAGAGTACAACCAGTTCCTGAAAAAGGCAAAAAGACCCTACCCAGCAACTACAGATCGATCGCACTGCTATCTATCATTTCAAAAATCATGGAAAAAGCTATGAACATCGAACTCATGAAATACCTGGAACATTCAGGTATTATCAACGATAGCCAATATGGCTTCCGTCATCATATATCAACTGGTGACCTGCTCGCTTACGTATCACCTATATGGCAGCAATCTATTGAAAAATTTGGTGAAACCTTAGCCGTGGCACTTGATATCTCCAAGGCATTCGATCGAGCATGGCACCACGGACTCTTCGCCAAGCTTCCATCTTATGGCTTGCCTCCCCAGCTATGTTCTCTGCAAGCTAGTTTTCTCTCGAACAGGTATCTCCATGTAGTGGTCGACGGAGTTACATCTGACTCTCTTGTCATAAATGCTGGTGTTCCGCAAGGATCAATTCTAGCACCAACAACACCCTACATACCGCCTTCTCTTCACGGGCCAGGCGAATCAGAAACGAACGAGGGAGAAATGTTGATAACATAAATATGGATTTGGCAACAATTCTCGAATGGGTATCCAATAACTTGGTAGATTTCAATGCAAACAAAACACAAGCATGCCTTTTCAAATATTTGGTTGGACCTATTCAAAGAGCGCCACATGATTGAATCAATGATGTTCCTCATTGAATCAAGAAATCCTTCTTATTTGTGTATAATGATATCTGTGGTAGATAGTGTTGATGAGAGTACTCGCACTTTTCAAAGAGAAATTATCGGCACAAATGCGGGGTGGTAGCCAGCCCAGTGATTATTTTGTCGAACCCAATCTCTCATGGCGTGCTGGGAGCAATTGCCCATGGTGCCCTTCCCCTGGATTCGCCGCTGTTTACATAGAGTGTGAACATTATCTCACACCAACTGACACGTGTCTCCTGAAGTCCTGTTTGTTTCAGTGAGAATTAACACCGAAATTCTTTGCACCATCGTATAAGTTGTCATAAGTTCTTATCTAGAGTCAAGAGTTACACTAAGAGTACCTGGTGCTAATTTGATTTGATGTACATTTATGTAGTGCGTATATACGCGTTTCAGTTGTGTTATTCTAAACGAAAACTCGGATTTTATCTCCATGCAGAAATCTATACTTTACACTTCGACAGCTTTTCATGATCTGAAAAGCACAGATACGGCCATCAGTTTTAGAATACTGTTCTCATATAATATGGGGTTCAGCACCCAAACAGATACCTCAATTTTCAGTCGGATCATCAGAAAACTATCGAAAAAGGAATAATCTAATCACTTCATGAGCGAGCCAAATCAATATCATCAAACCAACAAATTTTCAATAACGAAATCCACCACATTGAAAATGTTCTTCAAACTCAACGACTATCCAGAGAATTTCATTGATCGAACGATTCACCAAATTGAAAACAAACAAAATACACTACAACAAAAATAACCATCAATAACGACGAATATGTACAGTTGTATTCAATAAAAAAGCGTACAAGTACTAAACATAGACGATTTCGGCATTCTAGTTCTCGTTGTGTAAAATTGGCTCAGCCAATGCTTTGTGTTTTTAAGAACCTATAATTACTCTACTGTCAGTACTGTCAACATTTGGTAAACATTCATCCCTGATAGCCCGTTTTTGGCCCGTTAATTTCTCCCTCCAATATACTTGTACGCTTTTTTTGAATACGACTCTACCATGTTGATGTTGGTGATAAGTTTCAAGTGAAAACAGTATTCAAAACTAGAAATGCAATGAGAACAATTATTATTCTAACTCAAACAAAACCGGAAGATGAAGAACAATCATCAAACTATTGTATTTATAGTATACCTTGTGTTTGTGGATAGTATTATACAGGTGAAACGAAGAGACCTCTCTCTGTGAGGATGGAAGAACACATAAGTACAATTTCAAGAAAAGACATCGATAAATCAAAGCTAACTAAACATATCCTCACTGAAAATGGACAACATATGGCAGAGTGGAACAATATAAAAATCATAGCAGAGGAAGATAACAACCAAAAGAGGAAAATCAATAAAGAATCCGCTTACATTCTTCTGAACGGAGACAATAGCATTGCTTTCTGTTCAGTTGATATAGATAGAACATGGTATTATTCACTATTGAAAACTGATGAACATAAAAATTTCAGATTCAAGATCAATTAATGAAATCATCCTGTAACTCATTTGTATACTAACATCATCACTCATCCATATGCCAACATCAGTATGACACTGAGAAGTGTCAAATTATAAGAAAAGAATTTTCAAAGAGAAATATTTTACATTTTTATGTCGAGAACGGGAGCAGATTCGTTTCCGAAACGTCCAAAGATAAGTACAAATTCGATGTTTTTTCAAAAAATCTACATTTATTCTCTTTGAACATTTTTCTAAACAAAGTGTCTCTGACAAGCTATTGGATTTTTCTTATAGGCTTCCTGATGAACATATTTGTTAAAAGCAGTGACATATTGAGGAAAATCAGCTGATTTGTACAATCATCACTCTTCCATAATATGCCAACATCAGTATGACACTGAGAGGTGTCAAACCAGAACAGAATTTTCGAAGAAAGGTGTTTTGCATTTTCATGTTGATAACGGGAGCAGATCCGTCCCCAAAACCTCCAAAGCTAAGTAAAAATTCGATAATTTTTCAATACATCTATATTACTACTCTTCACTCTTCCATATGCCAACATCAGTATGACACTGAGAAGTGTCAAACTAGAACAGAATTTCCGAAGAGAAGTATTTTGCATTTTTTTTATGTTGAAAACGGGAGCAGATTCGTTTCCGAAACGTTCAAAGCTAAGTAAAAATTCGAATATTTTTCAATATATCTTCATACTTCTTCTCTTCAGACTTTTTTCCAAACAAAGTGTCACTGACAAGCTATTCGAATTTTCTTCCATTACAGGCTTTGCTAAACGCAGTGACATTTTGGGGCAAATCATCTGATTTGTCCTACTACACATATATTGAAATAAGACTCATATTTTCATTTTGTAGGAACGAGGAGAGAAAATCCCAAATAATCGAGTAAAATTAACTCATAACCTCCAAAAGTGAAAAAACACATATTTTCTCTTCCTACCCTTTTTCGAACATTGGAACATCAGAGGAATCTCTTTTCGTGAGCTCCAAGAGATCGAAAAAAAATCATTTGGCGATTCTTTCGATGCTGGATCGTATATTATTCGTGTATCAGAAAGAGAAGATACTAATATTATTTATAAGATGAGCTAAAGTTTTTCGGATAAGTTTGTATTATGTGATTGTTGCCACACTGAGAAGTGGTGCTTTCTTGTCTTCATCTGGGTGTGATAATACTCACATTAGTATTCGAAGTATGACATTATCCACTGAAGTTTCATCTCACGAAAAACCTTGAAGTGCTACTTTCTGAAGCATGTCTAGCAACGAGGGTCGAGGGAGCGCTGTGTCCCAAAATTGCTGGGACATGGATTATATATACCAATATGTACCATATTTTAGTGAGGAGAGTTCTGAATTTACATGAAAAAACAGGTGCTTTTTTTTTCGTCGAATTGACCTTTGTATTTGCGGTCATACTGAACATTTATTATAAAAAAGTACTATACCTTTGTTTCCCCTGTTAACTAAATATTACACTGTTATTAATCTTGTACTGGAAATATCTGTTAGCAATATCAAATGAAAAACTATTTTCCTTCGGAAATATGGAGAGCAACAAAATGAAAATAATTAATCTGTCTTCATGTTGAAAAAATTCTAGAATAACAGTATTACCACCCTTGTGGATGATGTTCTGAACAAAATTTCAGGGGGTGAGGGTAGTTTCAATCTCTACACAAATTTTTTGTGTTTCTTTGACTAATAAAAGGAGAGTAATCCTCTAGAATGTCAAATTTCATTAAATCTGTTTCACTCATTTCTGAACAGTCAACAAAAATGTGTTCTTGTAAACTTGGAACTCTTCTCACTTACAAACGGTTCATTTCGGTATATAAATGAACTGGGTCCAATCAATTTATTTTGACCTCTATTACACGTACAGTGTCCCAGCAAGTTTGGGACACCCTAGTCAGTGCTGACGCCATCTAGATATTCACGCAAAATTTTTGCATCAAATTTATACAATTATTGACAATCAATCTTCTGTTCCAGTCCGATTCTATACTGTTCGAAGCTTCACGAAATCGATAAGAAAGGTATACTTCAAGAATTATCTAAAATTTTATTCGGAGCATTATCTTAACTATATCATCCGATCTTATTGTCTTTTATGGTGGAGAATAGTGATCCTTCACTATTTTTATCCATTCCTCATTAAGTTTGGGGTTTTTAAGGGGTGATTTCAACATCGGTGATATTATATTAATTCATTAGGGAGAAGTCTTGAATCATAAGAAGAAGAAGACAACAACCAGAAAACAAAACTCAGAGAATCCGCTTGCAAAATCTTTTGAAATAAGATAATAATATTGTTTCTCATCCACGTGATATTGATATAGATTTTATGGAATTGAAAAATTCAAGATCAATACAGTCAGTATTGAGATATGCATTGACAAGTGTATTTTTAACACTGTATCTATCATAATATATCGACGAGAAACAAATAATTCATCTCAATTAAATGCTCATCACTTCATTAGCTAGCAACACCTCAACAATATCAGCAAAAACTGGAACAAAAAATGTAAACACGATATTAGCATAAGGTAGCTATAGATCAAAAAACTATTACACATACAGTGATTAATTTTTTCTCGAACTTTTTTCCCAGGTCCTATATTCAGACCGTAATATAATTATACCAGGCCGCCATCATTTTCGTGTTTAAATTATGGATCAGTGGCCTTATAAAAAGTGTTAAAACGATCCACATATGTTTTGCAGCGACAAAAAATGCCTATACCACATGCTATCCTCATCTCATGCTACTTCTATATTAATATCAGAAACACTTGTCTTGCCATTGATGCACTTAATAACAATAAACGAAACATACCGCATGTTACAACCCATATGAGGTCATTTATTTCTGAAAACATACAGTGTGTCTCACTTCTAATGGAAACACCCCTGTATCTCACGTATTCGTTGGGTAAATTTCCTGAAATTTGCTGAAGCGAGAGATATACCAAGAATGCACTCTATGACCAAGTGGGGTCAGCTTCAGTGATATACACTGCTCGCCGACAGCCATGGAACCACCCCATTTTCTGGAAAATGATATTTGTAGTCGAAATTGGTTGAAAATCACTTCGAATTCGGAATCAAGATTATTTATTGTTGTCCTCATATAATTTCTCACATCACTCACATCATTAATTTCTCCAAAAAAAAAAGGGATATTTCCTCAGCAGTGGAAAACTTCATATGTATTACCTTTGCCAAAAATTAAAACCCCAACTTTCTCAGCTCCGCCCGATCAGTATTTTGTGTTCCCTCTCTAAAGTCTACGAAAAAGTATTACATGAACAAATCAAGGTGCACTTGAATAATAACAACCTACTCCCTGACAACCAATCAGGATTTAGACAGAAACATATAGCTGTACTACAGCTCTGCTCACCGTTGTTGATGATATTCTCTCCGCCACTGATAAAAATCAACTTACTACCCTAGTATTTCTAGATTATTCCAAAGCATTTGATCTAATAAATCATCGTATTTTGCTAGCCAGACTCCATTATACAGGGGTCGGCATAAGTCAGGCAACCAATTTGCATCAGGCAACCAATTTTCATTAAGATAAATAAATGCAGCGTCAAAATATATTTATAAAAAAAAAATAAAAAACGAGTTCGGAAATTGTTGTTGAAATTCGGTAAACATAGTGTCGTAATCCGCGTTCGTACGCAGATACGAGGTTACAATAAAAATTCTTTCTTGAAGCGTGCCCGACATATGTTGAAATTTCGAGAGCGTTGCCTGACTTATGCCGATACCTGTATTGGTTTCGACGAATCTGCAATATCTCTGATGGGAAGTTACTTGACCAATAGATCACAAATTGTCAAGTATAAAAACAAAAAGTCAACAGAACTCAATATTACTTGTGGTGTGCCTCAGGGATCTATCCTAGGGCCGTTACTATTCACCATATACACATCTTCCTTCCGAGATAGCCTGAGTCTTTGTAAAAGTCACTTTTATGCTGACGACACACAGATATATATGTCCTTTGATGAATCAAGCATTGAACGCTATAGTTCAAATATAGCAAATGAAATCATCAACTCTGAACTTGAAGCCCTCTCTAAAATGTCAACTCAATACTGCCTGTCTCTCAATCCGAGTAAGTCCCAAGTAATGTTATTCGGCACCAAAGTTATGAGGGATCGGTGTAATCATAAATTGAAAATATACATAAATAACAATATTATACCTACGACCACAATTGCAAAAAATCTTGGACTTCTTCTTGACATCAACTTGAGATTCGATATGCACGTAAATAGTATAATTCAAAGAGCTTATGGAAGCCTGGAGCTCATTTTTGCGAACAGAAAATTACTCAACTTACAATCACAAACTAAAACAACTTTATGCGAATCCCTTGTATTATCACACCTTAATTTCGCCGATATCATCTACGGGCCATGTTCAACAAAACAGAGTGAAAACCGATTACAAAAGATCTAGAACTTTTGCCTCAGATTAATTTTCAATATGAGAAGACGTTCACATATTTCACACAAACTTGCTGACCTGAAGTGGTTGAGCATCAAAAAACGGAGATTCTCTCATGGTAGTTGTTTGTTTCATAATGTCATTAAACTCAAAACACCGATATACTTATACCGTAAACTAAAATTACGTGCAGACGTATATACATAGCATTAACATCCGCCACAAAGACTTTCTGACGATACCTAAACACAAAACATCCCTATTCAAAAGTTCATTCTCGTACGTAATTTGTAAGGTTATGAATGCTCTGCCAAGAAAAATAAAATGTTGTGATATGAATCCGTTAAAAAAAAAAGTGAAATGTCTGCTAATGAAAGAGGATTTTATTATTGATTTTAAAATATAAAACATATTCATATCCTGATAGAATGAAAGTTTAATATGAAAATAATCTCGTATAATATAGTATCCGCATAGATCTAATGTAGATCTATGGTATCCGAATTAAAGAACCCATTAACCGCCAAAGGTGCGTGAGCGCAACTTTTTAAAAATATTTTTTTTTGCATGCTCAGGATCAAACTTCCATTCTCATTCTGATTGATATCCATTACAATAGTACAGAAGCAGTCAAGATAATTTTTTTTAATCAAAATAATGATATTTTCAATTCATGAAAATAACTTGAAAATGTTATTCAATTGACCGTTCATGTACATTCTCAAACATTTTTATTTTTCAACACTAAATATAAAATTATACCAATTATTTTGTGCTGATCGATGATAAAAAATATGCATAATAATAACATGTATATTCATTTTCATATATATTTTCGAGACGTCGTTCATTTTTGCATGTACTTCTGATGGTTGCGTATACGCACCTTTGGCTGAATACGGTGAACAATGAATCAGATTTGAAGAAGTTTATTGGTATACAGATTTTATCTGGATATCATTCTCTGCCACAAACTGACATGTACTGGTCGAAGGATGAAGATAAAGAAGTGCGTATTGTGAGAGAAAGTATGAGTCGAAATAAATTCAGATCAATAAAGCAGAACATCCATTTGGCAGACAATACAATGCTGGATAGAAATGATGAATTTTCTAAATTGATCCCTTTTTTCAATATTATCAACAGGCAGAATATGCAGTTTGGAATTTTTGCAGAAAATCTTTCTATCGATGAAAAAATGGTACCGTATTTCGGACGTCATTCCTGCAAAATGTTCATTCGTGGAAAACCAGTAAGATTTGGTTTCAAGCTTTGGTGTCTCTCTCTGTTCTGATACTGGTTACTTATTCATGTTCATTCCATATGGCGGAAAATCAGAGAAAGCTAACCAAACTGCATTAGGAACGAGAGTTGTTTTGGAGCTACTGTCAGTGGTTGAAAATCCACATCAACATAGGATATTTTTCGATAATTTCTTCTCTTTATATTCTTTTTTTATGAGCTTGAGAGAAAAAGGATTTTTTGCAACGGGAACAGTGAGGGAAAACCGCACTGCAAAATGTCCCCTTGGAGAAAGTAAAGCGATGGCTAAAATGGAAAGAGGTTCTTACACTTGTGCGTTCGATCGCAGACTTGAAGTTTCAGTTGTGCGGTGGAATGACAATTCTGTTCACGAATATGATCGACAGTATTGTTGTGAATAGTTGGAAAATTCACAAAATTGCGAATGAATATTAGATTTCACAACTTGAATTTCGTTCACAACTAGTACTTAGTCTACTGAGATGTAGTGGACAATCTGGCAATACTGGTGATACCTTAGATCCAGCACAATCGAATCCAATGCATGAAAGACCGTCCAAATCAGCTCTACCAGACGATATTAGATTTGATAATGTCGGATATTTTGATAATGAGAGATATCAGCAGTGCAAGAAAAAAATGTCGATTTTTTAAAAGTAACACAATTTATCTATGTAAGAAATGCAAGGTGCATCTGCATCCAGATTGTTTTGAAAGTTACCATTTGAAGGAATAGGGTATTCTGTATTGATTGTTTTTGTATTATAATATTTTTACAACCGTTTTCGGCCAAAGGTGCGCTTACGCACCCACTCGTTTTTTTTTTTGATGTTATGAATCAATATTTTTTCGAATGCTCTCTTGTTGTTTTATCTATGTATCCCTACTTAGCCATAATGAAAAATAATCGAAATTTTCAATCCATAATATCTTGGCCGTTAATGGGTTAAAGAAACTTGTTACTTTGTACAGATAAATAGAAATCTATCGGCCGAACTCATTGCGCATCATTTCAACTATATAAGTACTTCACATAATACATACCTAGGTTATTTTAGTTTATAGGATCTTAGCTTTTAGTATTTTTCAAGGCCATGTGAAAGAACAAGGTCATATTTCAATCTTCGATTGTATCATCACTGGTTGCTTTATGACATTGAATGTGGTGTTTTTCAATGAGTATTACTAGATGTATAACAATCACGCATGGTACTACATCATGTAACTAATGTTGTGTAGATACACCGAAAGAAAAATCTCAGTAATAATTATCAAATGTTTGTTAACGTCAAATTTGTTTATAATTAATAAGCCATATTCATAATTGAAAAGGCTTATTCATCAAAATCGTATCTGTTTTTATGCTTCATTTATAAACAATAAATGATTTATTACTGTCATATTTGTTCATTGTGAACAACATTTTTTAATAATTAACAATTCATCTATTACGCAGATTCATGAAGTGAAAATCAATAAGATGAATTTATAATTATAATGTGATTTGGTGATAATTAACAATGATACAGTGTCTGTTCATAAATTTATGTGTTTATTCATTATGATATACATTTGTTTATCATAAATATTCGTAATATGAAGGATAACAATGGATATTTCATTTTATTCTTCGTTTGGTAATTATAACAATACATTTGGTTATAATTAAAAAACTGTCATGCGCATGGGCCATCATTTTAGTCTAGCTTCCATCTTAGATACCGTGTGCATCTTTGTGAAATCGTTCCTGATTTACCTGTGATTTCGACCAACGCGAAAGTTATGAAGTGTGATGGTTATATTAGTTCAATTCCTTATATGACAGTGAGTGTTTGTTTACATCTGGACATGTATATTTACGTCTACAATTAGCTTCTTGGGATAATTTCATATAGGTACGACATCACATATGAAAAAAAATGGCAGACGACTATCAGTGCATCCCGAGGTGCATCTATTCTACAACATTTAGTGAGTTTAAAAGAAAACAGTGCGTGCATGTGGTGCTAATCAATCGATATTGGAACATTTTGAACGTAAGTAGGTGCGAATACCTATGTAGTATGCATGAGTATTTTTTAATATCATTTGCTTTGCATGAATTTGAAAGAAAGTAATATACAGTGTGTCCCACTTACCATGCTCACCGTGGGTATCTTTTAAACGGTGAGAGATACGGGGTCGGTTAAATGACACCAAATGTGGAGTTTGTCAAGGCCAACTATAATGTGAAAAAATATTTAGATAAAATCTATTCGTTTTTGTTTTATACGCAAAAAACAGACTTTGATCATTTTCATGTCTCCTCCGTAACTTCTTTATTTATGAAAATATTCGAATATGAATTCCACATTCTCATGGCAGTTTTTCAAAATAATTTCGAAAAAAATATGAAATTTATACTTACTCTTCTAATATTTGAGATATCAGCACCAACTTTGGTTTTCCAAATGTAGGTCATAGCTCACTATGACTTAGTTACAAATAACTTTTTTTTCTCTTACAGATGATATGTCGCAGTAATAGTTTTGTGTTGATAACAACGGAGTTATCGTCATTTATACAAAAACAAAAAATGATTTGGATGCCGCCATCCTGAATTCATAAATTTTAACAAGAAAATCATGATCTTCGACCTCAAAAACCCCCACTTACCAATTTTGAATGGAATCGGACCAAATCTTGTCCGCCATCTTGGAGCAGCCATTTTTTTTTTTGAATTTCTACAAAAATTCCATAATGAATTGTCACCGAAATTATGAACACCTGCCAAATTTCAAGTTAATCGAAGTTATGGAATTTTCGCTGAAATTAAAAAAATGGCTGCTCCAAGATGGCGAACAAGATTTGGTCCGATTACATTCAATATTGGTAAGTGGGGGTTTTTGAGGTCGGGGATCATGATTTTTTTGTTAAAATTTATGAATTCAAGATGGCGGCATCCAAATCATTTTTTGTTTTTGTATAAATGACAATTACTCCGTTGTTATCAACACAAAACTATTACTGCAAGATATCATCTGTAAGAGAAGAAAAACTTATTTGTAACTAAGTCATAGTGAGCTATGACCTACATTTGAAAAACTAAAGTTGGTGCTGACATCTCAAATTCTAGAAGAGTTGGTATAAATTTCATATTTTTTTCGAAATCATCTTGAAAAACTGCCATGAGAATGTGAAATTCCTATTTGAATATTTTCATAAATAAAGAAGTTACGGAGGAGACATGAAAATGATCAGAATCTGTTTTTTGCGCATAAAACAAAAACGAATAGATTTTATCGAAATATTTTTTCACATTATAGTTGGCCTTGACAAACTCCACATTTGGTGTCATTTAACCGACCTCGTATCTCTCACCGTTAAAAAGATACCCATGGTGAGCATGGCAAGTGGGACACACTGTATGTACATCATAGCTGAGAGCTGATGAGTTTGATTATATACTCATATAAATGATATTCGTTAACTGTTACTAAATTTGTAATTGATATAAGGCTTAGAAACACCCCCTCGCGGAGAGATCCTCGAGTGGTGGTAATACATCAGGAAATTTAATAAATCAATAAGCAATTTTCTGAAATGAAGACATTGAATTATAACAGCGAACAAAATATTTATTCATTCTCAATAAAAGGTTTCTTTTCGTGCTGTACTTATGTATGAATATTTGGTTACTAAAAACAAAGATTTTGAAATAATAAATATTGTTTGGTGTGCATGGGTGAAGAAATATATATTCTCAGTTAACAAATGAATATTTTCATGAAATAATCATAATTTAACCATGCACGAGGCTTATTCATGGGGGTGTGAACAAATAATTTGTTTTTTTTAAACAAACGTTTAATAAGCCATATTTCAATAACGGATTTGGTAACAGTTAATCATATTTATTTATTGTAACCAAACTGTTCTTTCAGTGTACTTATTGAATGAAATTTATTATTATTATTATTATTATTATTATTATTATTATTATTATTATTATTATTTTTTTTTTTTTTTTTTTTTTTTTTTTTTTTTTTTTTTTTTTTTTTTTTCGAGCATCAGCTGCTAGGGCCATTAGCTCTTTCACAAGTGGAAGAAATTATATTTTTCGATACAAATCACTCGATTTCAAGAAGGTTAGTATGTTACTTGTTGCAATTTCACTATTTTTTAATGTTGTTTCAATTTCAGGAGATGTGATTCCGCTCTGGTGTCTGAATATATTGTAGTTTGGGCAGGACAACAAATGTTGGACAGTTAAACGAACCCTGCAAGTTTCACATCTTGGTCTTGCTGCACCTGCTAAGAGGTATAAGTGAGTCAAATTTGTATGTCCTATTCTGAGTCTGCAAAGTGTTACTTGATCTCTCCTTGTTATTCCTTTTGGATAAAACCATTTCTTGGTTGAGGGTTTGATTTTCCTCAGTTGTCCATCATATCTGTTCCATTGATCTTGCCACACATTATTGAATTTTTGTTTTACAAATTTCTTAACGTCTTCTAACGGAACTGGGATACCCTCGTCGATCGTACCAGTAGTAGCATCTTTCGCTGCAGAATCTGCTAATTCATTTCCACTTATGTTCATGTGACTTGGAACCCACATGATTGTCACTACTTTATTAAGGGATGTTAAATAGGAATATGTTTCTAAGATTCTAATAGCCCAATTATTCGATGTGAACCGATTTTCCAGAGTTTTTATAGCACTCAGAGAGTCTGTACAAATCAGACATTTTGTATCCTCTTGGAAAGAACAGTATAGCATGGCTTGCCATATCGCATACAGTTCCGCTGTATAAATGCTGCATATCGAATTGAGTGTCCAACGGTGAGGATCATTGTTCACTACCATAGCGGCACCGACACCATTTTCTGTACGTGATCCATCAGTGTAAATAGTGAGGTACCCATTGTACCTTTGGATTTGTTCTGAAAACATTGCCCGATATAGAGATGGTGATGTGTTATCTTTCCTCCATTCGGTTAAAACTAGGTTGATGTCTGGAGACTTTCTGAACCAGGGTGCAAGGTTTTCATCACAATATCTCTCGAATATATTATTTGATAGGGGTAAAGAATATTTTGAAGCTATTTCCAAATATCGGATATTCATTGGTCTCGTAATAGTTGGTCTATGTGAGTACGTGTTTTCCATATTTCTGAAAAGCTGGTGATTCAAGTGATTTGGCATGGATTGTACTGTCACAGCGTAAGTAATTGAGCTCATTTCTCTTCGTAATCTCACAGGTATAGTAGAAGACTCGGCCAAGATTGCTTCTACCGGGCTAGTCCTGAAAGCTCCTGTAGCAAGGCGAATTGCGGTGTTTTGAACTTTATCAAGAACTTTCAGTTTCGAAGGACGGGCAGAGCCATATACAGCGGAACCATAATCAATTTTGGATTGAATCAACGTTTGATAGATTCTGAGTAGGATTTCTCTGTCAGAGCCCCAGTTCATACTAGATATGCATTTCAGAATATTGATGACTTTTTGGCATCTAGTCGCCAAGTGATTTATATGTGACGTCCAATTCAATTTCTGGTCAAAAATTATGCCTAGTAATTTTGTCTTCTCTTGACACTCGATTCGATTACCACCTAGGAACAATGTAGGATCTGGATGTTCTGTTCTCAATCTACAAAAATGTACGATGTGTGTTTTTTCAGGTGAAAATTTGAAACCAGTCAGAGTGGCGGATTCTTCTACCCTGTTGATTTCTGTCTGAACGTTATGTTCGAGGGCTTCCATGGAGTGGTTTCGACTGAAAATTGTGAGATCATCGACATACAGTACAGACTGGACACCTTCAGAGGTATTACAAATCAGGCTGTTAATAGCGATTGAGAAAAGAGTTACGCTGAGAACGGACCCTTGGGGGATTCCATTCTCCATGGTTCTGTTTGTTGATTCCCAGTTCCCAACCCGCACTGCAAAGCGCCTGTCAGTGAGAAAACAGGATAATAATTTTGGTAAGTTACCCCGAAAGTTCCATACATGTAGTTGTTTTATGATAGCAAATTTCCAGGTCATATCGTATGCTTTTTGCAGGTCAAGCATCACAGCGACAAGATGTTGGCGTTCTTTGAAAGCTTCTTGAATTTCAATTTCGAGAGTACTGAGGGCATCCATGGTAGAGCGATTTCTACGACATCCAACTTGTCTTTCAGAGAGGAAGCCTTTAGATTCTAAAACCCAGGTGAGTCTCAAATTTATCATTTTTTCAAGTAATTTTCCCAAACAGGAAGTTAATGATATTGGGCGATAATTTTTTGGATCACATGAAGCCACGCTATCCTTTGAAATTGGTACGATGATAGCCTTTTTCCAACTGTTTGGAAAAGTATTGGAAGTCCAAATTTTATTATAAAGATTGACGAGCATTTCCTTGCCCTCGAGAGGTAAATGGCTCAGCATTCCATACATGATTGTGTCATGGCCCGCAGCACTCTCTTTGCAAGTGCTAAGGGCATATTCCAATTCTTCTCTCGTGAATATGGCGTTGTATGCTAGTTCCTCATCAATTTCGAAGTCAAGAATTTCCCTTTCTCGTTGCCGTTTCAATGTTTGGAAGTGTCTGTCATAGTTCGTTGAACTGCAGACAGATTGGAAGTGATCAGCAAAAGCCTCACTTATATCTGGGATTCCATTGATCAGCTGACCTTCAACTTTCAATACTTCAGGGGTAAGATGTTTATTTTTTCCTGATATCGTTCTTATTTTCCGCCACACCTCAGATGTAGAGGTATCAACAGTCAAAGACGAGACATATTCCTCCCAAGATTGTTTCTTTGCTTCCTTTAGCATCAGTTTGGCATGGGCTCTAGCTTTTTTGAAGAGAACTAAGTTTGTATCTGTGGGGTATTTTTTGAATCTATTCAGAGCCTTTTTTCTTTCAGATACAGCTTCACGAATATTTTCGTTCCACCAAGGGACTTCCTTGGATGATTTCCTTGTTGTAGATCTTGGTATACTATTTTCTGCAGCAAGTAAAATGGCTCTAGTGGTACTATCAACCGCCTCTTCAATATCGTTAAAGTTGTTTGGGTTCGGTATGGAAACACAACTGGAGAAAACATCCCAGTTTGCTTTATTAGTTAACCATCTTTTGGCAGTTGTGGATTCTTGAGGAGGGGTATCTATACCTACTATGATAGGAAAATGGTCACTGGAGTGTAGATCATCCTTAGGCTCCCATGTGAATCGTGGTGCGATATTTGGTGAAACAAAAGTTAGATCTATGGCAGAGAAGGAGTTAGATCTTGAGTTGAAATAAGTGGGTTTGCCATTATTCAGAAGGAACATATTCTTCTCGTCCATGATTGTCTCAACACGTCTACCACATGTATCTTTGATTTCGGAACCCCATAATTGTGAGTGTGCATTGAAATCTCCTACAACAATGTATGGCTCTGGGAGTTGGTCTACTACATTTTCAATTTCATGCACGGTCCAATGGGAATTCGGGAGATATATATTGCAGATCGTTAGTTTTAGTGGTGTTTCAACTTGAATGGCTACAACTTGCACGTTGGAATTAATTATAATTTCTTTTGCAGGGATCGAATCTTTGACAAAGATAGCAACTCCACCTCTGGCTCTAAGGTCGGGTTGAACATCTTTACGGAAGCATTGGAAGTTTCTGAGGGTGAAATTTTCTCCAGGTTTCAGGTGAGTTTCTTGTATGGCTATAATTATAGGAGATATACCAGTCCTGATAGATTGTAGTTCCGGTAAATGTAGTTTTATACCATTACAATTCCATTGAAGTATATTTGTATTGTTATCTATTTTATTAATTTTGGAGAGTGATATTCAAAATAAATCTATAGGTAGGTATATATGAATGACTAAAATATGGAATGAATTGAAGACAAAAATGAAACGGATAAATAAATAGAAACGAGTATATGTATATGAGTTAAAATATATGACTAGAATTAATATGTGTATAACTTGACTAGAAACTAATATCACAGTAATTGCAGGCCATCAGGTAGAGCTCTTTCGAGGCTTTCCTTTTGGCCAACCTTTGGTTTTTTTCTTCTCCCTTTCTTGGGAAGCAGAGCATGGGGTTTCATCTCCTGATGAGGAGAGATCTTGCGATTTGTCCCTCTTTCGTTTTTCGGATCCTGCATCCGAAACAACAGGGATCGATTCCGTGCGATTTCTAGAGCTAGAGGGGGGCGGACGAGTAAATGTTTGGGATTCAGGTTTCTTGATCATCCCTTTTACTACAAAAACATCTTTCAAAGCGACGACTAGTGAAGGTACCAATTCTTTAATGAGTGCAGAAACATCATTTTGGGGGGAGGTCGAAACAGCGTTAGCATACGATACACCTGGGGAAGGAGTCTGGATATCTACTTTCTTTTTTGCTTCAAAGTATGAAATATTATCTTTCGCTTTGATTTCTTGAATGGCAGTTTCTTTTTTGAAAACAGGGCATATTCTTGAACGAGCTGAATGATTTCCTTTGCAGTTTACACAGGTGATCGGTTCGTCACATGGAGATCCTTCGTGCAAAGATTTTCCACAGACGCACACTTGTTCATTGTTACATTTCATAGATGTATGACCAAATTTCTGACATCTGAAGCAACGCATAGGTGAGGGTATGTACAATCTCACTCTCAATCGATAAAAAGCGACTTTTACCTTGTCTGGTAAAACTGGTCTACTGAACGTCAGTACATGATTCGCAGTATCTTTCAGTTCTCCATTGATTTTAGTACGAATTCGTCTCACCTCAATCACACCTTGATCTTTCAAATTCTCTGCTATCTCCTCGATTGAACTGTTGAGCAAATCTCTGTGATAGATCACTCCTCTTGCAACGTTCATCGTTTTATGCGGAACAACCTCAACATCATGTTCTCCCATTCTATTCAAATTCATCAGTCTGTTGGATTGTGCAGCTGAAGCCGTTTCAACAAGCAGGCCATCTTTCGTTTTCTTCACATTCTTAACCTCACCAATCAAACCATATAAACATTTTTCGATAAAAAACGGACTCACTTTGGAGAAATCTCCATCAATTTTTTTCACGACCAGGAACCGAGGTATAACCGCCTTCTCCTGGGTCGAGCCAGCATCCTTAAGGGTGGACGCGGAAACCACTGGGGGATTATTCAAATTTGAAAGACTCATTTGTATCCCACGAGTAGGGAAGAAATAATTTCCACTGCAACAGTGCTCCCTTATCGCAGTGAGGCTGTGTAAAACCGGAGGGCGCCAGGTATCCGGAGTTCACCGTTCGTGACCAACTACGTGTGGCCATTCACCCCTCAGCACGGTACGTATGACACTTTGGGTTCCGTTCGTTTTCGGTCAAGGGAGACCGATAGAGTAAGAGAATAGGTCAGAAAAACAAGGGGTGGCCAAGAGAGGCCGATAGGAAAGAAGGGGAAAGAGGAAGAGGACACCACCCAAGACAAGTTGAAGTAAGGTAAGTGTCCAGCTAGGGTGCCTCGGGGTTGCCATGCCCGTACCCGCTAGATGCGAGTCCCTGAGTTGTATTATTATTATTATTATTATTATTATTATTATTATTATTATTATTATTATTATTATTATTATTATTATTATTATTATTATTATTATTATTATTATTATTATTATTATTATTATTATTATTATTATTATTATTATTATTATTATTATTATTATTATTATTATTATTATTATTATTATTATTATTATTATTATTATTTGAGTTCATGTAATTCCAGTCACGACCCTGCGGCCTCCGACGTCACGCAGTGTCGTGCTGGATAAAATCCAGTGACTACTCCTCACAGCCTGTGAGGTGAGTAATCACTGGGACCAAGTACCGTGTGCCCTGAGTAGACGCAATGATCCAAGTATGACGGCCTTCTGCATACCACCAGCCAGGATGTGTGCCTTATCACGGCACGCTGGGATTTTCTGGATCTCCGAGAGTAGCGTGTGTCGTGTGCCTCCTAGGGAGCCGATAATCAGGATGACCAATTCCACAGAATGGTCTGGATAGAGCCGGCGGAGTTCGAATAGAAGATCTCGATATTTAGTCCGTTTCTCCTCCTCCTTCAAAACGATGTTCGGTTCGGCTGGCGCCGAAAACTCGATCACGAACATCGCTTTGGTTTGATGGTCGAGGAGGACTACATCAGGCTTGTTAGCTTGTATTTGCCTGAGGGTGGGGAATGAGAAGTTCCAATAAATTCGGCACCTCTCATTCTCCACAACGGACTCAATATCCCCCGGAGCATAGGGCAGCACTGGGGTCTCGTCTATTCCGTACGAGTGCCTCAAGTGATAATAGAGCACTCGCAATGCCGCATTGTGTCTATGGATATAGGCCGAGACTGCATACACCGTGCAAGAAGACAGCAGGTGCATAATTGTCTCGGGCGCCCTGCGGCAGGCCCTGCAATTTGTGTCAGGGACCTCCATACCCATGACACGGCTACGGTAGACGAGAGTGTTGAAAACCCCATCCTGGCATGCCATGATGAACCCCTCTGTTTCCGATTTGAGCCCGCCTGACTTCAGAAAAGCAAAAGTCAGTTCTTTGGATAAGCCCCGGTCTTCAATGGTCTTGAAGTAGACCGAATGCATGGGCTTATCCATGTGAAGCTGCAGGAGCTTTCTCACTTCTGCAGCTTTGATGCGGGCCTTCCTCCGAGCAGGCTCTAGCTCAGTAACTGAGTCCTGAGCCTCGCGCTCGGAGTCGAAAATCAGAGACAATTCATCGGCTGCTCGACGTGCTGCCCTGAAAAGAAAAGCTCCTACTCCTGCCTCTTCATGGGTTTTAACCATTTGCAGAAGGGGGTCCGAACTCCTGATGACTTTGCAGGCGCCATCCAGAACCATTCTGTTATGGAGATACTCCAAGCTCAAGAGTCCACGGCCACCCTGGTCTCTAGGTATGTATAACCGTGGAACGGACGAATTTGGATGCAGACTCCTATGGAGATGCATCATCTTGCGAGTACTTACGTCAAGTTGTCGCAGCTCGACTTGAGTCCACTTCATCACTCCAAATGAGTAAAGTATGATCGGAACAGCAAGCATGTTAGTCGCAGCGACTTTGTTCTTCCCCGACAGTTCTGACGACCAGATCTGTCGAAGCCGCTGCCGATACTTGCTGCGGAGAGCGTCTTTTACCCGTTGTGCCTCCTGGATGTGAGTTTCCTCTACACCCAGGTAGGTGTACGTCTCTCCGGCATCCAGGTGGTGTAGGATGCTTCCGTCCACGATATTATTATTATTATTATTATTATTATTATTATTATTATTATTATTATTATTATTATTATTATTATTATTATTATTATTATTATTATTATTATTATTATTATTATTATTATTATTATTATTATTATTATTATTATTATTATAAATTTTTCCTAGACAATTTCTAGTTCTGAAAATGTAATTTTTGTCTCACTTTTCATGGAAACACCCCTGCATCTCACGTAATCATTGGGTTAGGATCCTGAAATTTGCTGGTGCGAGAGATATACCAAAAATGTACTCTATGACCAAGTGATGTTATCTTCAGTGATATACACTGCTCGCCAACAGCCATGGAACCACCTCGATTTCCGGAAACAATTCAATAGTTCCAGTCCTGGCCGTTTTTTGTGCACTTCTCTGTATATAACTCACTAGCAGACCTCGCAAACGTTGTTTTGAAATACATCATTTCTATAATATATTTCTTCAGTTCAATATTCATCAAGACACTATTATTATTTTATTTTCTACTTCTTTTTAGTTTCGCTATCTATAAAAGCGTGTTTTCTTAGTTTTTCCAACTACCATTTATTTTAACTTCTTTTTAGTTCACTTCAATTTCCCAATTTTGACGAAACAATCATAATATCCGACTTCTAAAACCCCAGATGAAAATTTTGAAGAGAATCGGAACATAATTACATAACTCGTCCGCAATATTGGATCTACCATCTTGAATTCCCTAATTCTGACGAAGGAATCATAATTTTTGATCTCGAAAACACCCACGCACAAATTTTGAATAGAATCGGTATATAATTACAAAACTCATCCGGTATATTGGTTCCACCGTCTTGAATTTCCAAATCCAGCCCTTTCCAAGTTTTGACAAAAGAATCATAATCTCCGACCCCGAAAACACCCAGATAACAATTTTCAAGAGAGTCTGATCATAAATACAATACTCGTCCGCCATCTTGAATTTACTAATTTTGACGGAAGAATCATAATCTGTGACCCCGAGAACCACCAGATACTAAATTTGAATAAAATCGGATCCTAATTACAAAATCCTACATTTTGGATCATAATCCCCGATCACGATAACCTCTAGGTACCAATTTTGAAAAGAATCGGTTTATAATTACAAAACTCTTCCGTCATATTGGTTCCGCCATCTTGAATTTCCAAATTCTGCCCGAATTTCCAAATTCTGACGAAAGAATCATAATCTCCGACCCCGAAAACCCACAGATACCAATTTTGAATAGAATCACAACTCATCCGGAATAAAAAGTATCCTAACCTTCTCCTGGTTCTAATCCTGTAGTTTCGGAGCCTATTCAATACATACAAACAAACAAACAAACCATCAAATATTTCCTCTTTATAATATTAGTATAGATAACCCATACTTCACTGTTCAAGAACAAATCTGAATTAATAGCATGTTGAACTAATCAGTGAAACAATCACAGGAGTCATTCCTAATTAAGAAATTAGAGCTCAATGTTCCCCTAATAATCCCGCATTTCAAATCGATTACCACACGCTATATCCAAACAAATCAGTTCTGATGATTTCGTTAATAAAGTAACACGAAATTGATAGATTGATTCTTTATTACATAATTACACATAACCGTAACAATATCATCAATATGAGTAATCACACAGATTACTGTAAAGGTCATTAGGGTCAGTTTGGGTACGCATAATAAAGGGCTCCATCGTTAGATGCTTATCTTAATTCTCGATGGTTATGGAAATGGCTTGAAATTTATTGATTTAAATGATAAGCTACTGGTTTGGTGAATATAAATTGTTCAATTATCCGTGCCTGGAGGAAAGTGAATTTGTTTCATGAATAGTTGCAAGATTGTTATAGCTATGTTCTGGTTTACATAACTTGTTATAATATTTATATATAAATTGTTTTTCTACCTGATGTGATTACGTGCTGTGAAGTACGTATCCAATGGGGATTATTCAAATTTTCCGAGATGATCTATATAAGTATCTTCAATTATCCAGATAACATTTTTTTGAATTTTCTGGAATTCTTTATGCCATGATATCTGACCTGTTTTTATCAGCATCAAAGTATTCCAGGTTCAACCGGTTCAACTTATTTATTTGTGAACGGATATACAAAGATACATCAGCGTGCTTCAATCCATGTATATCAGTAAATTTTTAATTATTGGTCAAAGTATACATCAAAAATTCAAATAAGACCAAAACAAACATATCAGTTCGAAATTGCTTCGTTTTTGCTATATATAGAGTGATGAATTTGAAAAAATATCAATATTGATGAATATTTGAAAACTATTGATAGACAGAGAGAAACAAGTCTTTGAATTTAACATACCTATCTCATTGAAGTCAAAAAAATCTTAACTTTGAATAGGTCCAACAAACAAGATTGGTTGTTTCACCATTTATTTGCATTTCCAAACAAATGCTGGATCTTTGTTGCTTTGAAGCCTGAGTTACCAATACACTTGAAGGTGGAGGCAGGACCCTGATGATTTCTTGAGTATGTCCTTGAGCATCTATAGGACCCGACAGCCTGGAATATCTGGCAGAATCCTTGCTGTCAGCAGTGCAATTCCCTAGCAGCCCTACTGGTTCAGATAGAAAGTGATCCTGACATCTGACAGGGAGTCCAGGGGATTCCAGACTCCTGGTGTGGTAGATGATGCATCATCCCAAGTATTTTTGTCGCTTTGGATCCTGAACTCCCAGTGCCTAGTCGGATGGTGAGACGTCCTGGTCCAGCTTGGATTGTGGGAGGAGCTTGCCCTGGTGGCAGCCTGTGGACCCGTCAGCCAGAGTTCCAGCGCACCATCCAGTTGCCCTGGGATAAATCAAGTGCCCAGGCCTCCAGGTGGTTGTGACTCCTGTCAACTGTGTGGAGATCCAGTGTTCCTAACACATTCAACCCCTAACGCCGACTGAGGGAGGAGTGTCTTCGTTTCATCCAGGTAGTGAGATCTAGTGGATCACAGATGGAATCTCATGATACAAAATCCAGAACTTGCAATTGACGTCAGAGTTTTCCATAAATACTTTTTCCCTATCTGAGGACATTTAACTTACCATATTTTTTTTCCAGTCTGAGGACATTTACCTTACCATATTTTTGCCCTGTCGAGGACATTTCAATAGTAATATGTTACTGTCTCATGTGAAGAGATATTTAAGTTCTTGTCAACAACATATTTCAGTCTTATATCGGAATTTACATTCAATAGAATTATTGAGTCTGTTAGAGAATCTGTGAACCCAAAGTATAGGCCTATATGAAAGGAAATCTACCCTTGTACTGAGTTATAATCATAGTATAACATTATTTACCTTCATTCTAAATACCTATTGTTGGCATGCTGAGGTGAATAAATCTGTTAACAGTTACTTTGGCTTATATTAATATCTTTGATTTTCTTCTGAGTAATTCGCTGCGAAAACTGAGCGCTCGATGAACGGATTACCCAACTAGTAAACAAAAGAACTAACTCACGATCTGCTCCGAAACAAACGAGCTGCCGTGCCCATAACAAATGAAGAATCTTTTCCTTTTCCAAAACATCAAAAGAATTGTTATAAGTTTCACACGAATTTAGTCCACAAACAGTCAAAATTCAGTGTCTACTATTCACACTCACACCTATACTTAGTCTAGCACTAACACTTCAACGAAATCACTGTTATCAGACTCTTCTCGGTGTGGGACTTCTGGTCGTTTGAGGTAGACAATGACGACTGGACATGGCATTCTCCAATCGTCATGGGAATTTCACCAGGTTCTTTTTGAGCTCCGAAGGTATCCTTATCCTCTTTTATGCTTTATGATTTCCTTCAAGGTAGTTGGCAGCTGAACGAAGGGAATTGATGGTTGGCTATATCGGCAGTTGCTGTCCAATCGTCTCAATTTTTCATCCTTGAAGCTAAATGATTGTGTCCAAGGAAGGAAACGACAAATGTCCATCATAAATAGCTGGCTTTCCTTCTTTTATCCTCTTTTCTTCGTTCTTGAGGTCACTCAGCAGATACCATCGAATCATGCTGTACAGTCAGACAGTCTTTGATTTGTCCATGTTCAATGCGTGTTGTATGAATGCTAGTGCTCAGTGTGCGTGCGTTGTTTTGTGTGGTATCGTGGATACATGTTGTGAATATATCGAGGCGCATCCACCATGTCAGGATCCTACAGTCATCCTTAAGGGATAAGACCACTGAATCATATGGAAAATCTTGGAAGGGTCTTGTCAAGTTATTTCATATATTCACCAGCTAACTGGCAGTTTCCCGCGTGAAGGTAATATATCATAAACATCTCCTGTACCGGTCAAATTCCTCTCGAACAAACGTAAAGTTCACAAGCCGAAATAAGGAGTTAAGTGTGTGTATTCGCCATTTATCATGAAGTTTGTCTGTCTTGGACGTCTACTTATGCTATTATGAAGTGCGGACTTGACTTGGGGTTTGTTGCCGCGGCCGCAAGGGTGTTTTCGGGGTGGAAGACGCCTACCCCTCGAACTTAATATTCTCGCCGCCACTTAACAGTCTGATGTTTGTGTGTTAATAATTTACGATGGCGGGAGGTGAATATGCAAAGCTACTTAGGATGGCTCAAGGTAATACTTCATAATCTTGGTCATCAGCATCAATTCTGACGTGTTTTGTGTTTGAGAAGAGTACAGTTATTCAAGTTTCTTTTCAAAAACTTCATATAACTGGTGATTGAAATTATTCAACCACGGAATATCATCGGAAACGTGGAAAGTAAATGTTCTTATTGAGTAAGTTATTATACTTTTTTGAATTGATCGATAGAATCTGTCAAGTAAGTCACATTCGTGGTTAGTTCACATCATATTTATTTCAGTCAATTCTTTCGGTTGCAGAAAAAAATTGGCATGTCTCATTCGGATCAACACCCAGCAAACATGATTTTCGCGGCCCTGTAAAGGTACAATGAAACTTGCCGGCGAGCGGTAACAGCGGTCCTCTATTGTACAACTAAATTGGGCCGGCTAGCCCGTGTCCCGGCGGCCGACAGCCGACCGCCTCTCTAGAGCCATCAGTATGCCGCTTATTACATTGCAGGGCTTCTGGTGGGCAGAAGCAAGTACTCAAATGTACCGCATTCATGGCATATCTTCGGCCCGATTGAGACTTTTCAGAGATTGCCATTAATTGGCCGCTTGAGAATTTTTATTCCCCCGATAGAGGAGTTTTTCATGGCCGTTGGTTAACGGGGTTGAATGAATTCGATATTCATGGTATTCTGTTTTTTGATGTCCTATTTTTCAACTAGGTTTGTCAAAAAATATACAGGGTAATGCATATATCTCAGTGAAAATAAGTTTTTTGAAAGGTATCCCAGTTTATATCACCACTTGGAAAGCAAAGTATCTCATTTCCACTCAGATCTTCATCACTCTCTTTATTTTCAAACTGGTTGAAAAATGTGGAACTTCAAAAAACAGTTTTTGCTTTTGGGTGTATGATAAATTGACATTCATCATACAGGGCGTGGAAATGAATTCTGAATTGAGACTCTATCACGAATCTGCGATTAGAGGTCTATAAAAATCACAAGTTTCCATCGTTCAAGTTTGAACCCCCTGATTGGGTATGAAAGTGTTGAAAATGAATATTCTCAGATAAATTATGAACATACAAAAATGGATATATATTTATATAAAACAATACATTGAGAATTCGCATTCTCTATGTGATGAGAATATTTACTCTTTTTCAGTTAATTCAATAGAAAACAACTACTTTCCTGGCTATATGCCACGACGAACATTGAATTATATCTATTGAACACACACGATAAGAGTTTGAAAATAAAATATAAAAATTTCTGAAGGAGAATGCAAATTCTCAATCGGTAACTGCAACAATATGCTTTTCAACTGTACCAATTATTAACACCCCTTTTTTGTACTTATTTTTGAAAATCTGATACTTCTCAGAATATCAGACGAAACATTCGAATAACTATTTAATGAGGAACAGAAAACACATCAATGAAAACAATTTATTGAGGTTTGGCTACTCCTACGAAGCTACAAGTTTTTTTTAACCTTACCTTTAAGCATAACGTCTCAATAATGGAACACAATCTACTTGTCATATTAAAAAATTGTTTGTGTGGGATGTTTTCATTTTATCGACCTGATTTTTTTTTCAAGATTGTGGATAGATCATGTAGATGTCACTCTGACTGATAGAAATCTGTATTGACTTTACAGTTCCCTTATTGGAGCCTGATATTAATGCAAACGGTGTCAATAACTGAGGGGGTGTCAATAACTGGTGTCACTACATAATAGTTATTTATGTATCATAGGCGTAAAATATGCTTTTATGGACCGCAGCGTGTAAGTAATAGACCGAGCTATAGCGAGGGCTATTAACACGCCTAGGTCCATAAAAGCTAGTTACGCCCGAAATACATACAACATTTTATGCACGACCTGTATACATTTGATATCTCATGTAGGTATCTCTTCACCCCTCAAGCACAATAAAAATACATCACGGTTGCAGTGAGACTGTATTGTATCCATATCGCAAATACAAATAATCAAGAAGTATGGAATCAACGTTACCATGGCAACTCAGTCAATTTTTCGAAATAGGAATTAATAGGCCAGTAGCCATATTAACTGTCAATTTGTGTAATCATACATAATTCATTAGTGATTTCCATATACGTATTAATAATCAATACGGATAATCTCTATCTGTTTCCATAGCGAAACATGAAGCCGATTTTTGAAGACAAATGACTATCCATAAGGAAAAGTTTTGAAACGATCAGACACATACTGCTTTGAGTGAAAGGCTAGTAAACGACTACTATAATAGAGCATGGCGCATGCGTATCATGCCACCAAATCCTTATGGATATTCATTTGTTTCATATTTTTGGCCTCATCCTGGCACCCGTTATGATCCGTATTGTTTATTAATACGTATATGGTGATTTCAAAATGAATTCTAGTGATGAAGAAAATGTGAATTGTACTCCACCAGAAATTAGTGAGGCAGCTGAGGAAGCAAAATCGAGTTTATTGCCAAGTTAATAAAAAAAAATATACGACAAAGTATACGAAGAATTCGTAAGCTGGTGCGACAGAAATGATGTAAAAAATAAGAACTACACTGAAAGTGTGCTTATTGACTATTTTCTGGAAAAATCAAAATCTCGTAAGCCCTCTTCCATGTGGTCATATTATTCCATGTTAAAAGCTACTTTAAATGTACATGATAATAGAGATATTAGTAAATATGCAAGATTGATAGCTTTTTTGAAAAGAAAATCTGACGCTTATAAACCAAAGAAATCGAAGATTCTAAGCAGAGAAGAAATAGAGTTATTCTTGAGTGAAGCACCAGACGATTCGTACCTAATGATGAAAGTAAGTACTATTTTCATGCTTTCTTAATGTCAAGTAGGTATGATAATTTGAAACTTTGTTGTAGGTAGCACTGATTTTTGGTATTTGTGGAGCATGTCGCAGACAGGAATTGGCAAATATCACAGTAGATGACATTCAAGATTTCGAGAATTTCTTACTCATAACTATAAGAAAAACCAAATCGAATATAGATCGAGTATTTACTGTCATCGATAAAGAACAGAAATCGCCAAGTTATCTAGATATACTTACAGAAAATATTCTTCCTTGCGAGTTCAGAATTATGATCAAAAGCGATTTTTTGATGGGTGGAAGTCGACAACTGTTGCGGAAGGTTATATCGAAAATTCTGTTGCAAATAAGCTGAAGATTGCCAAAAAAAATCGTAGCAAATGATGAGCCATCTATACTAGCCATTGTAGACAATCTGAAGATATTGCTAACTACTCTCAACTACCAGATAATGGAATTACTTCTTTTCAGAATTCTAGTAATATGGAATTAGTTGGAATCAGCTACCTGCAACAGCAGAAGACAACAAATCCAAATAAATCCATAACTAACTGTTCTGATTGTATTATAAATATTAAGTTATAACTCGTTATTTATATTAATTGATTCGTTTTATTATTGTTAATAAAGTTTTGGGTTTGATCATATAATTTTGCATTACAGAAATATAAAGAAAACTTCAATATTCAAATGAAAACTCCTGTATAATTCAGATCTATTTTCCCAATCATTTTGCATTAATTGAAACCATTGGAATCTAGATTTCTATCGATATGACAGTGACATTAGCTTTACCACCAGCTCAATGACTTTATCGCCCGCCGAGCGGTAAAGTGCCACTTTACGCCCGCAAACCCGGGCGGTAAAGTGCTACTTTACGCCCGGTCGTGCATAAAATACAATAAACAATAAAAAATAAGTGTACGGTGAAAAACCGATACAACCCGGAATTCCAACCAAGTGATTATTGAATTTATGAATCAAATTTATTATTCTTGAATTCATCCATCAGTTCCTGATGAACAGAATTACATTGATATTGATTATGTTAGAATATTCATTTAAATGATTTCATCGTTTTGTAAAAAATAATCATATATTCAATTGTATAGTTGTTGTATTTTGTTACTTCATTGAAAAAATCACACCATTGCCCTTCAGCACAACTGAATTTCTCAGATGCACTCTGGCACCATATTATGTATACAAGTATATTAATGATGTTGATATAGATATTTCCTATTTCGTATAACATAAACACACATTTCATGACCGTATTGATAAGTGTTCTTATATGCAGTGTAATTTCTCACGGGTGAAACACACATGTGTGTTCGTGTTTCGAACTGAACATCTGCAGTTGATATGTACCATATATTCGCCTACCCAACATAATAATTACAATTTTGAATTGCCTTTCCAAAGCTGAACCGTAATTAGTACATTAAAATAATAAATTGATTCGATTTTGTTTACGGAGCTTATTGAATATTGGCATATACAGGGTGTTTCTTAAGTACGTGTAGAAAATTCAGGAGCATGTTGCTGACGTCAAAATGAGAAGAAAAGTTGGTATAAATAAATGTCCGAAAGTTATTCGTTTCTGAGATACAGAGTGTCAAAGATGTTTTGTGTCATCCTTCACTTCATGTCAAGGATATTCTATTTTAAACACCTCTTTCGATTTTTGACACCATTTGCCTCGTTTTTCACATGCACTGTCCGACTGTCCGAGCCGAGTAATGTAACTTTTTACTTCAGAATTGCGGACCCTTCATTTTTATTAACACAATTTTTAATATGTAAATTACATTTTTGATTTTTCATCATGTGAAATATTTTCCCTAGAACAGGTTAGTATATTATTTGACTTTTATTATCTGCATGAATGCTTGTCTGACGTAGCTTTTTGTCTTTCTTATTCGTTACTTCCTGTAACAAATAACTTTTGCCGATGATGGGATGATGAAACTTTGAAGCTTCTGAACATGTCCCAATTCTCATGTTGAATAATTTTGGTGGAGTTGACGAGGTAGTTTTCAATCGGAACGGCCGAGTAACCCTTCAATTTGAGAAACAAGCAGTTAAGTGAGATACGGAGCACAAACGACGAAACAGAAATATATAATATATCGAGTATAAAAAATAATGTCGGAAGGTAATGCTAGGAATTTCCAGTTCGATAGATTCGATTCCAACAAGGAAGAATGGGAATATTACATCCAAAGATTCGAGATGGAGCTAGAGATCCATCATGGATTCCTCACTGCTGAAACGGGCCTACAAAGAAGGAACCTACTTCTATCAAGAATAGGCCCAGAACCATTTCGTATTTTAGTTGATCATTTCAAACCATTACCAGTGACACCAGAAATGAAACTGAAAATGATCCTAAGACATCTATTTCCCATGAAGCTGTAGATTTCATTCAGCAACCAGAATCCCAGATTGACAAATTGCTATCAGAGTTTCAAGAACTCTTCAATGGACAGTTGGGAGCCATCAAAGGTTACTCAGCAAAGATCCATATACATCCTGATGTTACTCCAAAATCTTTCCGAGCAAGAAATGTACCGATACCTTTGCAAGTAGGTACAAGTGAGCGCTGAAATTGATAGACTTGTAAATGACGATGTGATAGAGCCGATCGACACTTCATCACAGAAAGAAATGACAAGGTAAATATAAAAAAAAATCTTTGAATACTACAAAAACTTCTTTTGCTATAGCGCCAATGAAAGTTTCTGTGAATATCATAATCCATTTCTTTTAAAATCCCCAAATGAGATTCATCAACATCAAAAGACATTTCGGTACTTCTACAGAAAGTTTCTTTCATTGTGAAAAAAATTGTTCGTTGTCTCAACAAATAGTTCTGTACACTGGAAAGAAGAATTCGCTAGAATTCTGAAACATTAAAGAATAGTTCGATAGTCATAAAGAAATTTCTATTGGTATAACCATTGTCGATCTAAATGAAAACCTAGTAGGCGACCTAGTACGCGAGGAGGTACAATATTGTCTGTTCTTTGAATCAAAATCTGTCTGCCTGTCAAGTGGCGCTGGCATCCTGAAAATGGAAAAAGCTCATTTGTTTCTGTCAAAATAGACCATATTAGGTTGATATTCTCTTCTTCTATTTTTCTCCAATATGTACTCAACCACAGACGTGCTTTCCATCATTGACGTGATATTTGATAGGAAGACGATGGAGAAGATTCATGAAATTGAGATCATGTAATCATAAAATTATTTTCTGACAGTTGTCATTAACTTATTAACTTCGTCTTTGTGGATGTGTTGAACTTTGATTTCCTTTCTTGGAAATTACAATTATACCTATACCTAATCATTTCTTCTAGTATTGGTTTTCTATCAGAGTTTGTTGATTGGTTTGTGAGTGCGATTGTGTTATTTTGCAATGTCATCTGAAAACTGCGCACTCCAGGAGGTGAAGGTGTAATTGAATTATCAAGACATGGTTTCCCCAATCCCCACTGTTGTGAATTTGAGCCTCAAATCCTGAGGCGTCAATGGGTTCACGCCATATTCATTGGATATCAAGGTGAACTTTTTTTCTTGAATCACATAATATTTGGAACTTAATGATATTTATATTTCAGGAATGTGAGTTTTTGAAGTAAGCGAACATGATACTATATGTTTCCAACATTTTAAGGGAACTGTTTCTTGCCAATGGAGAATAGGAAACGGTTTTGGAAAGAGAGTACGGTCCCAAGTTTGTTCAAGGTAGAAATATATAAATAAAATGGTATTTAACAAATTTGTACCTATACTAACTAACTAATTATTAGTTTCGGTATGAAATTCACCTAGAACTTGACTTTGGTTCCTCTAAAAGTTGTTCCATAGTCAAAAGTCATTAAATTCATTTCAGAATGGTACAGGACATTGAAACTAGGGACAATATTTTTATATTTTCAGACTCGGCAATGTTGTTTGGAATATGATGCTGAAGAGGAATTCCTGCCTTAAGGAACAGGACCTGACGATGAAGAAGCATCTGTGGAGGAAACGGGCATTTGAACAGATATTATAGAATGATAATAAATAATAATAAAGTTCATTCAAAATGTTGACTTAAATATAAATTAAAAAGATACATATTGGTATTGAATATTCCTGTGGTTTAATTTGTGCCAATAATAGACACATCTTCTCATATTTAGTGAAGTTCGTAGCTTCAATAAGATGATTTAATAAAAAATAATCATTGTTTTACTTCAAAAATACTTCACCTATATACAATATTTGTACAATATATATAGTGTTTTCAAACTTATCTGCCAATACATCTGTACAACAATAAACAGGGTATCAGAAGAGAACAAACTATATAGTAGAATAAAAATTGAAACAATTCTTCATAATTATGTACAATTTATTAAAAAAATTTAATTGTATTGCCATTCATACAATACATACAAGTTATATTCCAATAAAAAATTCAAAATATCCCAGCATCTTGACAAAGAACCCTGAACAATAGAATACCATATATCTGAGGATGATTCCTATACAATCTTGAAATCACTTTACTCTAGTGAAATTCTGAGTGGCTCACTACGAAAATGGTCCTGAGTGTGCTGGAGTGGAATATCACATGTTCCTCATCATCTAATTGATTGCTTGAAAAATATGGATAAATTGAATATACATTGGGGTGTGTATAATTTGTAGCCTAGAATGAAATGCCTGTCTATTTCCAGCAAACAAATCGTTGTTCTTACTGCTTATCTGGATTCAGCTCATCGAACTACAGGATGAAAAGTTTCTGATTTTATTCACTGCCTCATTTTCTTGTGTGTTTTTTCATAAAATCTTGTGAACTGGATATTTTTGCAGCTCGACTTTCAAGGAGGTACCTATCTATAAAAAATATAATGATATTTTGTGTTTGGAGCAGAATATCCATGAGACATAATGATTTCTAATGTGATACTTCCACATCACTCATAGTTTTCCGTTTTTCAACTGAAAAGCTATTAATGTAAGTACTCTTCGCTGTAGGTAGGTACCTGAAATTTTCAAGTATATAGTGATTCCGATGTGTACATGGTTTACATCACTAAAGACATGTTTTCACTGCAAATAATGGAATTTCACGAATTATAGAGTAACTTATCAAAAATATAGAAGGAAAAAAGCAGCCCCTACCTTTCTGCTTGGCTTGCATGTCGAAAAAGTGTAATAGCACTATTGAGTTTCCGAAGTTTCCACAGTTCCAACTTAAATTCAAGTTGCATCATGAATCATACTAATACAGCATTGCCTAAACATCTTCCTGCTTCCATTCAAGTATAGGTAGATGGTTTTCATACTTGATAATATCCTTCGTGATTTCGTGATAATGTTTCATTTTCGGGATTCCACATGACAGATTTTTATTTACAAACTTGACAGGACCATGAAAAATGTTACGGTTAGGTCTGACAAATGAATAACTTAGTTTACTTGGTTCACATTGATGTCTCTGTACTACTGAACGCCTTCATTTATTTTTTCAAAGAACAGACAATATTATGCTCTCGCCTACTAACACTAACTACCTAACTAGGTTTCCATTTAGATCGACAATGGTATAACGGAATGTGTTCCTTGTGTCAAACGATAGTTATTTATATGTTAAAGAATGGTTCTGTTGAATCCTGTACCAGTAATAGGAAATGTATCATAACCGGAACGAAATAGTTCGTTCAATGGTAAAGAAATATTCATAATCGCGAAAGATATTTCTGTACAGGTTGAATAATGGTTCTATTAATTATTTGTGTTTACAGAATGGTTCTATTAATGGTATAGAATTGTTCATTACCAGAACAGATATTGCCAAAGTAAGCCCAACTAGGAAAAATGAACTTTGGGAGTCCCTTATGGTGAACTTCAAGACATTTTTCTTTCCTGACGGATCTTTGATAACTTTTTTTCCTGTCGGCTTGAGGTAGGCTGTAAGAACCAGAATGTCACCGCAATTGTTCCTTCTGGAAGTGAGTCTGTCTAATTAAGTCATATTTGTTATTCAAGGGAGAAAGATGAACTGGTTAACCTGATAAATACTCACTTTCTGATTGGATATCATTAATTATGAAGGTTTCTCTGAATTTTTTTGAGAATATTTCATTTGATTTCTGGAAAAAATCTTCTCATGAATCCATCAATATATTCGAGTTTTCTTTTATCGGTTCTTGATAATCAATGTCAACCTGAAATAGTACAAGAATAATTAACAGAAAAAATAAACGCATTAGTGAAGAAGCTAAAACCTCTGAAACAAGATACAAGTGAGAACAAATAACATACCGCAGTCTATATCCAAGTGGGTTGGTATAATGCTTCCAAGTCTTGAGAATACCATAGCAGTATGATCTTCCTTGTTCTGTCGAATGTGTTTCAACCGTCCATGGCGTGTCTTGATCCACCCTTCTCAAAAATTTTAAGAAAGTGAAATGCAAGCGGAAGTAAACAACCTTTTGCTTCAATATGCTGGAAAACTGCCTCTTCGTCCACGAAAGTTTCAGAGACTTCATTGTTTATAGTAAATAATTTTTCCTACATATATAATCATTTCTAATGAATCATTGTTGTAATATAGATATTCCGTTTTGCCCACACACTTCGAGTAATTCGTAAAATTCTGACCTTAGAACCAGATCACCCACTTTAATTTCAACGAATTTTTTAAGATGATAGATCAACTTCTTATCTTGAAAACTACGAGTAAAAGTTCATAGGAACAATATATTGATGTAACCATATCTATACTCATATTATTGTAACACCCTGTATATTGATAAATGTATATCACACAATCAGGTATCGGTAGGTACCCAGTATCCAAATCTCGCTAAGCTGATATAGGGTTAAGTACACTTACCTTGATACCTATCAATCGGAAAGAAAATTGAAAACAACACTCAACACCGATGCATTCACTGTCAATACTAAATAAAAAATGAATAATGCCCTATGCGGTATAAGGGATGGTAACCAAATTTGAAAATAGACCAATACATCATGTTCGGTGACATCAGGTGAGCGTAAGCACGAATCTGATTGGTGAATAATGACATAATGTTTCTTGCGTTTCTTGAACTGAAACAGAACTATTTGTTTTATTTAAAGAACATTCTTTCGAAAGAATGACATCACTCATGATCTTTTAATATTACAGAACTATTCGTATCCGCATGAGATATTTACTTTAATATTCAAAGAAAGATTTTCTGTCAATTCTAACGAAATATTCCATGAGTGTTAGAGAAGATTCTATTCTTGGTATAAAATTATCATTGAAAATGTCAAAATGAATAGTACAGATAAAACTTTGATACCAATAGTATTTTCTGTAATCTCATACCTAGCTATTCTATCAATATTATAGAATAATAAGTGAATAGTAAAGAAATTATATATGATCGGAGACAACTACTTACAGAAATTTATTGTAAAATTAACAGAAAATCTGCAACATTCTGTATCTTTCGTGACAATGGTTCTGTTTATGGTAAAAAAATTCTGTAACGCTGAAATAATTCTTCGTTAAATTCGATACAGAACCCGTTCTGTTAATGCTATTAAATTATTTTTTTCTGTGATGTACTCCTGTCGAATGGGCTTCTCCAGTCGTCATAGCCATGAAATCTAATGGAAATGTGCGCATATGTGGAGATTTTCGTGTGACAATCAATCCCCATGTTCAAATCGATAACTATCCGCTGCCAAGATTTGAAGATATCACCGCAAAATTAAGTGGAGGACAACATTTTACTACCATCGATTTGAAAGATGCCTACCTGCAGCTCAAAGTACATCCAGATTCTCGGAAATTTTCAATAATCATAAGAGTAGGTAAACTCTTGTCTTGTCTTGTCTAGATGGCAACACTACGTATCTTTCGCTCCGGCATTGTTCCAGAGAACCATGGACCAAATACTTTCTGGACTAGGAGTAGCTTGCTACCTAGATAGTCGGGGCTTGTTTTGCGAAAAGCCAAATCCTAGAAGCATTTCATGTAACAATTGGATAAATGACGTTAACCCCCTATTTCGACCCCGCTGAATCCGAAAATACCGTTTATCAAGTCGAAATTCCAACCGGAAGTGAGATATTCAAGATGGCGTCCGAAATACACCTTAAATCTAATTATTTTCTACTTTCGGTCAGCTATACGATTGAGGTGTCGATGTCTATGTTTTCGGGGGTGTAAAATACGATGAGACACTCAAAAAATGATTTGGAGCATTGAAAGTTCATCAAATGATCAAATTTTGACGAAATAGACCAAAATTCCAAAGAACTTGTGGAAACGTGTTGCATAATGTATATTATGCTTGCATACGGTTTCGAGGGTGCTCAATAAGTTTATGAGCCAAAAAAGCATTTGAACATTGTCCAAGCCTTCATTTCTTATATTTTGAGAGAGCCCCTTGCAGCCACGAGTTCCAAATTCGGAAAATGAATTGGGAATAGGTGGCAAAGTCATCAGGATTGGGACATATCGTCCATCAACAATTTTCCAGCCGTAATTATCCGGGTCTTATAAATCAGGATACTGATCATGGGCCTTAATCCACACTAGTATCTGAACATAACATTAACATCCTTCGATTTGTTCAATTTTCTTTTACCTGGAAGTAGCACCGGAGAATGTGTTGACGGAGGGCATCAGTGGTAGATGGCGAAAAGCATTCGCACTGTCCAAAAAATTGCAACATGGGCTGCGTCTGCCGTTGTAATGTCCGGTCCAACTCAAAATAAAAATGGTAGTAGTATCGAAACGGCTAATAGCTCTTATTCACCATGTGTCTCAGAAAAGGGACGCAACAAACCTTGTATAAAGCTTGCACCACAAACTGTTCAACCAAACGGAGATCATCGGGGGCTAGTTCGGGAGTTTTTACAAGCTGACTGAGGAGTTTACAGTAGTTTTCTTCTATGTACTTGCTTCCACCGTTCTGTTTTTGTGACTGACGCTAACTTAAATGTAGTATCACATCCAGTGATTGCGTGGAAAGCCATCAGGTTTTTTATCTGTTGTGGTGCAAGTTTCTTACATAGTTCGTGAATTGGAATATACTCCATGCGTAAAAACCGAAAGAGATGCTGTTGTTGTTTCTGTTAAAGACACTAGAGTGATTTCATTATTCATCTATCACTTTAAAAGAATGAAATGCAAGGGATGCTGGGTGATGTGTGGTACTTCCCGAGATAGAAAGTATATTCCAATTCATGAACTATGTAGAAAGCTCACATCACAACAGATCAAAAACCTGACGTGCAATTTTTGGGACAGTGCGAATGATTTTTGCCACCTACCACTGATGCCATCCATCAACACATTCTTCGGTGCCACTTCCAGATAAAATTAACAAGAAGAAAAAGAAAATAGAAAAAGTCGAGGGATTTTAATTTTAGTCTGTTTTCTTTTTAGGTACTAGTGTGTGGTTTAACGCCCATGATCAGTATCTTGATTCACTAGACCCGATTAATTGCGGCTGGAAAATTGGTGATGGACGGTAAGTCCCAATTTTGATGACTTTGCTACCTATTCCCAAGTCATGTCCCGAATTTGGAGCTTGTGGCTGCATGGGGCTCTGCGGCCACTGCGGCACGAAGCAGTGTGGCTGCAGGGAGCCGAATGGAGCAGAAAAGATGAGGAAGACTACTAATAATGAACTTTTTTTTTCAAAATATAAGAAATGAAGGCTTGGACAATGTTCAAATGCTTTTTTGGCTCATAAACGTATCGAGCACCCTCGAAAACGTATGAAAGCATGTACATTATACAACACGTTCTCACAAGTTCTTTGGAATTTTGGCCCATTTCGTCAAAATTTGATCATTCGATGAACTTTCAAAGCTCCAAATCATTTTTTGAGTGTCTCATCGTATTCTACACCCCCGAAAACATAGACATCGACACCTCAATCGTATTGCTGACCGAAAGTAAAAGATAATTCGATTTTAGGGGTTTTCTGGACGCCATCTTGAATATCTCACTTCCGGTTGGAATTACGACTTGATAAACGGTATTTTCGGATTCAGCGGGGTCAAAATAGGGGGTTGACAGCATTTTTCCAATTGTTACATGAAATGCTTCTAGGATTGTAACGGAGGGCTTTTTTTGGAATTTAGCCCCGACTAAGATGACATCTTGATAACAGCTCCTGATACGACAGAATACATTCAGCGTTTACGAGAAGTTCTGCATCGTCTTCATACAGCGGGAATAAGAACGCAGACATCTAAATGCCGATGGCTTCAAGACAGCGTCATCTACTTAGGACATAAAATTGATCGTGACGGACTCCATCCCATCCTCGTCGCCAAAATGTAGTATGAGAGGCTTGAGTTCGATATAAAATAGTTATTTATGCAACAAGTGCAAAAAGTGAATATTTATTGCACTCGACGTGAAATTGTCCGACGAGGCCGTTAGGCAAAAAATGATTTATTGAGGTGCGGCACTAGGTGTAGGAAAATGAAAAACGCAACTTGAATACTTTATTATTAATATCGATTTGCATTGAAACAGGAACTAATACGTTACGAACAATTTAACTCAAACTTTATTTTTACCCTCAATGTTGAAAGTGAATGAACAATGGGTGCAATTCTCAATATAAATATTTGACGTTTCTATAACCACAGCTTTATAATATGAAAAATGTTTGTCATGATGACAGCACGTTGAAGTAGAATGACAGATGAGTGCAATAAAATCTTTATTGCACTAAGTGCAATAAAGAACTTCTCTTTCCACTAAATATAGTTCAATAAAGTTCTGCTTTTTGCATGAATGTAGAAAAACAATGTTGTTTGTTAAATTGATAATGTATTAAGCATTAACATAGAGAAATACAGATTATGGCATGTCTATGACACGACATATCCTAATCATAGTTGTCAACTCCTGACAACCTTTCTTCACATTCATACAGGAGGATTACTATATAACATTTTTCTTCCTGCCACATACCCTTAGATATTGGCAATTTAGTAAATGATTTTCGAAAGAGAATTTGTGTGTGTGTGTTCGGACAGTATGAGTATGAAACTTCATCATTCAAGAGTTATTATCAGAATTTCCTCACAATTGATTGATATATGAATGAAAAATTGATTTCAATAAGCCACAAGAATCGTGAGCAATTCAGATTTTCGTTTCTAAAGCATATTACAATTTGATATATAGGTAATATTAAATTATCTAATCACCGCCACAGACAATAGATATTTGAAAAAAATACATTATTTTGTGCATTCGCCCTTGACTGCAATATGTTTTGATGGAGACATTATAGCATCAAGGTTTTCCGCAAAATTGGATATATATTATATTACTCAAACTATAAATATGTATAATCATAATCTCATTTATATATATTGACAACCGTAGAAATTGATTTCGAGTACCAATCGTAATATTGAGAAAAAAACCAGGTCACCCAGATTCAAAAATACTTTTCGTTAGATATTTGTTCAGCCATTCATGCAGATCCTGCAGTCTCTCTATTGCTTAGATTTTCGTGACACTTGAAATAATCATGTTAAATCTTGAAATTTGCTGAACTTTGAGTGAATCACCAGTATTTATTATATTCTATAAGTATTGATTCCGACGAATTTTTCAGAGACTTTATGTAGAGTTAATGGTCAGTTAGTGTCGATTTAAAATTGAGTTATTGCCGTTAATGTGGACGTAATGTTAAATAGATTAATAGTTAAAATCAGGTTAATCTCAATTAGATTATTCCAAATTTTTTGGGATTTTCTCTCCTCGTTTCTATAAAATAAAAATATGAATATTATTTCAATATACGTGTAGTAAGGACAAATCAGATGATTTGCCCCAAAATGTATATTGAAATAATATTCATATTTTTATTTTATAGAAACGAGGAGAGAAAATCCCAAAAAATTTGGAATAATGAATATACCACCTCCTCGATTAACCTACAGACAGTACTCAATTAGATGTTGAATTAATGTTTAATGTTAAGTTGATTACAATTTGATATTGAGTTAATGTTAAGTTAATGTTGATTCAATGTTAAGTTGATGTTAGGTTAATGTTGAGTTGATGTTAAGTAAATGTTAAGTAGAAGTTGAGTAAATGTTAATCAAATGTTAAGTTGATGATGAATTGATGATGTAAAGTTGATATTGAGTCGATGTTGAGGTAATGTCAAGTTAATGTTGAGATAATGTTATGTTCATGTTATGTCAATGTTGAGGTAATGTTGAGTTGATGTTAAGTCAATGTTGAGTTAATGTTGAGGTGGCCGAATTTGTCTATGCGCTGAAATTCGCTAGATAGCCGTTCACGATGCGAAGGTACTGTCGGTTCGAAACCGGCTATCGGCTGAGCATTTTGCTTCGAAATGTGTGATTCATGGGTGTAATCCTGCCCTAGAAGTGGTTCGGATCCACTATAAGCTGTAGGTCCCGCTCTTCCTAACCCCGCAAAAGTTTTGACTTCTGGGGAGTTGGTTTCCAACTTTGAAGTAGCGATATACAAATTTCACAATTTTTACGAATTTCTTGGTAATTTCAAGTTAACACTAAGTTAATAATGTCATGTTAATATTGAAGTAAAATTAAATAATAATGATAATGATAATATATCACCTTCATGTGATCGAATATAGGAATATGATACCTACTCTGATGGTCTCTCTCTCACTCATGACATATAATTTGAATATTTGTGGTCGTAGGAAAAATAGTGTACAAAACTCGTGGAAAAGTGCATATCCTGCGATCGTTTCGTTACCGCACTCGCGCGAAATATGTCACTTTCCACACTAGCTATATAATATATTACGGGTATTGTTAGCCGCTTCATATTTTGATCAATTTCATTCGCCAAAAACTATGATTAAGTACTTTTTCATACAAAGATGATGAATTCGAATTTACATTCATATAAGGATCGAAACTTGTCCTCATTCTTCCTATCTTCATGAGTTAACGCGATCGATATATTATTAAAAACTATCTTGAAGCATCCGGTTTTTCTGGAAGTGACGTCAATCTTGTTTTTTTCAATAGGACACCCTGTAAGTTATAATATGTTTGAGTTTCTATAAGGATTCTGATTCAAATTCATATATCATACCCTACACCTGGAAAGGATTTTAGTAATAGTAGAAAAAGTGACAAATGCAGCCTATATCAAACATACAGGGTTGGCTTTATGTATGGAACAATGTCGCTAGAAGGAAAACGGCTTGAGATATTATTTTGAAAATTTGTAGGGTTGAATTGGGCAAACTTTCGCAGATTTGAACAGAAAAAAATTTCATTTTTCCGTTATAGTTTTTTGACACGTCCGCCATCTTGATTTTTTTAAATGGCAACATGGGTCATGTGACACATCGTTAGAAAGCTTATTTTTCTCTCTTTTCAATTGTCATAATATTCATCGAATTTGATCATCGAATACTTGAAAAATATCAAGAAAAATAAATGCATAAGTGAATATTATCTCTGTTGTGATTTCAAAATCTAGAGGTCTATGCGCTTTGACAGGTGTGAAAATAATTACAAACTTCTCAGAATTAGATGTCAGTGCAAGTGTCAGTGTGTTATTCACTCAAGAACATTATTATTGTAACAATGAATCGTCTTGCAGAACAATTCACAATTCTCGCTATTATTCAGATACCAATCCAAATTGGATAGAAGAGGTACACACACACAGTATCCACAAAAAGTTATGGTCTGGTGTGGCATGATAGGGCACCAAATTACAAATTTCAGTGATGACAGTGACTGAATCTTGGATATTCGAAGTTGAACGAATCACTCACCATGATCACAACCACTGAATAATTTACAGGGTGCTCAGAAAAGTGGACGCAGAAAGTTAATGTGAAGCATTGAACAAAGTATGTTCCTATTCCAATCTATTCTATCAGCCTGCCTTGGTCAACATCTCTTTTCCTCTTCCCCTCCAAACCCAACCTCACCATCAAGTGGTGTGGGGAGGAAAGACAGCGGCCGCTCGACAGATGAAGCATTTTGGGACCATCTTTGCTATCTCCGGGCCAAATGGGACAATTTGTAAACATCTGTGGTAAGGATGGGACGATTTGCTGTTATTTGTCTAGGTGGCCAAGGACTGGTCAACGAGGCTCTGGCAACCAAATCCAAGCTGTGGTAACCCGTCGCGATGGATGAATGGCACCAAGGTATGGGTCGCTAACGAGGCCTCTGGGAAACAGGGTGACATCCCGGAGTAAACAGCCTTAGCCCTGTACAGGGGGCACCATAGGGCTGGACCAACCCCTTCCCCCGTCACTCGTAGGAAATGGAAAACTTCTGGTCTTCTTCGTAGAATGGAATAGGAACCGGAAGAGTACTCTTCAGGAACCTGAACGATAAGGGTCAGGTAGCCGTATGGACAGAGTGTCAGTATTCTAATCCGCCTTCGCTTGCCGGTCGTGGGTTCAATTCCCCGCCCCTGCAGAAATTTTTCTGATGGCCCAACAAAGTGTTTGGGATCACACGTTAAAAGGTAAGGCCTGGATATGCAGTTCATGGAGTAATTTCCTCGAAATAAAACAAAATGATTGGTGCAGATGTTACGTCTAAATGACGTCAAATGACGTCTATCAGATACGTTTTCGGAACACGTCAAAATGACGTCAATTATTGGTCGAATCTTGACGACGACCAATTGCCACCTATTATATCCACGTCGATTCGACGAGAATTGACGTCACCCTGCCGGCTGGGCGAATGTTCCAAATGATTTATGTTTACATCACTTGCTCTAAATGAATATCTTTAGGAGAAGAATGCGTTCTATTTATACAACAATAAGGAGTTGAACAAAAATCATTTGGAATCGAGAATTCCATTTTATGTATGTGCTGCTTATTCATGGAATATTCCATAATACATATGAATATTTCAATAAGTGTTTTCCAAGAGGAAGATTTCATAAATATTCAATAAGGAATATGATTATGGTGCTGTCTGGGTAATTAGTTGATAATGCCTATCGGCCATGATAGTTGCATCTTCCATGCTCGGATTCAGACAAAAAGCAATGCATTTTTCAGGACTATTCGAGGACATCGCAGTATTAGTCAGGATTACGACCGACAACCGTAGTGCTGACGAGTTCCAGGTTTTAAGCTAACTGGGTACTAATGGTGTCATTTATCAGCTTTTTCTTTGCTATCCGCTGTTCAAATATACGCCTCTCGGCTCCGGCTTTTTGATTAATTCGCGTCCTAGTCTGACCATATTCGACGGCTTATAATTGGACAAATTGCCAACATCGTCGTATTTGTGCGATAACGCTCGGTTTGTGTGGGATTTTCACTATTTGTGTCAGTGGCGTAGCTTCCGGTTCATGTTGAGGGCAAGTTAGGGGCACGGTATCCGAGAGGCGCTAGAAAGTCGTTCACGATGCCAACGTAAGTATACAGGGTGATCCACGGTGGATGGCCTATTAGCAATATTTGGAGAACGAAAAGACAGAACATTTTGGAAATTGGGATGCTTTCATAATTTTCATAATTCAACATTCTCTATCCGTCTAAAGTATTTTCATCGATACAGTGTTGCCACTTCTATACTAAACAAATAGCAACTTTGTTATTCCAAATGGAACACCCTGTATTTCATTGTATTTTAAGATTCTTTCTGATTTCATCAATGCATCACACTTGGGGCCTAGCAGGAATGATTACAGAGATATAGGGTGTTCAAAATCGAGATTTTTCAATTTTTATATTTTTTTGTGTCGAAACTACCCATTATCGATCAAAACGGCTCACATGTCCTTATCTTAACTTTTGATTCACTATCTACTGGAAATTGATTGGAAAAAATCCAGGGCGCTTCAAGATTCAGAATTCTGATCACCCTGTATCTGTTCCAATCAAATGTCAGTAGATAGTGAATCAAAAGTTACGATAGGAATATGTCAACAGTTTTGATCGATAATGAATAGTTTCGACACAAAAAAATCCTAAAATTGAAAAATCCCGATTTTGAACACCCCATATCTCCGTAATAATTGCTGTAAGTGTGATGCATTGATGGAATCAGCTTTTCAGGAAGTATCTAAAACTGCAATAAAATACAGGGTGTTCCGTTTTAAATAACGAAGTTGCTTGTTGTTTCTGATAGAAGTGGCAACACTGTATCGATGACAATATTTTAGACGGATAGGGGATGTCTAATTATCGAAGCATCCCAATTTTCAGTATGTTCTGTCTTTTCGTTCTCCAGATACTTTTTATAGGCCATCCACCGTGGGTCACCCTTGGTGTGTATACATATAGTCTTCACAAAGTCACTTGAGACAAATTCAGCAAAAAACATTGCAGGTGCCAGGTGGCACGCGGTCCATTTGGCATTTTCAAAGGGACCGGCCTTCGCCGCATACCTGTTTTGATGAAAATGTCTCAAGTGACTTTGCAAAAACTATATTATACTGTGGGTTCTATTGCGGCTCGGCTGAAACATTATTCCCAAGAATGTGTGATTCTTCCCAAGTAGCGCACATACAGGCTGATGACTGACAACTGGCGCCACAAACTATAGCTAAACGATTTTCAAAAACAATAAACAAACGGAATGATTCATCAGATTCTACAAGATGACACTAACAATTGCTTTTCCCAATTTCAACTCTAACGATAGCGTTTGTTAACTCATTTTCAAATGTACAGTAAGAAGTAAATGTTTGGAAGGAGATAATGCACTTGTTTAAAAAAAATATTATCTTTGGTGAAGAGTTTACTTCTTCAAGTCAAAAACTCTATATTCCATTTGAAGGTTCCCAATTTCTTACATCGAGAAGTATATTTTCTGGATCATTCACTTCAACAGAACACTCGACTAACTTGTCTGAAATCAAAAGATTTTGAAACAAGATCATTGATTTTCATTTCGAATCGTGCTACCACTTCGAAGTAGGGAGTGAAATATTTTCAACTGATAATATGAACAACTCGATCTATAAGTAAAATTATATTGTTCCAGTTGTACCAGGTGAGGTTTTCACTTATTATTTTATCGGAAACATGCTAAGAATCTTGATATCGAGCATACCTGAAACTTTAACTAGTTACACATTACTGTCAACGCATATGTTTGTATAACCTGCACAGCACACATTCGTTCAGCAGTGACGATTTGATTCGATGAACGCACTAATACGAACAGGTGAGTAATTTCCCATTCTTTGTATATATATATATTTTACTCCACTCCTGATTGGAATGTTTCAACCACCAATAATAATATATGCCTCCTTCCTTCGTGTTTTAACATACCTATTACAACTTTCAGGTCGAAATTTAAAATTCATTCTAACGACTCTGTTCCATATTTTTTTATTGAACCGGTTAAAGTGTGCCGTGTAAATTGAAGAGCAGTTCTCATAGAATTTTGTCTGATCTTTCTGAATCTGATGGAATTTTTTGAGAAAAGTGGTCACAAAGTGAACTTTTTTGACATAACAATGAAACATAAAATTTTCCCAAGTCCGGACCTGGATATTTTTTTCATAATATGTTATCTTGAATAGTTTCAGTAGTGATACGTCGCTGCCAAATTTCAGCAGATTACGAAGAATCATTTCAGTAATGTCGATGATCAAAGTTATATAGCAATTTCACATAATACCCTGTATCTTCGTTATGGAGGGTCAAAGAATGTTTTCATATATATACATCAACTCGTCTTGATTTCCCCTATTAACCATTCGGCTATGTGAGTCTTCTCATGAAACACCCTGTATAATAGTTATACATATATAGCGATAAAAATCTTTATAATATCATCACTCAAGGATGATATATCTTCTACTTTAAGATGAACCTACTATTGATAAATGTTATATTTGATGTGCTTTTAACTCATTCCATTTTGTTTCAGGTCGACATTGCTTATAAAAAATTCATGGAAGTCAACTCTTAGAGAATCATACCGAATATGGAAAATTATACTGAATATATTTGGAAGTATTCCCAACAACATATTTCATAATCTCCAAAAGTTCAAAAAAAATTCCAATACCTACCTCCTATCCTCCCAACGATGTTCTTTGAACATTATAGGGATTCCCTTTCGTGCGCTCCAAGCGATAAAAAAAAGGTTTAACCATTTTTTTATTTCTCTCATTGCTTTCAATGCTGCATGAAGATTCTCTATAGGATTTTCGAAATAATTCTTTCAACGATACAGAACTATTTTATACTTTCATAGCTTCATTCTTTCAAGTGTACAAAACTGTTTTTTGTAATGAGAAATTTCATTTATTATCATCAAGACATTCTTTGACATGTAGAGAAATGTCTGTTGTTGGAAAAGAACAAATTTCATCACTACTAACGATAATAATAATAGCGATTATTCATTTCTCTCCATATTCCACTGTGTTTGACTCGGTAATCAAATGAAGGTGAACTATATCGACGTGTGAGACGAAAAAGTATTGCTGGCCGCGATTATTCAAAAACAAGTTATGTAATGATAATCAGATCCCGAGAATGAATGAATTACAGATTAAGCAAGTCTGTGAATCTGGAAGGCTTTCCTGATCAAAACCAGAATACTTAACTATATTAAGGTGTATTCATATCTCCAGCATGGGTATGAAATGCGAAATCTGCCGAAATCGGGAACAAATCATTTTATAATGTGGCACTTTGCCACATTGAATATTGTGACCAAAGAGTATAGACACCTTTCCTAGTTCCTCAAGGTATTTCAAAAAACTACACGTTCCAAAAAAGATTTTATTTCTGTATGTTTTTGGATTCCATGAATTTTCCGTAAATGCCAATTCATACTTTTTTCTTGAAATTTCCGGAAACAAATCCAACTTTCGCAGCTTTGTCCTTTGTCTCTGTCTCTGACGCTGTATTTATCAAAATCGCCACATCTCGGTATATACATCATATTATTTATTATGAATTGTTGTAATAATATTTTATGGAAAATGCGATTTCTATCAGAAGCACTAATGAGAACCACCGAAAAGAATTTAAAAAACTTCCTCTGACAGTTGTGACATGTAAATGTATGTGGTGTTGGCAAAGTGCCGTGAGAAAAAATATTCCTCACAGTATGAGCAATACATGATTTTGAAACTGAGTAAGCTATGAGAAATGCCCTCATTTTCATAGCAGTAGAAGAAAATAGTATATTGTGCAACAAGTGGGAAAAGTTCAACTTTTCTCACGAGTGCGAAAGTTTGTGGCACGAGCCTGGAGGGCGAGTGATGCAAACACACGAGTGAGAATAGTGCTTTTCCCCACATGTTACACACTATACTTTTTCTACAACTACACTTATTCAAAGAATCCGAGTAATGTAATATAGTATTCATTTTATAATGTGGCACTATGCCACATTGAATATTGTAACCAAAGAGTGAACGCCTTTCCTATAGTTCCTCAAAGTATTTCAAATAAGTACACTTTCCGAAGAAGATTTTATTTCTGTATTTTTTCAGATTTCATAAATTTTTCGTACCAATATGAAAATTCATACTTTTTTCTTGAAATTTCCGGAAACAAATCCAACTTTCGCAGCTTTTTCCATAATCTCTGTCTCTGGCGGTGTATTTATCAAAATCGTCACATCTCGGTATATTCATCATATTATTATGAATTGTTGGAACAATAATTGATGGAAAATGCGATTTCTATCAAAAGCACCAATGAGAACTACCCTAAAGAATTAAATAAACTTCTTCTGACAGTTGTGACAACTATTCAAAGCTGAACAGTAGCCAAGTTTTGGTCGATTCTTGTTGATTCTCCACGCCGTGAGAAAAAATATTTCTCACAGTATGCTGGGCAATACATGGTTTTGAAGCTGAGTAAGCTATGAGAAATGCACTACTTTTCATAGCAGTAGTAGGAAAACAAATTTCAGAGAACCAAACTGCCGTAATCATCACTTTATCTCGACTGATTGATGACTTAGACATTCAAATTGAAAACTGCAACGGATTAAAAAGGTATCCGTCATCGAGGTAATTCTCGTCCGCCAATACAGAAATCTCCCAGATCGCCTGAACGGCCTAATCCCCGGTAATCGATGTTAGGTAGATATTCCTCCAGATAGACAAGGGAATTACAGGACAGTTAGCGAACTGTCTGTGAAAATCCCCCTTGAACACACCGTACGCCAGCAGCTTTTTATCAGGCTCATTTGGAAACCGGCTAATCTACTGTTATAAATGATGGAAAAGAAGGACAGCTCTGAGCGGGGGTCTTCTGCATTAGATCGATTGCAGTTTATCGTCCTGCTAGTCTGCAGGAAATGCATCGTTCCATTAATCATATTGTATTGTCGTGAAAAGAACGCGCGGCATTCCTTCGAGGGATGGATTAAAATAAGAATTCTTGTCAAGATGGATATTCTCACTTAATTGTCTTGTCTTGAAAAACATTTTTTCGTCGACCTTTAGGAGAAAATAGTAATTTTCCTAACAAGTGCGGAAAGTGATTCTCTCCCGCACGCGACTGCCGTTGACTCGAACGACGCGAAGCGGAGTTCGGGCAAGCAGTCGAGTGCGGGAAAGACACTTTCCGCATGAGTTAGGAACAATATTTTTTTTATACAAGCGTAGGAAATTGATTGATTTGTTCAATCAATTATTCATTCATATAGGAACAACTAACAAGAGAAATATATTCTCTATCTACTGATTATTATTAATAGCTCGTAATAGCTATTGCGAACTTACAGTTTGACGCATTATGTATAGGTTCATTGCGGAAGCCAGCAGGCCCATAAGGTGTTTGGTCTCCAGGTTTCAGACACTTCTAGGAAATGAGCCAAAAATACTTCTTCTTTATTCGGTATTTTTATTTCTTTATTGTTGCACCATTCAATAAAACGCGTGTATAGCTTATCATGCCTTTCTTAAGACTTCGTTGGCAATAACGCATCTGTATCGCATCCCTATAGCTGGAAGTTTTTGATCACATTGTGGCAATTCCACTAAATCGAAAATGACAGTAACGCTGTGTCTGTCACTTCGACAATTACAAACTCATTTGAGGTTTGATTGGCATGACAACAATAATCGTTTCCCATCAGATCAATCCAAATCTATAGGAGGATTTTTATAATAATCAATTTTTAGGTTTCAATATTTCTTAATTTTCACAATAAATAGTGCAATTTGATAGATGATTCTGATCATACATACTTGATACTGCAACAAACAAACTCAAACTCTCATTTTCCATCACCTACCACTTATATTTTGAGATATTATCATATCTTTGTTTTTTCCGCACTTTTGCGGGAAAATGACACTTCCCAAACTAAATTGCGTGTGGGCATAGGGTAAATCACGCACGCTTGTAGAAAAACACATTTTACGTTCTTATTTTAATTTCCGAACGGAAAGCCGACCATTTCCGAAGGTGAGTAGTTTTCGTCCGCAGCCACTAGCTCTTCGTCCGCACTTTTCGTCCGCTGCAGGGTTGCCAGTTTCACTGAATTTTCAGTCCTGATTTTCATGGTGATCTACTGATCTACTGCAACATTTCATAACCTACTGAAAAATATTTCGAAACTTATTGATTATTATAATTACCTATATTATCATTAATCTTCAGTTAATCACATACACTTATAAATTGCAGTATTGGAATGAAAATTGAAATGTATAGGAAAAGTATACATGATGTTAAAACTTTAAAACTCCGATCTAGATGAGCTTGAAACTTCTAAAAAACTCATTCGTATCAGTGGTATGGGAATTATATCTCTCACAAACAGGAAAAATGACTTCGAATGAACTCATTTCGGATATCAAACCTCGGATCTCAAACCCTCCAGAGTAACCTGAAGTCCAGTTGTTATTTCAGTCATTCTCCATGTTATACACGATTTTCATCTCTCTATAGTATAACTGAAAATATTCCTGACATCTGGTTGTTTTTGTTTCCAGATGTATGACAAATTGATATTCAGCATACAGGACGTGGAGGAAAATTATGAATTGAAAAAACCTAATCACGAATCTGCGATTGAAGGTCTAAGAAAATATAACAATCGTTTAAGTTTGAACCCCTTGATTGGGTGAAAGTAACCAGGTGACCAGTTATATTCTGACCCATTTCAAATGCTTATATCTCTGAAACCATTCAAGTTATCGTTGTGCAGTTTTGACTAGTCTATTTTGATATTTTTCAAGTTTTTTTTGACAGGTTCACCTTCTCTCTTGAACTTTTGGTTTTACCGGAAACAAACTAGCCATTATTCAGGTATAGGGCAACTTTTTTATTTCATCGAAGCACCCTGTATATTTTTGCACATTCAGAAAGACTGGTCTTTTCTCTTCCTAACAATGTATAACAAGTTATGTTTTCTTAGAAAACTATCAGAGTTATAACTCTTTGAAACATCTACTGCATATTAGGATGTTATCCTGAAATGCTGTATTACCGTATATTGAGTATAAATCTGATGCAGATTTATGATGAGTTCAAACAGTTATTTCGAAAACCACTTCAATTTAAAATCTGATATTTGGAGACATAAGTAATGAGGCGTCGCTGAATGTATTGCAATGAAAACAAATAGGGTATTCCATTTGGAAAAATTGGATTTTTTTCAGGCCGTTCCTGAAATATGAGACCGTTCCGATACTTTTGAAAGACACTGTATATATATCTTGGGAGCAAAGGTTCATTTCCTCCCATGTGTGTTTAATGCCCTCCGCTACGTGTCGGGCATCAAACTTCACACGCGGGAGGGAATGGATTCCTTTGCTACCTTGATATACAGTGTCATTCATAAAGTCGGCATCATATGGGAAAAACTTTTATTAATGACTTATTTTGGAATTCGAGTTGGACGTTAAGTTTTGCTTCAAAAAAGATGGAAAATGGCCTACTCAATCGGGGTCACGCGACTTTCCCTACATGTCAAAAGTGACATATTTTCAAATTAATCGCTGAAAGTAGGCTTATTTGTTCGAATATCGAAAAAGTTTACTTGAAAAAGATGTTCCTATTTGAATTCCACATTATGTGACTCGGATTTGATCTCTCTATTACATTTTTTAGATTTCGATATTTTTTGAAAATTTTCGAAATTTCTGTAATATTAAAAAATTTGTAAATTCGATAAATCTACTTCATACCAGTAGTTTCAGCATGCTACTAACTTTCACTTACTAATTATCACTAATTATCGACAAAAATATGATTTTCTTCAGAAAATGATAATCTCTGCTTCAAAATTCTGTTATGATTGATGCAAACATAACAACAAAATTCTGTTACGTTTGAGTCAAACATTTAGTAACGAAATTCATTAAAATTTTTTTTTTAGTACTGAAAAGATCAGTTTAAATGAATTTCGTTTCTAAATACTTGACGATATATCAACTTTGCATCAAACATAACGGAATTATTTGTAAGCGGGTATTATCATTTTCTGAAGAAAATCATATTTCTGTTCATAATCAGTGATAATAAGTAATTGAAAGTAAGTAGCATGAAAAAGCTACTGGTATGAAGTAGTTTCGTGGAATTAACAATTCTTCAAATATTACAGAAATTTCGAAATATTAAAAAAAAAATTCAAAATCTAAAAAATGCAATAGAAGAATCAAATTTGAGAATAATGTGTAGAATTGGAATAGAAACAACTTTTTCAAGTAAACTTTTTCGATATTCGAACAAATAAGCCTACTTTCCGCGATTAATTTGAAAAAATGTCACTTTTGACATGTAGCGAAAGTCACGTGACCCCGATTGAGTAGGCCATTCTCCATATTTTTTGAAGCATAACTTAACGTCCACCTGGAATTCCAAAATAAATCATCAATAAAAGTTTTTCCCATATGATGCCGACTTTATGAATTGCACTGTATAAATACAATTCAATAAAAAATGCCTTGACCAAAGCTCCCTCTCTGATGTATGATTCAAAGACACTGGCATCACGGACAGTAGCTCATATAATAACCGCAAATACAGGGTGAGTCATTAGTGTGGCAAAGTGAGATAATGGCTTTACTGTTTGCGATAGATGAACAAGAATTTCAGAGATGATATAGGATCATAAGCAGCACATTTCCAAATTATTTCGATTTATACAGGCTGACTGAGAAATGCGTGGCGTATCAAAGTTATACTTCTTCTCATGGGACACCCTGTATTTCATTGCATGTTCGCATTCTCCTTTGTGAGCTGATTTCATCAATGCATCACACTTGGGGTCTAGCAAGAATGGCTACAGAGATATAGGGTGTTTAAAATCGGGATTTGTTGGTGTGAAAACCCTTCATTATCGGGCAAAACGGCTTTCATGTCCCTATCCCAACTTTTGAGTTACTATCTTCTGACATTTAATTGGAACAAATACAGGGTGGTTCAAGATTCAGCATTCTGATCACCCTTGTATCTGTTCCAATTGAATGTCAGTAGATAGTAAATCAAAAGTTGGGATAGGAACATGAAAGCCGTTTTGGCCGATAATGAAGGGTTTTCACACAAACAAATCCTAAAGTTGAAAAATCTCGATTTTGAACACCCTATATCTCTGTAATCATTCCCGCTAGACCCCAAGTGTGATGCATTGATGAAATCAGCTCACAAAGAAGAATGCGAAAATGCAATGAAATACAGAGTGTACCATAAGAAAAAGTATAACATTGATACGCCACGCATTTATGAGTCACCCTGTGTAAAGCGAAATAATTTGGAAATGTGCTGCTCATGATCCTAGATCATCTCTGGAATTTTTGTTCATCTATCTCGAACAGTAAAGCTGTCCTCACTTTGTGATATTAACCAGAATCTTTTTCTGTTGGTTACCTTTCAAGGTCATTTGAATAAACCAATCAAATATATCTATTGATAATTTCCGACCTGGTTCTAGTTCGTATAAACCAATTTCACACTCAAGAAGCCCTATTGAAATGTTCTTCACCTCGAAACAATTCTCAAAGAAACTCACAAGATTTCTTGAAAGAAACCGAAAGGATTTTAACATTCCATTATGACTGCGTTGCAGTGTTGCACTACTTATCTAACAAGTGATAGTTGATTCGTTAGATAGAGAATCTCGAACTCAGTCTCATTTTCTTCTGAATATTTGCATTTTATAGAAATCTATGCAGTAGTTGCTGCACTTGTTATACGACGCTATACATAGTGGAGTATATACTACGGCCTTGCCAAAAATGCTATCTCGGAAACTAAGCGAGATTGAAGTATGGTTACTTTGGAGAAAATGATCCCCATCGAATTTTGAGCAACTTTGGTTTTTGTGTGTGGTCTGTCTGTCTGTCTGTCTGTCTGTCTGTCTGTACTCTGTGGTAATCATAAATCGATATATCTCCGGAACCCTTCGACATATCGACTTGAAATTTTGTCATCTTATTGTACTCAAAACAATATTATGTCATTGAAATATGAAAGAAATCGGAAAACTCTAAGGTGGTTTTTCCGGGTTTTTTCGATTTTTTTGTAAAAACAAATGAAAATCAAAACATCAAAATTTGAAATCCTTTCAATTCAATATATATCGAAAACAAATAGAAAAATCGAAAATTATCAGGAGTGTAAAGTTATCCACTGGAACATTTCCTACAAATTATTACTCATAATTTTTTCTGTAAACCCAATTGTACAGGAAATAAAGTGAAAATTATGAAAAGAAAATTTGAACGACCCATAGGGTATATCTTCATGGTACCATGAAGATATATTGAAAAACAAGGATTATCGATAGATGCAGATCATTGACTTCCACGAAACCATGAAATATTTTTTCCTTTTGTTGATTGGAAGATGGAACAAAAGTGTTGAACATTTTATTCTCAGATGATTCCAAATATCTCGAAAACAACTGAAAATATCTGAAAATGTTATAGAACCAAAATTATTCCTTCTGATAGAATCTACAAAAAATCCTTATAACATTTCTCTGAATTCAATAGTTCGGGAGATACGATGAAAAAACTAAAAAATTTACAAGTTCCTAGATAATCACTTGCCAATAGAAAACGAAACAAAAAACAGAAGAAAGTAAAAAAAGCACACTCGACTGTCTTGATTTTTTTCCCATAAACTACTTACCTAGCTCACTCGACTGTCTTGATTTTCCACAATGAAGAAATATGTTGGCATTGTTTGAACTTTCTTCTGTTTTTATTTGTTTAGTCCCTATTGGCAGTCGAGTGGGCTAGGTACGTAGTTTGTGTGGAAAAACCAAGACAGTCGAGTGCACGGAAAAAAAGGATTTGTTGCATCAACAAATTATTTATGCTTGAGATATTTTTGTTGGACTGAGCAATTTTTTGTTGAATCAACCAGATACATGATCATTCCATGGAAGCAGCTTGTTCAAATCAAGAATGTAGTCTAATTGAATCAACAGTATAATATCAATTCCATCAACAAAATATATGGTTTCTTCAAAAACAAATTATGTCGATCCAAAATGATGTCGATGTTGATTCAACTATAAAAATTTCGTTGATTTGATCAAACAATGATCATTTTGATGAGAATATATCTTTGAAACAACATACAAGTTGTCTTATTCCGATGTATCAATGAACTCGTTTCGGACGGATCATTTGCTTGAATAGAGCAACGAAATATGTAATATCAATGAAATATTTTGGTCATTCTACATCAACTTAAATTTTCGCCTCTAGATGGCGATCATTACGCCTCGTCTATGCCTGCCTCGAGTTCATTATATACGTGAAGCCTGATTCTTCGTGTTTGAAATATCAGCAGGATAAGTCGAACTTAGGATGATTAGCAATCCGAAATAGTTTTCTATCAGCTAAAGAGAAGTAAAGACTAAAGATCTATGCTAGGAGGCGACTAGTTTCCTAGTTTTGTTTATTCTATTGATGTGAAATTTCAGAAAATTCCCGAATATTGAATTTGGTTCAACAAAACAATTTGTCGAATGGATATATAGTTTCTCTTGAATCAACAAAATATTTCATTGAATTAACCAAATATTTCATTGAATCAACCAAATATTTCTTTGAATCAACCAAATATTTCGTTGAATCAACTAAATATTTGATTGAATCAATATCTTGTTATTTTGAATCTAACAGAATGTTTGTTTGAGTCAATTCAATATCTCTCCATAAACAATTCATGGATGTGCTTGATTGAAGAAGATAAAGAGTTCATGCAAGACATATTCACTTGATTCGAACTTCAAATTCGCTCTGAAACAAGATATAGATTTACTCATTTCAAGATTATATTTTTTTCGTGCATATATGACACTTTTATTTGCTCCATTCAATTAAATTTTGCTTGATTCAACAATTCCTTTTTTTCCATGTGGGCTAAATACGTAGTTTGTGGAAAAAATCTCCAGTTCTCTGAACTTTCATAGCGTCGTATACACATCTTTGATGATAGTTTCAATATAAAAATATACTCATGATATGGTGCCATGGCCTCTACTTCCATCTTACATGAGCAATGATAAAATATCATCTGCTTTTATATAGCGTCGTATAAATTATCTGACCTCTATACTAATCTAATACCTAATGAAAACTACATCTATACTAATCTGATACCTTTCAAAAACTATGTACCTCACTTGTATTTAGTGCAGCCTTTAATAAAGCATGACAATAATGCTGCAAATATTGCACTGCTCTACGCTCGTGATTTTAAAATGTAGTGAATCTGTTTTTCTCTCAGTATATAGAATTGGTTTAGATAAGTAATTGGGTTCCATGCTCTCTCCAAAGACGCAAAATAGAAGAACAAAATATCGGCACTGCTGACCCATATCCATGAAAATCTCCCTCGCGCAATGTTCCACCCTTAATCAAACATCGTTCTCGGCATCTCAACCCTGAAACTAATTCCCTGCTGCCGAGCGGCAGGCGTATACCAACCGAATAACCGAAAAGCTCCAGCTTCTCGCAATACTGGATTCCGTTCTCTCGCTATAACTTTTTGCGGGGTAGTTTTTGCTAGCGATTTTTTGCTGGCCCGCTTGTCGGATCCACAGTTAGCTAGTTTGTCATTCGGTTGGCACCACTGTTCTCCCTAGTTTCTTTGTGAACCGGGGGGGTTTCCCTCTATCTCTTTCCCTCTCCGTCTCATTCCAGAGGAGATAATAATATAATGTGTGTGCCTTTCTGCGAGCAGAGTAATGTCTAGAAAGGAGAATGTATTCGTCGGATATTATGTTATTCGTATTTGTTGTGTGAAGGTTAATATTTTCTTTGACTCAAATTCCATTCAAGGATGAATCATGCAAAAATAAAGACGCGTGATTTGATTTTCAACAAGAAATTGAATCAATGGAACTCATTGATATTGGTATACAGTGTGTCGCACTTACCATGCTCACCATGGGTATCTTTTTAACGGTGAGAGATACGAGGTCGGTTAAATGACACCAAATGTGGAGTTTGTCAAGGCCAACTATAATGTGAGAAAATATTTTGATAAAATCTATTCGTATTTGTTTCATACGCGAAAAACAGATTTTGATCATTTTCATGTCTCCTCCGTAACTTCTTTATTTATGGAAATATTCAAATAGGAATTTCACATTCTCATGGCAGTTTTTCGAAGTGATTTCGAACAAAAATATGAAATTTATACCAACTCTTCTAGAATTTGTGATATCAGCACCAACTTTAGTTTTTCAAATGTAGTTCATAGCTCACTATGACTTAATTACAAATAACTTTTCCTTCTCTTACAGATGATATGTCGCAGTAATAGTTTTGTGTTGATAATAACGGAGTTATTATCATTTATACAAAAACAAAAAATTATTTGGTAGCCGCCATCTTGAATTTATAAATTTTGACAAAAAATCATGATCTTCGACCTCAAAAACCCCCACTTACCAATTTTGAATGGAATCGGACCAAATCTTGTCCGCCATCTTGGAGCAGCCATTTTTTTTAATTTCAACAAGAATTCCATGATGAATTGTCACCGAAATGTTCGTAAATCCAGTGGGACACACTGTATACATCATTTTGAAATTGCAACACAAAGCAAATTACAGAGAATACCTACAACCCTGACTATACTATACCGCGGACAATATTGACTGATATGAGTGACTTATTAGGTGTTATGATAAATGAACTGGTCAACATTGATAACGTCGTAGTGCAAAACATATCATGAATTAGAATAAGTCACGAATGTACTAGAACCAA